>CAUYUJ010019871.1:719518-744518 GCA_963575745.1 Prorocentrum cordatum | reverse complement strand
ACACGCGGCTGCCAGCTCAAAGGCACGTGTTTCGCATTTCCACCACCTATTTATGCACTGGGGCGTGGCTGCCCCTTGCGCCTCACCCGCAAGGTCGCGGACATCATTTTGATTGCGGCATATGTCCCCCCACCAGCAATTGGTAAGTTTTCTACAACATGGGCAACATAAGTGGGTTATTGTTGGAGTTGTTGACAACCTAAAACGCAACTCTACCTCACCGCGCTACACCTTTTCAGTCTACGGGCTTGAACGGCTCGCTCAGTGTTGAGGACGCCAGCGCATGTAAATCGGTTGGTCCCCAAGTGCAATACCGCATGGGGTGTGCTGACGTTGGCACAGGTTCTGCTCTGTTACATGTGTGTACGTGTGTTGCGCCATTTTATAATGCGCTGTCGGAGTCGGTCCTCCGTGGTTGATCAATTTGCCATCCCTTGCCCTGGCTGTTCATGTCCTGGCTGTTCATGCCCTTGCGGAAGCTAGAAAAGCCAGTGCGTCGAGCTGAACTTGCTCTTTTGGATAGTTCGAGGCTCCTACGGTTGAGAAGGGTTTCCGCGAGCTCCCGAGCGGTTTGATGACGTATTGCGTGAGTAGTTGCCGTTTGTTGACGCGGACCTATTATAATATCGACGTCGCATCCGTGTGCCCGACCTCAAGGCTGTCGACGGTGACTTACATTAACCTCGTATGTTGTGCGCGCCTATGGGCGAAACCGATGTCAACGACGAGTCCAAGTTGGACCTGCATAGCATATCAACATCAGTCGTTGTCAGTCTCCCCGACCTCCGCTCCAAGGTCTGCTTTCGGGTATTGGAAACTGTGGTAGCATCTTGGTCGAAAGAAATAGGTGGATGGTCTACATTGTCTATATTCGTTTCTTGTCTTGTCTATTGGCTGCCTGCAAGAGGCGCTCGGGGCCGTTGTTGCAGAACAGATGCAGTCGGATGACAGTTCTAGTCAGTTTGGCAATGCGCGGGATTTGAAAAAGCAAGTGCTCGTTTCTCGACTTAGAAGGTTATCGCGGTCATCGGCTTTTCTTCAGCTCCTCGGTCGGAGGAGCTCGCGTCCGTCCTCGCGCTCGCTATCTCGGCGCGTTCTTCATGCTTGTTGGCGGGCTTGGTTTACAGATCGTCGCGGGGAAGCATGCCGCGGCGCATTGGTGGTGCGCGTGCGTGGATTTTTCCAGGCAGCGGGGCTTTCGGGTAAGTTGAGCGACGTTATTATAAATCTGCGCGGTCGGCGGTGCCTCGTCGTCTGGCCAAGCCCCGTCTCTGTTCTTCCCGGCGCAAGGATGTGAGCTTGATTTTTGCTTCGTTCGTAACGTGCGGTCGATTGTCCTGGTTGCCGCGTGTTCTGGAGCGGTGCCCGTCCCAAGTTATGGAGCTCTCGTCGCGCTTGGCGGTGATTCGATTCTATTTGGGCGCGATGCGAATTTCTCATGCAGCGACTCCGATGGTATCGGGCGGGTGTGCGATGGCCCGAGGAGCGCGGAATTCGTTGCGTTTCCATTTGTCGTTTCGCTTTCGTCAACCACGATGCCATGGTGGGGCCCTCGCCGATGGTGCGAGCCCTCATTGATGTCGAGTTGTCGACCATAACATATGCCTGCGGCGCCTCGCCGGCGTGGGTGTCTGGATGGGGGATTGGGGCGGGTCCCCGCGGCGGCTTTTCGAGGGCGGGTGTGTCGGCGCGGGCTTCTCGGCGCGGGCGCGAGTGCTGTCGGGGAGCTGCGTCGTCTTTGGACGCTGGGCCCCGTGGTTGACCTCGGCGCATTTCCGGTGGAGGAGGAGGGGGGGCGGGGGGCTGCTGAGCTTCGATTTGCGTGTCGTCGTCGCGCAGCTGATTGCGCGGTTTGCGGTGCAGTGGCTCGCCATGCGCGGCGCTTTCTCGGGGCGGCGCGCACGGCGGGACGTCGAGCATCCTGGAATGTGTGATCGCGGGCCGCTGCCCGTGCTGCTTGCAAACATCTGCATCCCGCAGATGCGCCCCGTATCGCGTTCAAGCTGCGTGCCGCGCTGGCGCCCGCAGAGTGAGTTGCAGCGAGCGCCGCGCGCGCCGCGTGCCATGTTGTTCTTGCGCCCCTGACATGTTCCATGCGCGATGATAACTAGTGTCACCAATTCGCCCGGCTTTGCGTTCGAGATTGTCACTTCCCCCCAATTCGCAGGCGCGAGCGCGCGATGGTGGGGCCAGATCGGGCTCTCTTTGCGCGGGGGCGACCCGAGTTCAGGCGCGCCTCCGTCGCGGGGGGCAGGGGCGCGTCGCTCGCGAGCGCGCCCGGCGCGCCCCTCGCCCTGCCGCCCTGGCATGGGCAGAGGCAGTTGGGCTCGCGAGGGTCGAGGCAGTGGGCCGGGCCCCCCGCGAGACGCGGGATTCAATGGGGGGCAGCAGACCGCGGTGGGCGCCTTGGTGAAGCAAGTGCTACTCGCATCCCAACTTCCGCGGGGCCCACGGGCGCCGCGGGTCGAGGGGCGTCTCCCAGGCGCGCGCCCCCCCGAGATCGAGGCCGCGCGCCTGTCGGGGCAGACGTGCAGCGAAAGCGCGCGGCCCGGGGGCAGTGGCCGCCATCTCGGTCCATCTCGCCGCCATTTCTTTGCTGGGTTCGTCTCCGAGCTCGCGGTGCGCGCGAGCGGCATGGGGGCGAAGACCTACGAGGGGCTGGCGCTTCGGCGCGAGGAATTGGTTTTGCAGGTGATGGCCTCGAGGCGGCGCGGGCTCAAGCTTGGCCGTTTCCCATCGCGGAGTGCCGCGGTCAGTCCGCGGGGAAAATGTGCACTGGCATCTGGGCCGTGGGCCCGAGCGAGAGGAGTCTCGCGCCCGGCTCGCTCGTGCTCTCGCTCCTCGAGATCTGAGGCGCGTGCTTCCGACGGCTGCGCCCGGGGGGTCGGGGCCGAGCGCGCGGTCGGGGCCGCGCCTCCGGGCGCCGTGCAACATGCGATGCGTGCTGCCGTGCCCGAGTGATGGCGGGGGGTCCTTCTGCCGCGTGACCGCGATGCGGTCCATCATCTGGGCGGTGGTTCCCTCCGCCTGGGGCGCGCGGCTGTGGCTGTGGGCGCCCTCCGCGCGCCTGGGCCGGGGCCTGTGCGTCGGATGCCTTCAGGGCCCAGTGTCCAAGGCTTGGGCCGGGCGGTCGCGAGGCCCCCTTGGCCTCGCACCCTCTCATTGCGCGGCGCTCTCAGTGAACTGGTGCCCGGGCGAGTGCCGGGGGTGTCCGCCGGGGTGGCCTCGTTTTCCCTCCGCGTCAGTCAGGGGGCTTGTCCGCGTTAGTCCGTCCTGCCCCGCGGCTCGGGGCGATGGCCCCCCGGAGCTTGCGATGGGCTTATCGGGGCCCGTCTTGGGCCCCTCGTTCTAGCTTCTGGTTTGTTCCCGGCGCCGGCAGGCAACCGCAGGTGTCCGCGCGGTTTCTCTGTTGCCCCCCCTACATGTGAATGTGGGGGCGCTTGCGATCCAAGTTTCGTCAACGGCCATTTGCTAGCCTGCTCCCGCCTCGGATTTGAGTGGAACTCGACGCGCGGCGCGCCGTTGCGCAGCGTTCTTACGTTTATTATTCTCAGTATTGTTGCTATTCCTGTTGTTATTCTTATTGCCATCCTTACTATTGTTATCATTCGTAGTCTTATTACTAGCATCAGCAGTCTTATTCGTATTGTTGTATTAGTTATATATATATATATATATGTTTGTATGTTTCTTGGGCCATGTAATAATTACTTATATTCGTTTCGGTAATCCTACGACATCGTCATTATTTGTTGTGCCACCCGGCCAATTATTATCACTTTCCCTCTTCGCTCTATTCCTCCGTGTTCGTCGACCTCCTTTGTCCCCCTCCCTCCCACCCCCTCTTTCCTCCGCGGGCGGCCTCGGCGGCGGTCCCAGCCACCCTGGGTGTTCGCGCCTCCCCGAGCTCGCGGACGCACCCGCCGCAGGGGCGATGTTCGCCGCTTGCCCGCAGCAGATGGCGCGCTTGCGCTCTTTTGTGCTCCGTCGAGGATCGAGGATCGAGGTCCCTCTCCTCACTCTTCGCTCCTCCCGTGTCCTCTCCTCCTCGTTCCATCCTCCCCGCTTCCTCCTCGCTCCTCCCTCCTCGGTTTCTCTCTCCTCGTGGTTCTCATCGTGCTCGTCGTGGCTGCCTTGGTGCTCAGTGGCTTTTGTTTTCACTGGCTGGCGGGCGTTTTTTTTCCACGTGGTCCACGCCAAATTAAAAGGAATGTTCTCCTGTGAGATTCCCATCGTGTAGGGGCCCATGCCGTTCCATTCCTCCCTCCTCGCTCCCTCGTCGTCCAATTGCCAGTTGCCACCAACTCTGGGCGAGATCCGCGCGCGACGCGGGCCCGTGCTGCTCGTGCCTACGAGGAAGACGCAGTATCCAGCCTGCCCGGCCAGCTCGCCTTTGATAGACCGTCGAGCTGCCGACCGGGCCCGACCTGGGAAGAACTGGCCGGCGACCCAGGAACGGCCCGAAAGCCAGAGGAAGAGAAACAAGCCTACGATGGCGAACGCACGAGCGGGAGGCCAGGTCCGGCGGGGCAAGCAGGCGGGCAAGCGGGAAGGGGCAGAGCATAGATAGCATGTGGGGAGCAGGCGAAGAGAAGGCGAGGCAGAGGAGGATGAGGAGGAGGCGGCGGAGGCAGGTGATGATGATGATGATGATGATGATGATGATGATGCTGCTGCTGCTGCTGATGATGATGATGATGATGATGATGATGATGATGATGATGATGCTGATGCTGATGCTGATGATGCTGATGATGCTGATGCTGATGCTGATGCTGATGATGATGATGATGATGATGATGATGGTGGTGATGGTGGTGATGGTGGTGATGGTGGTGATGGTGATGATGGTGATGATGATGATGATGATGATGATGATGAGGAGGAGGAGGAGGAGGAGGAGGAGGAGGAGGAGGATGAACAGTAGAAGGAGGAGGGACGGGCGACGAGGAGGAGGAGGAGGAGGAAGAGGACGAGGAAGAGGAGCTGGAGGAGGTACAAGGGAGCTGGCGCCTTCCTCGAGGCTTATTTTTCCGATGTTCATTCCGCTCCCTGCATCTTTCACAACGTGTGGCACAGTTGTGCACCCTGATGCTGGGCTTCGGGTCTCGCAGATGTCGAACACAGTGAATCGGGGATTACAGTGTGCCTGGACAACGAGCCTTCCCCTGATGCAGTTGATGCGGCAAACATGCCGCTCGATACGTTCTGGCGTTATGTGCACCCCTCGGAACTTCTGAGCAGTAGGTTCGTTTGGGGGCCCTGAGCTCTTGGAGTTTGGGCCTTGGGGCCCACGCGTCATTCTGCATAACAGCGCATTCGTTCGTCAGGGGCAATACGTTTCTCAATTCGGAAGAGAAAACCAAGCAGCCGGTCGCGCAGGCAACGAAACACAATGATGGTTTTGTTCCGAAGCCCACTAGGTTTGTTGATTTATTATTGTTGTTGTTCTTATTATTATTAGTATTATTGTTGTTATTATTATTATTATTCTTATTCTTATTTTTATAATTATTATTATTCGTCTTATTATTATTCGTCTTATTATTTTCTTTATTATTACTAGTATTATTATTGTTATTATTATTATTATTATTATTATTAATAATAATAATTATTATTATTACCAAAGCGAAGCAATATCTGACGGAATATGGACATGGTCTGGAGATTGCAGAATTCTCCCTGCCCGGTGAATGTGACAGGAGTCGGCTTCTTCCTCGCTCTACAGGTGGATTGGGAGAGGCGTTCGTGCAAGACACCCGCCGAGCAGTCAAGACGCTGGAGCTGTGCCAAGACGCGGCAGCACACCGCGAGGGCCGCGCGTCTTTGGCGCGCCCCCGCATCCCGAGGGTCCTCCTCCTCCTCCTCCTCCTCCTCCTCCTCCTCCTCCTCCTCCTCCTCCTCCCCCTCCTCCTCCTCCTGCCGCTCTCCCGCCCTCCTCCCCTGTCCCGAGAGGCCGCCGCCTCTCCGCGGTTTCCTTTTTCTCCCTCGCTGCCCAGGAGGGGAAAAGACACACAGACACAACGAATCGTCGATCCCCCAGAAAATATGGGAAAATAATGGGAACTGGGCGGGAAGACAAAGACTTAGAAAATATGGGAAAAGATGGGGAATCTTTTTATTTGTGTGTATTCATTTGTGTGTCCTTGGGCCCCTTGAGCTGCGCCCTCCCTAGGGGGCCACTTGCGAACCCTACCCCTGCCCCCCCCCACGATTTCTGAGGGGGAGGGGGGTGGGGTTCACTTCGTTCGGGAGCTCTCGAGCGAAGCGAACCCCACCCTCCCCCTCAGAAATCGTGGGGGGGGGCAGGGGTAGGGCTCGCATGTGGCCCCCTACTCCCCCCCCTGGTCGGCCCAGGTCGGGCGCCTCCGCTGCCTGCTCGGGCTTGGGTCGGCTCCCTCGGCTCGTTCCCTCCGTTCCCTCTGCGTCTCGCTCGCCGCGCGCCCGTGCGCCGCCTCGGGGCGGCGGGGATCGCTTCCTCGATGCGGCAGCGATTGGCCGTGGATCCGGTCGGGGCGGGGGGGAGGGGGCGCGGGGGCGGCGGCCGACTCGAGCCGGCGAGCTCGCGGCTCGGGCGTCCTCCGCCCTGCGCGCCTGCCCGCTCGCCGCGCCGGATGGAGCGGTGCCGCGCCTCAGCGCCGAGGCAGGAGCGGAAGAGCAAGGGCGCCCTCGAGGGCGCGAGGTCATTCGCGCTCTCCGCGCTTCGCGCTCCGCGCTCCGGCTCCTGCTCCTCCTCTCCTTCTCCCCTGCCTGGGGGGCGGCGCGAGAGCGCGAAGTTCTTCGCGCTCTCGCGCTTCGCGCAGCGCGAGAGCGCGAAGTTGGGAGCCCCTGGAAGAGCGCCAGTGGTGGAGGGGGTGCGGGGGGGCGGCGGGCGGGCGGAGAGCGGGCGGCCCGGGGGGCGCCCCGGGCAGGGCGGGGCCGGGAGCTGTCCGGCCCTGCGTGCGCGTCGCTCGCAGTGGGCCTCCCTGCCGCCCTCGGGCCCCGTCGTGGCTTGCTGTTCGGATTCGCCCCCGGTGCGCTTCGCCTCGTCATCACCCGTTCTGTCCCTTGCAAGTATCGGGGAAACGGAAGACTCGAGGTTACCGGAACTCGATTTTGCCGACGCGTTTCGACGAGCCCGCCCCGGATTTTGACGGTCCAGTTTCCATGGCATGTCTGCAGCAGGAGTTCGCGTCAAATTCCAGATTGGGCCTCGTCGTGTTCTTGACGGCCTCGCCAGGCCAGCCCGACTCCCCCGGACCCGAGTCTTACGCCTCCCCGGAAGTAGCGCCTCCCTGTCGCACCCCTTGGCGCGTCGGTAGGGCGGGCCGGGTGTCTCGACTGAGACCTCCACGCCACTCATGACTGTTGAGCTTGTGATTTGCAGCCGTTTCACAGATGGAGGGCGGGCCGTTTTCAACCTGTGGTCTTCGCCTGCAAGCCGCGCGCAGTCGTCCTCAAAAGTTGACGAGAGCTTCACGGATGGAGGGCGGGCCGCTTTCAAAATGTGATCTCGCGTTAGCGCCGCGCACACTCGTTTTAAAACGTTTGCAAGAGTTTTACACATCGACGGCGGGCCGTTTTGAAAATGTGGCTCTCGCCTTAGTGCCCCGCGCATTCGTTTTTGCAAGCTCGCAGGAGTTTCACGGATGGAGGGCGTTTTTTTCAGAACGTGGTTCTCGCCCCAGCGCCGCGCACGTTAGTCTTACAAGTGACACCAGTATCAAGGACTCTTATGGCTGGCGTCCCAGAAATGGTGCTTGGGCACGGTGTAGGACTGTCAGGGCGACAGTCACGTTGATTCGCGGTGTTGAAGTCCCAGGAACGGTGCTCTGGCACGATTCAGGATCGCCAGGACGCAATAGTGACGTTGACTCGCGGCGTTCGATTTTGGATCGCCAGGGCGCAACAGTATTGTTGATTCGCGGCGTTGAAGTCCCAGGAATGGTGTTTTCGTCAAGGTTCCAGATTTTCAGGCGATTGCCCTCCAACGGGGCGCTTCCCGCAGCGAGAATAAATCCTGGCAGGGACCTGCGGAGAGGGACCTTGGAGGCAGGGTTCACTGCAGCACCGCTGATGGGTCGGGCGAGCACACCTGTGCACTTGGCATCGCTCGGACGTGTGCGTTTTTTCCTCGGCGAGGACCATCGAGGAGCATCCTTGATCATTTGGCGAAAAACCACGCACGAAACCGAACAAAAACACAGGGAATGGACGTCCGAGCGATGGCGAGTGCACATGCACCGATCCTGGCCAGGCCCGTCCCTGGGCCCAGGATCGGTGCATGTTCCTCCTTGGCCAGGCCACGCAGGCCTATGCACCCGACCCTGGGCTCAGGATCGGCCTGGCCAGAATCAGAGGAGGAGGAGGAGGAGGAGGAGGAGGAGGAGGAGGAGGAGGAGGAGGAGGAGGAGGAGGAGGAGGAGGAGGGGGAGGAGAAGGAGGAGGAGGAGGAGGGAGGAGGAGGAGGAGGAGGAGGAGGAGGGGGAGGAGGAGGAGGAGGAGGAGGAGGAGGAGGAGGAGGAGGAGGAGGAGGAGGAGAGGAGGAGGAGGAGGAGCAGGAGGAGGAGGAGGAGGAGGAGGAGGAGGAGGAGGAGGAGGAGGAGGTCTCTTTCCTCTGATGGGTCTTGGGTTTGCGCTGCTCCTCCTTCTCCGTAACCTCGCCCCCCCCCCCCCCCCGCGATGAAGGCCCCGGCAATGCAGGCCGCCACCGCCTGGGGCTGGCCGCCGATGGTCCAGGCTCAGCAGCTCTGGCAGCCGAACTCCCAAGCGCCCGGCGACGGTGCCCACCACGGCTCCAAGTCCGCAGCCGCGGGTCCGGAGTCGTCGTCGGAGTTGCTCGTCGCCGTCCGTGGAGGTCTTTTAGCGTTTTTTGCTGCTCTGTTCCTGAAGGCCACGTGAAGGCCCTTTGGGGGCCCCTGGACCATCCGCAGTCGATCCAGGATGATACATTTTCGAGTGGGTTTCGAGGTCCGTCGTCATCGTCGTCGTCGTCGTCGTCGTTGTCGTCGTCGTTGTGATTGTCGTCGTCGTCGTTGTCGTGGTCGTCGTCGTCCTCGCCTTCGTCCTCGTCGTCGTCCTCATCGTCATGGTCTGTCGGTCTTCGGTCGTCCCTTTCGCTGTCGACGGCCCCCCGTTGTCGTCTTCGTTGTCCTCCCTCCCTTCTTTTCCCGCTTCCTCCTCTCCCTCCTCTCAAGCAATTTGGGCTCAACAGTTTGCAGGGTGCATATCTGGCGAGTCCACTGCTGCCCGCGAGCCGCGCGGTCGCGCATGCCCAGGCCAGCAGGCTGCGAGGCGCGCCCGCGGCTTGAGGGGCGCACCTGACGGTGCGGCGGACGACGCAGCTGACCACGACGACGCCTACGACATGGGAGGCAAGCTCCCGCCCTGGAGTACAGGAGGCCGCGCAGCCAGCCGGGCGCGGTGCAGCTCCAATTCGAAGAAATATAGCCAGGGCGGGCAGAAAAGGCAACACCTGGTGTGTACTCCTTTGTGTCGCACTTTTTGATTCTGTTGTCGTATCACCGAGAAGGGCAAGTGGACCAAACGTGGCACGTTGTGGACCACAGCCCAGATCAGTGAGGGCACTCCCGACCCTCAGGCCCAGTCTCTGGTCGCCCTCCCTGCAGATTTGTACAAGCTCGCCCAAAACAACATCGACAAGGAACATTTGGACATGTTGGTGCAAGCCTTTCCGCCACTCCGTCAGCCAAAACCCAATCCAGCACCAGAGCCGAAACCGTTCGAGGTATTGGAGGCAGCAGTTCAGGAGCTCCGCGTGGCCACCCAAGTTGGCGACAAGCTACCGGAACAACTCCAACGAAACGCAGCAGAGCATAGCGACATCCTCGCGAAGCTGGCCGACAACAGGGAAACTGAGTGTCGGGAAAATCCCGCCAGTTGGACAACCACAAACGCCTCGAGGTCAGCGGAAAATGTGTCCCCAGAGTTGCCGCCAGAAGGTCTGGAGTTCGTGGGCGAAGGGGAGCAGAAGCAGCACCCGTCAGCACGAGATGCACAGTTGCAGGGCAGCATACCCTCGAGGCGGCCAAAGGGGGCTTCGGCAGCGAGAAGGGGGGCAGCGGAAATCTTTGAAACTTTCCTGACCGAGCCCAGGCGTCAAAGCGACGTCGAGTTCATGCGGGGCCTGTTCAAGGATGCACTCGTTCATCTGGAGGAGTAGTTGCCAGCGAACCGCCATCGCAAGAGGAAGAGGTCCCAGCGGGCGGGTTCGATTCCTACAAATCAGGGTATGTCGACAGGTTCTTGGAGCAGACCCTTCAGATCCGCGAGCGTGCAAGGGCGCTTGTGGCGAAGACCGCAGATGCTGAACCTCCGGCAAAGTGGATTCAGCAGCAATCGGAAGCGCGTCTAGTTCCAGGACCCAGGGCGTGAATTCCAGGACCCGCCTGAGGACTCCAAAGGTGCGAACAGCGATGGCAAGTACTTCAACAGAATCGTTGCGAGGCGCCGCAACGTGCAGTCGAAGTGCGACCTTCTGGGGTTGGTTGAGCGCCGCCGCCCAGCGGCGAGGGCGTCGGTTGATGCCCAGCGGCTCCAGTCATGCGAATGGCGTTCGCAGCGTACCTGGATGCACACTGCGCGTGCGGGGCGTTCTACAGATGGAACCCATGGGGGCGCATGTTGGCTACGGCGTTCCTACCTTCAGACGCCAGTGCGTCTGCCAACAGTCAGGGGGGCCAGCGCCTTTGCGAAGGAGCTGAAGGACATCGCGGTAGCGCGCTGGGACTTGAAGGGTGGCGTCCGCGTCGCGCTCTTCGTTGTCTACCTTGGCGGAGACCCTGGCATGGCGGGCCCGCAGCGGGCCCAACTCGTCGCCGGCATGCGCGCCCCATGGGCAGCCGTGGGAGATTGGAACATCATTCCAGAAGAGTTTGTGCAGTCTTCGTGGGCCAATAAGTTGGCCGCGCAGGCGATGGCGCCCGCGGGGGTCGCAGCTGCGCATTCAGTTGGCGAGGGCGCGTCCTTTGCTGTCCTCTGTGCCCGCCGTCGTTCGGGCAGCCGTCGCCGAGGTGCCGTGGCGCCCCCGCGTCGGCCTGCTCGTCGAGATCGCGGGGCGTTCCGCGACGCTCGATGTCCTGGCCGCTGTTCGAGCTGGGCCGCGCGAAGTGCTTCGCCGAGCGGTGCGCGCGGAGAATGGCTCGAGGCGTAAGGGATCGCGAGAAGTACGCGCGGCTCGCGGAGCACGTGGCCGACCGGAACGACAAGGAGGAGGAGGGGGGGGCCGCGGATGAGCAGCTGGCGTTGCGCGCAGAACGCCAGGGTATCAACGACCCCCCCCCCCGACCCGCGCGAATTGGTTGCGGGCGACGGTCTCGGGCGAGCAGTGGCCCCGAATCAGGCGACAGGCTGACGTGTGCGGGCGTCCAGGGCCTGACGCATTCGCGCATTAATGTGCAGCCCTCTTGCTCGCGCAGCAAGCCAGCGTGGGGGCTCGGGTGCCAGTGGGTGAGGTGGGCGCGCGGCTGAGCACTCGTTGGCCATCCCCTGCGACGAGGATGGCGACGCTCAAATCGTATTATGGCCTCTCGTTCGGTGGTGGCTGCTGCCGGCAGAACAGCGGCGAGCGCGCCGCCAGTTGGATCCTGAAGGAGCGCAGCGTGACAGGTGGACAGATGGGGATCGCTGCCGCGCCGCTCGGGAGTGCCCTCGAGTAGTTCGGCGAGACATGTGCGATGATCCTTGGGCGCTGGGCGTCGTTCGCAAGGCGGAGTCGGGGCCCCGTCGCGTTGCATGGGGCGAGGCATTTCCCCGGGCCAGCCAGCGAGAGGAGCGGCGTGGCAAGCGGGGATGTTGCGCGTCAAGTGGGCCAAGAAGGCGCTGGGTGGCAACGTGGAGCGTCCGCGCGGCTACTTGGGGTTCCCGGCGCTCCCTGAGCCTTGCCTAGATCGAGTTGGGCGCGGTGTGTTCGCCACCCCGCGGAGTGCGGTGGAGGTTCGGGCGAGGCAGTGGCGGCCGCGGTGGGCAATGCACGATGGGCAAGGATAGTGGCATCGCCATTTGCGACGACGTCGCGAGTCGGCACATGATGAAGTACTGGGGCGACAGCCCATCCCAGGAGAACAGCTCGGCGGGGCTTTCCGTGCTACCCCGAACTCGTCAGGCCAAGGGTCGGAGATGTTGAAGGTCCAGCACGTCCCAGCTATGGCAATGGAGGCGAAGCAGGATCTGGCTGTCGTCCTCGCGGCCTGTGAGACGAGCCTCCCTTGGCCTCGTCAGTGGCTTCGCGTCTGGTACGAGCTATTGCGGAAAGCAGCGACCTGGTGGCTGGCGACGAAAGGCATATTGGCTTGAACCCCTTACCCGTCCACCTGCGTGTGTGGGGGTGTGGGTGGGTGGGTGGGTGGGGATGGGTGGTTGGTGTGGTGGTGGTTGGTGTGGGGGCGGTGTGTGAGTGCGTGAGTGTGTGTGTGTGTGTGTGTGTGTGTGTGTGTGTGTGTGTGTGTGTGTTTGTGTGTGTGTGGGGTGCGTCGGCCAGGCTTATCGGGGTGGGGCAGTGCTAAGGCTGCCTTCTGAGATGCCGCGGCAGCCATGTCGTCGGCGTCGCAGGCTGCGCTTTGCAGCGCGGCCATGGGTGAGAACACCGCCGGCAACGGCGCCGAGGCCTTGGGGTCCGTTTGCGTAGACATCAAGAAGTCCCTGCGGCTCCATCAGTAGTTCCCTCCTCATCGAGAGGGCAATGGCATTGGAGTGTCCGCGGGTGGAACTTGATGCGGCTTGCGTTGTCTACCCGACGCCTCGAACAGTTCGAGCAGCGGGCGCGTCTGCCCCAGCGTTGCCCCAAACAATCGTTCTGTGCCAGGCTGCGACAACGCGAGCAATGGAGCCATGGCCTTCTGGTGCGCGGTGTCGGATCGAGCTCGCGGCGAAGTCCCTCGACCCATCCCGCGACGACATGTTGAGGGCTTCGCTGCGAAGGCGAATGCAGAGCGCGACCGAGACAAGCGAGACCCTGTGCATGTATCAGTTGAGTTGGCAGCGGGTCGCCAGGGAAGCGAGCTGGAGATGCAGGCGAAGTTTGCAGTCGCGGCGCCCCGCCCCTGCGCCGTGGAAGTAGCGGCGAAGGCGGTGCGAGGAGTCGGGGCCGCGGTGTCTGCGGCGTCGCGCGTCGGGGGCCATGGCGTAGGCGTGGCGACGGTGCGCGGGCGACGCGCCGCAGCGACCGCGCAGCGACGGAAAGCAGAGCGAGCCCGTGTTCACGAGCCGTGGTTTTCGCGGGATCTGGCGAGCGCAGACGTAGGGTGGCCGCCAAATCGACTCGCGACGTCCCAGCAGTTGGCCCGCCTCCCTCTGCAGCGTGTCGTGCGCGTGCGGGGGCGGCGGACGTGCCTGGATATTCCGTTGAGGGGCGAGGTGTGTCCACGGTCATGTTGCGGCGGTTCCTGAAGAAGGACCCCGAAGTAGTCGGACTCATGCGACAGACCTCTGGATGGATCAAGCTGGGCAGCGAGTCGCTGGGCCGACGGCAGCGCTCGCCCGGCGCATGTCGGAACTGGGGTCGCAGCCCAGTGAGCCAGATCAGTGGGCGCGACTTGCGCGGCGCTGTTTGGAGGATGGCTGCGCGGACTCAGTGGCTGGACGCGGGCGGCGCGGCGATGCCCCTTCCGCGGGCCGCCGGCCCGGCTGAGAGCGGCGGCCAGAATGGGCCAGGCGCGCTGGCGTGGCCGCCGCATCTGCCAGCGGGCCCATCCCGCGCGGGCGGCGAGCGCGACCCGTCCGAGGACGTGGAGGACGACGGCGGCGGTGCTACTGGCGTGGGGCAGTCCTCTCGCATTGAAAAGAGGCCCATGCCTAGGTCGCGCCCTCGTCGCCGCTTGCCGCGCTGAAATTTCGGCGGGTGCCCCGGATTTTCAGGCCAGGCCTGGGCTGCGGCAGATCCAGGGCCGCCCCGCTCAGTGTGCCCTCCTTGGAGGTCCAGGCGCCGTCTGGGGAAAGCCAGTCACGCTGCGCATGGCAGCGAGAGGGGCTGCGACCGCGCCTTCGACCCTTCCTGGTCGGCTCCGTCTCGAGCAGCGACGCGCGCGCTGCGCGTGCAGGCAGGGGCGTGTATTTTGCCCCGTCTGCGCGGAGAGTGGATGGGGAACGATCCCGAGGTTCCTCCCCCTAGAGCCTGTGGGGGTATCGACGGGGCCCCGACGGCCCCGGGCGCTGATTTGTCGACCGTATGGTGGGCCCTGAAGTTGACCGAAGGCCCCATCAGGCTCTACGCGAACAGTCAGATAGCCTACGATGACGGGCAGGGATTCTCGGGCACTTCTGGAGCCCTGGAAGGTTGACCTGGTTCTGGTCTGAAAATCGGGGGCGACGTGTGGTGCTCGGCAAATGTTATTCGCTCGTAGATCTTCTGTCTTTGGCCCCCGCCAATCAGCCTCCTTCTGCGACGACGGACTTGCTGAGAAATATGCGCTGGTATGAGTTTAACAGGTGTCCAGGGGTATCGAGGCCGAGGTTAGATGCTTGACCTTAAACCGTGGCCAGTCCAGAGGAGGCTGGCTTTTGTGAGTGCTTCGGCTATTGATTCCGAGTACGAGCGCAAAATCTTCCTGCGTAAGGTCCGCTTGTGAATTGCCTGGCCGGTGGGGAAGGAGCTTAAGCAATCCTCGGGGCACCAGCTGTCCAGACTAGGATCCTCCTGGGTGTGCAGCCAATTCCAGTGTGGCCCAGGTAAGTTCTCGGGTTTTGGCTGGTTTCGCCAAGGCTGATGCCCAGGGCCCCACCCCCACCGAAGGAGGTCCATGTGTCATATATTTCAGCAACTGTGTACGGCCAGGTTTTCTGTTGGATGTGCGGGTGCTTGGGGTCCACAGCGTCCACTGGTGGAAGACTGAAGGCGGGCATCGTTGGCCCTTGTACTGGGCACCCCAGCCCTGTATGGAAAGATGCCGACGACATAATTCCTCGGTGGGAGGAGCCGTCCAGAAACGGTAAGGCTACATGGCCTGCTGCAACTCCATGTGTCCTTCGGCAGAGAGCGCACCCCGCGCCGCCAGGGGAAATTCTTTTGTCATTTCGCCAGCTGCATATCGGTGGTATGTGCCGCCTGGTCGTGAATCATATCCTAGCAGTCTCCTCCTCTCCCTCCTCGTACTCCTCCCTTCTCCTGTCGTTTCTGCTTTGTATCGCCTCTGCAAGCACTCAATATGAACACTGCTCCCCTCTCTGCCCTGATACTGTCTTTACTTAGCCCCGCATGCCCCGAATAGGATTTCCCCGAACTAGCTTGGATAGTTTTTTCCAATCAAAGCGTCCTTGGTCGTTAAGCAGGTTTCGCGCTGCAGCGCTGGCCACATCCTAGGATCGGCGCTTTGCTCCCGTCGATCAGAAGTATGTATTTGTTCGAGTGTGGTCAATATTTCTGGATCCGATTCCTTTCTCGTCGTCTATTCCCTGGTCCTCATGTTCTTCAAGGTCTTCCTATCCCTCCTACTCTTCGTAGCTCATATCATCCCTCCTTTTCTCCTGCGCCTGCCGCTTGCAACGCACGCTGCGCCCTACACCTTCTATGCGGTCGCCTCCCCACGCCGCCTGCTCTGTGGCTGTGGCACTCTGCCACAGCAGCCCGCACACCTCCTCCTCAGGGCGTCGGGGTATGGACGGGAGGGTGGTACGTCTGCCTCTGAGAGAGGACGCGCCGAGGTGGGCCCCGCCCTTCCCCCCCTTTGGGTGTGTGTGTGTGTGGGCATGGTCGGACTACACACGCCCGCCGGGCGCCCCCCCCCCCCCCCCAGTACCTGGGACGCCCACCCGCACTCGGAGACCCCATACAGTGCCGTTTTTTATGCATGCTCCGCGCGCGGACCAGTTATTAAACATGCAGGAACTCCGTATCAAAAACAACGATGACTTCAGGCATAAGTTTGTTCATGCGCTGACCATGTATCAAAAATCCTATATGTTAAAACATCCAAAAATCCTATATCAAAAGCTGCCCTATATCAAAACATCTTATTTGTTATGTACTGACCATGTATCGAAAATCCTATATCAAAAGCTGCCCTGTACCGACCTCTCGCCGGCCTGCCCGCCTCCACCCCCGAACCCCAGCACACTCGGGGCCCAGGCTCCCCCCCCCCCCTCCTGGCATCGCTCGGACGTGTGCATTTTTCCTTCGGCGAGGACCATCGAGGAGAATCCTTGACCATCTGGCGAAGAAACCACGCACGAAACCGACCAAAAACACAGGGAATGGACGTCGGAGCGATGGCGAGCCCTCTCCTCTCCTCTCCTCTCCTCTCCTCTCCTCTCCTCTCCTCTCCTCTCCTCTCCTCTCCTCTCCTCTCCTCTCCTCTCCTCTCGGGCCGGACGAAAGGGGGGGACAGGGAAAGTCGGGGGTGGACAGAACCCCCGACAGGGATACGTCGATTGGTGAATTGTCCGTTTTCGGTTCTCGGGAGGGCGCCGTGGCCGTCCTTCTTCAGGCTTGCGCCCGCCAGGTTTGGGCCCGAGGTCGTTTTCACTAAACCACGTTTTACTAAAGAGGGGTCTGTCCATCTCCTTTCCTCTCGGGCCGGACGAAAGGGGGGACAGGGAAAGGGGGGGGGACGAAATTTGCAACGTAGCCGCCTCTGGCGCCGGGAGGCGCCGGGAAAATCAGCTACGTGAGCTGATTCTCCCCCCCCCCTTTGCTGTCCCCATCTTTCGCCCGACCCGATCCTCCCCAGGAGCCCTCACGCCCTTCGGCCGCTCCAGGGCTCGGCCCAAGCGACGTTTTGGCGAATGCGAATGGCCGTCTTCGTTTTGATCTTGTGGTGCAGCGAAGGCGGATGGAAGGCACAGCGAGGGAAAACGAGAACAAGACGAGAACGAAAAGCACTGTTTTTAGCTCGATCCCTGGGCCGTCCCCTTCTTGTTCCCCCCGCCAGCTCGGCTTCCTGCCCCCACCTGGCGCGGGCCAGCAGGAGAGCCATCGAGGGCCTCGGGGTCTTGCTCGGCAGTGTCCGCACCCCCAGGAGGACGGCGCAGGGCCTCGTGACCCCACGAACACGGAGGCCCGATGGCAGCCTTTGTCACAGTCGGCAGCTGCAAGAGAAGCAAGCGCCACGCGCGGATCAGAATATCAAGCGCGAAGCAAAAAGGGGCACGAAGCCGAGGCCACGCAGAGCGCCTGCACGCCACTCTCAGCACGGAGAGCCTGCACGCGGGAGAGCCTGCACGTGGCGCAGGGCGGAAGGCGGGGCACGGCACATGGCAGGACGACTCCGTCCCTCGGTTCTCTCGCCCGCAGGCTTCGTCCAGCAGCTGCCGTCGCAGCTCTGCGTGCCGCAGGCGGCCCAGCCGCTGCCCCACCAGGCGCGTCCCGGCGCCCGCCCCCCTCCCTGAGGCCCCGCCCCTTCCCCCCCTTCCCCGCCCCTTCCCGCCCTTCCCCGCCCCGCCCCCCAATCCCCCGCTCGTCTCCTCCTCCTCCTCCTCCTCCTCCTCCTCCTCCTCCTCCTCCTCCTCCTCCTCATCCCCCCCCCCCCCCTCCTCCTCCTCCTCCTCCTCCTCCTCCTCCTCCTCCTCCTCCTCCTCCTCCTCCTCCTCCTCCTCCTCCTCCTCCTCCTCCTCCTCCTCCTCCTCCAGCGGCCATCGCGGCGCAAACCGCACGCTTTCGCGGCTACTGAAAAACTGCCGGGGCACTCTCGTCGGGGGCAGCGATCGGCTCTCTCCCCGTGCGGGGCTCGCGTCCCCCGTGAGGGAGGGCGTCGCCGCGCCGCCCGCCGCCGCAGGCTTCTCGCCGCGTGCGCTGGCGACCTGACGACCTCAGCAGGTGCGGCCGCTCCCAAACCTGTGGGCTATGTGCGTGCAGCGTGCAGTACTGTTATGTCGGGCGTGTCCCCCTACAGGGGGATTTTCGACGAAAAATAAAGCATACCCCAAACATGCCCCAAAAGGTAAACAAAAAACAAAAAAATAGTCCCCAGACTATTTTTGGATGATTTTTTGATTATTTGTTTTGAGTATTTTTTATGTTTCGTCGAAAATCTCCCTGTAGGGGGACAGGCCCGACTTAACAGTACTGCATAATCCCATGCGTTTGTGTGGATAACGCGGGGAGGAGATCTCCGCGGAATTCGGACTCTCGTCGCTATGAGATTTCCTTCGGATTCTCGAGATGCCGCATCACAAAATGTTTCCCCGACGGTATTTCAAACATATTTTCGCCTCGTCCATGGACCTCGAGGGTCGATGCGGCGCGGTTCGTTTCAATTCTGGTTCGTTCCACTTTCGTGTCGTCACGTTATACTTCCCCGTCTACTCGAGTCAGCGGGCAGGCCGTGCTGAGCAACGGCGCCTGTTGTGCAGACTGACTGCATGGTTGCGCAAGCTTTTATTGTTTATCGGCAGGGATACGTATCCCTATATTGGGCGCGGATCTGAACGATTGATTGGGTTGGGCTCGCGATTTGTTTGTATGAAGGCGAAGCTATCTCAGTTGAGGACGACGATGATTGTGGTCAGTGTATCGGCCCTTGCGGCAGGGACTACGAGGGGGTGGCTGGAAGTCGATGAGACAATTGATGACCGAAACTCTGAGGTGCGCGAGGAACACCTTCCTGCCGCTGGGCCCGACCTTCTTCGGGGCAGGCGACGCCGCCTCGAGGATCGACTTGTTCTGATTCCACAACAACTGCGACAACGCGTCTCCGAGTGAGCGATCTTACATGGGGCTGGGCGTAGACTGCAACCGATCGCTTCTCTGGACGGCTTGGGGCGTAGACGTATTTTTGTTGAGGTGAAATATGATTTCCAGGCGCTGTTCGAATCTCGCCCGCCGCCCTGAGACTTTGACAGAATTATGCGGTCGCTCACTTCGGGTACTGCGTGTGCGGAGGATTTGGGGGCTATTCAATCCGAGGTGATGTGCGTCCCCGACCAGGACTGGATCCGGTTGTGTGCCCGATCGACTCTCGATGCAGCATGGAACTCCAAGGTCAGCTTGATGACGGCGAAGGCTATTGAACATGTCGGGAGGGAGTCTGATCACGGAAAGGAGTTGCCTGGTTTGGAGAGCGACGGTCGAAGCTGTTGAAAAGCATCCAGCACATAACGAGGCACGACGATTGGGAACCCTGTGGGTTCGATATCGGGTTTACATTCATCAGAGGCCGAGTCGGATCTACACTTATCTGAGGTCAAGTCGGCTTCATGTGAGAATGTTGGACTCACGCTTGCCCGAGGCACTTTATGCATGAGACGGGTGTCTCGGTTGACCATTCAAGAACGTGAAGCAGTCCTGACCACTGAACTGAACGACGCATGGCAGTCGCGCGAACATGTCACTGTACAGCGCCTCGTCCGTCGGTTGTCCAAGCGAGTCGCAGGGCCTCGACACAGGAAATACTTTGTTCTGAAATCGGAGAACAGTGGGGCACCTGAGATATAGGAGTTTCTGTGACGACCTGCGAATTCTGGCGGTCTTGGGGCTCGGGAGTGCGACCTTCAGGTGCCGTTGTTGGAACGTTTTGATGGACCGCGTTCTGATGGTTGGGGCGATTCCGACGAGGTGCGCTACAACGCGATGCAGATCGAGAGCTTAGATGAGGCGCGAACCGACCTGGTCGGGATCATCGGGCAATTGCGGAGGGCGCCGAAGCGGCGCGCAACGCCGTCTTGGTCTCTCCCCTCCGAACTGTGGCTCTTATTGCTCGACGAGGAACGGTGGGGTCTCTTCCGAGGGGGAGGTGTCGGCGCTGACTTTCGGCCTCTTTCGGCGACGGGTTTCTTCTTCGAGCGTGTTCTCGATTTGCTGGCTTGCTTTCGAAGAACGGCTATTGCCCCGCCTCTCTTTGAAGTTTCATCGCGCCGCGGATTGGATGAACGCGGCGGGAAGTCTGGCGCCGAGAGTTTGGGGTGGATGCGTCCTTTCTGTCCGTCGGGCAAGGCTCGGAACTTACGTCTGGGTGAAGGCCAGCAGACGCAGAGAAGCTCTTCCATATATTTGCCATGGCTTTGCGAAGAAACGTCGGGGAGAAGACGCTGTTCTGACCCGGTGCTGCACTTCTTGGCGGCTGCGGCGACTGGGGTGCCCCTGCGTCGTCGCGGGCGAGGGCGCGACCGGCGTGTCTTCGATCGTCTCTCGGGAACGCATGCTGGCCGCGCTTCCCTCGCCCTACCTGCCCGAGGGCGTCGGCTTCCAGCGCCGGCGGATCGCCCGGGGCGCCTGCCGGATCATCGCGTCGTGCGAGACGGTCAGCCTGCGCCCGACGTCGGGCGACCTCATGGGCCGCCCCAGCGCTGCGCGTGGCTTTCCATGCTGCTACCGACGAGGACTGGGGCCTTGCCCCGAGATTCGTCGACGCGCGACCTCGAGTTCGATGGCGACGGTCAGTGAAGTGAGCGGCGCCCTCGCCGACGCGGGCTTTCCGCGGGCCTGCCCCCGCGGCGGGCGGGGGGCCCGCCCGCCGCCTCGCGCTGGCTAGCGTCGGCAGCGAGAGCTTGCAGCGGGCCCTGGCCCAGATCGGGGTCTCGTTGAATCCTGGAAGCCGCGTCTCCCTGGTCAAGATTGCGGGCCCTGGCTCTATTGGGCAGCGCCGTCTGATCTTCGGCGGGGCCATCGAAACCAAGGAGGGGCAGGGGGGATTCATGCGAGTGTTTGGGGGGATGGCCGACAACGAGTGGGTCTCTTCAGGGGGGTGGGGGGGGGGCGTATCCAGGCTGGGCGGGTTGGATTGGGCCGCGTCTCTTTGGTCTTGAGGCGCTCGGCCCTTCTGAGCGCGAAGCGAATGGCAGTGATAGCGTTCGCCCAGTAAGCATTTATTTGGCATGGAGGCGAGGGCCCCCGACGGCAGTTTTTTTCGCTGCAGCTGATCAGGTATTGCAGCGAGCCATGATGAGAGCATTGGGTATATCAGGTCTCGAGGGGCGCGGGGGGCAGGAGCTTCGACGCTGAGCGTCGGAGCGTGTCTGGGCGCATTGGCGAATCCTACCGCGTGCGCGAGAGTTCAGGGTGCGGCGCCTACGTTGGCATCGGGGCTGGTGTGAATGCTCCGAGGCCCACGGGCAAGCGAGGGCCGGTATTTCTGTGTGTTTCGGCCCCGAGGAAGTGGCCGCGTCCTCCTAGACCTTGGCGGAGAACGCCAACCAGCGGACCATGCAGGTACTTTCTCGGACCTCCAGTTCGGGCTCGACAGTGCGGGCGAGTTGTTGGAGTTGCTCCCCTTCTTCTGCTTTGTTGTCCCCCCTCCCCCCTCCCCCTCCTCCGATCGGGAGTTCCCCGACTGGGCGGGCGTCGATTTCTTGGTTCCCAGGGCGCAGGTGTTTTCGAAGTCCGTGCCCCCCCCCCCCCCCCGAGTTCGCGTCTCCTTCTCTCGTCGCGCCGTCTGATTTGGAGGTGGGGGTGGGCCGCTCTCGTTGCGACCTGTTAGGCGTCGATGGTGGCGCCTGTGGGGGGCGGCTCGGGCCCGCGACGCAGCTGCTGCTGCGCGCGGGGGGAGGGGGCGTGCCCTGAGGGGCGAGGCGAGTCTGTTGACTGTGACGAACCAGTGCTTCCGCTGCTTGCAGGCCTTGGGGTCGCGCGAGAATGCGCGGCGTCGCGTCGTGGGCTCGTGCCGGCGAAGTCGTTGCGCAGTGGGAAGGAACTCGTGCGCGTTGGCCGCGGCTATCGCCCCGCCCTCGCTGTCCTGCCTGGTCTGTCCTTTCCGGGCTCGAGGTCTCCACTCTCTCCAGCTGCGCATTCGCTCGCGCTGTTCTCGGCCCCCCACCCCTCTCAGATCGCGAAGCGACGCGCTCGCTGTGGATGTGGATGTCGACCGCGCGCTGCAGGGGGTGAAGGCCAGGGCAGCCGCCCCCGCAGAGGGCGAGGTGCAGGCCGAGAAAGGGCGGCTCGCCGAGATGACCGACGCGGCAGACGACGAGCTGGCATAAGCGGAAGGGACCTTGAAGGTCATGGACACCCAGCAGGCGTTGAATATTCTTTTGCAGTTTGCGCGCCAATGCGCGCGGCAGTTGCGAGGCGCGGCGGCGTCGGAGCGGATGTCTCTGGTGGCCCCGGCGGGCGGGGATGTCGACCGCGGTGGCCCGCAATGCCGCGGGCGAGAAGTATGCAGGGGCGGCCGCGGTGCAAGAGCTGAAGTCGAAGTTGGGTCTGCCCCGTTTGTGCATCGCGCGGGCCGTGTTCAGATCGTTGCTGGGTGGCGAGAATGTGAAGGCTCCTGCTGGGGCCGTGTCAAGTGATCGCGGATTTGTACAACGAGTTCATCTTGAAAGCTGTGATGGAGGATGTGGGCTTGGTCGTGCATCATTTCAGGGTTCGGAAGTGCTGCGGCGAGAGCTTCTGCCGCGTCCAGTTCAGCATTGCGGGCGGTTTCCAGACCGAGGGCGCGGTGGTATCGAAGCTGCTGCTCGAGCAGGCTCGGATCAATGCCATGGCCCTTTTGGGGGGTCGACTCAAGTTGGGGACGGCGCCGCTCGGTCACCTCGAGACGATGGCCCAGGAGCTCCTGGGCCGCCCGAAGCCCAAGGGCAAGGGTCATGGCGAGCAAGACTCCAAGCCCCGCGGGATCGGATTCGCGCCAAGGAGATGCGTGCCTGCCCGACGACCCCTCGGGGACCCAGATGAGTACTTAAGACTTTCGGTTCTTTCTTCGGTCGACGGGGGTACGTGCCATCTGTTTTGCAGTGTCGCTCGTGGGAGATTAGGAGGTTGGTGGCGGCGAGTGACTGCCGATTTCCTTGGGGAGTGGATTGTCGCGTCCTCGCCCCGCGCCTGTTCCACCGCGCCCCCCCGCATCCTGAGCTTCCTGAGGCCCTCCCCGCGACTTCGAGGCTCCGCCCTTTTGCTCTCGTCTTTTTTTTGTTTTCCTGTGTAATGCGAGAGGGTAGTCAGCGGGCCTGCGCACCCCTCCGTTGCGGCTTGCTTGCTCTCCTCCTGCTTTGTCCTGCCCCTCTCCTCCGTTCTTGCTCGTCCTTCTTGTCGCTTCTCTCGCCTCGTCGTTCCTGTTCGTTGTCGTTGCTTGCCTGCTGGGGTGTGGGCCCTAATCTGGATGAGCTTGGGTGCTCCAGGGGCCTGCCTGGGGCGCGCAGTCCTGGAGGCGTCGGCCCCTGTGGGGCCCGAGAGGTTTTCGTTTCCCTGCATGGGTTTCACTTTCTGCGATCGGTCTCTTGTTCGCTCGATTGCGTGGCTGCGCGGAGCGCTTTGCCCTGTCTTCGATATTTTTTTTTTGGAGGGGGGCGTGCGACTGTCAGAGGTGCTATGCTGTAGATTTCCAACCACAACAGCAACCATGAAACACCAGACGTGCCGCGCAATGACGAATCTTCTTCTTCTTCTTCTCCTCCTCCTCCTCCTCCTCCTCGGTTATCCCTCTTCTCCTTTGCCTCCTCCTCGTAGTCCTCGATCGTCTTCCTTCCCCTCATCTCCTCATCCCCCCTCCCCCTCCCGCGCGATCCTCTTCCTCCCCCTGCCCCCTTTTCTTTCTGACACGGAGTGGTGGTCTGAGACTGAACAGCGGTTCGTCGATGTATGCCCCGCGGAGCGCTTCGGCGGTGCCCCCCCCCCATACAGTCGGGGCAGCTTCCTGCGGCGGCGCCTCTCATCCTGCTTGCTGTGGCGCTCGTCGGAATATGCACCAGGCGAGACATCTCAGCCCACAGTTTTTTTGAGCACGGGCCAGCGGGCTATGATGATGGGCTTGTTTTCCACCACCACCACCATACGTTGGAGGGGGAAGGAAGTGGAGGACGAGGAGGAGGAGGACGAAGAGGAGGAGGAGGAGGAGGAGGACGAAGAGGAGGAGGAGGAGGAGGAGGAGGAGGAGGAGGAGGAGGAGGAGGAGGAGGGAGGAGGAGGAGGAGGAGGAGGAGGAGGAGGAGGAGGGGAGAAGAGGAGGACCCCCCCCCTCCAACTTGTGGTGGTGGTCGTGGTGGAAAACAGGCCCATCACATGATCCAGGGTTTGTTTCGGGAGGGCCCAGGAGTCTCTGGAGGCTTCGAGAGGCCACACAAGGGCCAAACGCGTTTTGGCAACTACGTAAAACATTGCAACTCTGTAATTACATGACCACCTTTCGGTTGATACGGAGGTTGGGGGGGGGGGGACCGACTGACGACAACTGCGTTGACTGTGTTGGTGTCGATGCTGGTGATGCGTTCGCGAGCTGGTGACGATGCGTTATGATGATGCTGTTGACGCTGCGTGATGTGACTTCTGATGGTGATGATGCATGACGACCATCGGGGCACCATCGGGACACGATGCGGACACCATCGGGACACCATCGGGACACCATCTGAACACCGCCATGAACAGCTGTTTATCTACCTCAATCTTGTTCTCATTCCCGACCACCATATCAAGGTACTAGTCGTACTATCAACTGGTCTCACTATCCATCTCACAATCGATCCCACCATCTATGCATCGATCTCACTATCGATCGGTATCATTGCCCATCGATCTCACAATCTATTCACATATCGATCTCATGGGACAGTCATCGGGACAACCATCAGGGCGCCATCGGGACACCATCGGGACACCATCAAGACACCATCGGAACACCATCGGCACACCGTCGGGACACCATCGGGACACCATCTGGACACCATCGGGACACTTTATGGGTTCCCGCCAGCCGACCAGGCGGAGAATAATTTGGCCGAGTTTCGCCCCAGCATCGGCGACACCATCGAGACACCATCGAGGCACGTCCGCCGGCCAACTGGGCGGAGAATCATTTGGCCCAGTTTCGCCCCAGCAACGACGGGTTGATTTCTCTCGGCCGGCCACGCAGTTTCGCCTCGCCCGCAAGCGCGACACGAAAACGAAACCAACATTGAATTTCCGATGGGGGGTCTCCGTTTCAGTTCTATCTCATGCAGTCCCATTTGGGCGGCCTCCACCGCATTGGGCCAGTCTGCAACCACTTGCGAGCCCCACTCCTACGGGTACATTCCGCGCTGGGGTCATTATCGGACGCCCCTAATGGAATTCACTTCGCTGCAGACTGTCCTTCAAGCTGTGAGCTCGTGCTGGTACATCGGAAGCCTGACCTTCAGGGGAAGGGCTCGCACGTGGCTG
>CAUYUJ010019871.1:687018-714518 GCA_963575745.1 Prorocentrum cordatum | reverse complement strand
CATTCCAGGAAGCTCGGTCGTACCTCCGCACAGGAGAGCGTTTTTTTTGTTCTTCCCCCCGTGCGGGTAACGCTTGTTACCCGGCCCCCCCCCCCCGGGTAACGCTAGCGATCGTACGTTTTTTGGGTGTGGAGGGCGGACCCCCTTTCTCTCAGCAGGTGCTGTGCTCACAGGCATGGCCTGGTACTCGGAGGCATGCGTGGTGCTCACAAACGTGTCGTGGCGTGCAGGTTCCCCACCTGTTGCGGCGCCGAATTCACAGGCATGGCGTGTTGCTAAAAGGCATGTTGCGGTGCTCACCTGCCTGTTGTGGCGCCTGCAGGCTATTGCAGTTCGCAAGCTCGTGTGGTTTACGTCTACATCCCTATGTTCTCTTCCCCTGCTCTTCCTGTTGGTGGAACTTTGGAAGCAATGTTGCCATGGGATTTCGCAGCAATTTCTGGGTGGAGCAACGGTTATCCCGCGTCTGTTACACTTGGGGGGTGGGATGATTGCGCGAGCACTGGAGTTGACAATTTCAAGTTCGGCAAGGTTAACTGCTCCGCGTACGTTGCCCCGTGTAGAGTGCATCACATGTCTTGCATTTCGCAGGTGGCACAACATATATAGCGGGAGACACTGTTTTGGGCCCGCGCTGGCTAACACTGTTGCTCTTCCGCAACAGGTGCTGCGGGCCTTGGACAGCCTCTACAACGACGAACTGCGGCCCTACGGCCGCATCCTCCGCAAGCCGGCGCCCCAGCTCCGGAGTGTCCGTGCGCGCGCGGCGCGGCACCCGCGGGAGTGTTCTTCGGCGATCTACCGCATGAGGGGCAGGGCGTTCGAGGATTCAGGAGGTCCGACCCGTGGCGAGAAGTTCGATTCGGAAGGGGGCGAGTTGAGACAAGCCTAGTTGGCGTTCGAGGGGCCAGTTCGTCGCTACGGCTGGACGCGGCTGGGAAAACGTATGCCTTTGGACGCAAGAGGGGTCTGGCTTTCGATGTTGAGTTGCCGTTGAGCGCCGATGTTGAGCTGCCATCGAGACTCCGAACTGTAGACGTCTCGACGCCTGGGGAGCCGATGTTCTGGGTCCCGAGAGCGCAGCGTGCACGAGGGAAGGGGGGTGGGCCTCCTCTCCTCGACCCTCGATCCTCTACCCTCTCTCTCTCTTTTTTTTTTTTTTTTTTTTTTTTTTTTTTTTTTTTTTTTTTTTTTTTTTTTTTTTTTTTTTTTCCTTTTTTTTTTTTTCTCCAAATCCTCCATCTCCGGCCCTAAGTGCTGAGTCCTTGATCCTCGCGATCCTCGCTCCCCGACCTCCTGTAGCACGAGGGCAGGGAGGCTGAGACGCGCCCGAAGGCCGTTCGAGGAGAGATGCTTCTGGGCGCTCTTGGGCCCCTCTCGTAGGCCAGGGCCCGCGGCGGCATCTGCCGGAGTGGCTCCCTGTGTTGGCGCACTGGCGATTCGCTGTGCTGGCGGGGCCATGGCACGCATTCTTCATGAAGGAAACGGCTCCTGAGGGAAACGGGTCCTGAGGTTTTTCTCCGATTTCGGCTTCCCGGGGCCCTCCAGCGATGCGCGACGCCGACGACACGCGATGAGCGACCACGACAACGACGCGTTGCAACGACGACAGCGACGACGACGCGTTGCGACGACGACGACGACGCGGTGCGACGACGTCGACGACGACGGCGACGACGGCGACGATGAGCGACTAGCGACGACGACGACTCGCGGCGATGATGACGACGGGTGTGTTTAGGATTTCGAGGGGGATCCAGCCGCGGCGAGAGCGTGACAGGAGGCGCAAGTGGGCCAGAAACGTGAATCTTCGATCCTCGAACCTTGAACGACGACGCCCCCTGAGTTCTCCAATGGTCTCCCAATTGGGTGCTGGAGGCGTTTGCCAAGGCCTCCGGAGTACCCTGGGGCCTCGCATGGGCCGAATGCGTGCAAGAACCTGCATCGAGCCCTGACCCTCGAAGAAGAGAAAACAGCATAACCATGAATTGTTCATGCCCGCCATTCCCTGAAAGCCAAATGACCCTGACCCCCAAATTGTTTTCAATGGAATTCGTCTGGCTCGCTGCTGCTTTGCACGTTAGGGGCGTGTCTTGCTACGGAGGCGTCAGGGGCGCTTTCGTTCGCGCGCGTGCGCTGGTTGGGATTCCTCGGGCGACTCTTACCAGCCCGTGGCATCGCGGCTGTTTGCCCGCAGGCGTTCTTTTTGCGAAGCACGCAGGGGGAATCATTCTGTGGGCGTTGGTGTCATGTCGGCCACGCAGTGGAGCGCGCCGCCATGTGATCAGCAGTGCCGGCCCGTTGTGCGATTGCGGCGTCGCCGGCCCGTCAGACGGTCGCGCCATTGGCGTTGCGTGCGGTAGATGTGCGCACGTGCGTGGCAGTGCGATGCTGGCCTTGCGCGGCTGGGTCGGACCGGCGCGGGCGGTGTTGCTCTTGCGCGCAACAATGCAAGGTCGCGCGACGCATCGGACGCATGTGAGCTGGAACGGTCAATACCGGCATTTAGATAGACTGCGAGCGTCATTTGCCTGTCGTTTAGCAATTGGCATCATGGTTCACGGCGGCGTGGGCAAGTGCTGGTCCACGTGGAGAACGACAACAACAAAGGAGGCCAGAGTAATTCTCCCGGCGAAGGGCCCAAGCACATGCGAGTGCGAGTGCTGTAAGGCAGGTCCCTATGGGTCGGGGGCGGCTACGAGGGGTGTGATGACTAGGGGGGGGATATTATGGCGTGGGCCATGATACTTGCCCAGATCTCATGGCGCCTCTTCTTATCTGATTACGTCCCCGGCCCCCCCCCCTTGGGACCGCGCACATGCCGCCGGCCATGATTTGCGCCCCCCCCCCCCTTGGACGCTCCCCTCCTGGCCGCCCCCGAATGGGGCCACGCAGCTCCGGTGGAGCTCCCCACGGGGGCCTCGAGGCGTGGGGTGGGCCGAAGTCGGGTGCGGGGCCGCCGTGGGGAGCCTGCCGCGGGGGCCTCCAGAGGAGCGCCTTGTGGGGCCGCGAGGCGTGTGAGGGGCCTTGCGAGTCGGACGCGGGGCCGCCATGCGGGCCCTCCCGCTGGGCAGGGGTTCGGGTATGGCCAGGACCCCGGGTAAGGGGACTCGGTTAGTGGTAGGGCCCTGGGGCCCCTGAATTGGCCAGATCCACTAAACCAGGTTTGCCGCAGCTGGTGTTTTTCGGGTGACGGCAGTTCCGGTTAGTGGAAATGGGACGGGGGGGACGCCCCCGGTACGAATCACTGAACCAGGTTCCACTAAACCCAGTTCTGCCAACGCCCGAAGGGGGAATAGGTGGGCCCATCCGTGGGCCCATCGCCTCTTGGAGGTCTGCTCCTACGGATGCTGCGCCGTCTGTTGTGCCTTGCACTGCGACTGCAGTGCAGTCGCCTGGCGTTGCGCTGAGATGCGATTCCGTTGCAGAGCAATCGCACTGCACTGCATTCGGGGAGGGTGGATGGAGAGAGGATGGAGAGGCGGACGGGTAAGGATTGAGGAGGGAGGGGGCGGGGCGAAGTCACCCAGTGCCGCCAACGTGGCAACAGGTTGAAACAAAACAACAAACACACCAAAATAGAAGCAACAAAAAACATCGACAGGTCTAACAAAAACTATCAATCAAATCTTTCGGAACTTATGCTGGCGCAGACGTCCGATCACCGATATTCTTTGTCTGGCCTTTTTTGTTTTTTGTTTTTTTATACCTTTTTCATTTTTTTTGCAACAAGTCTTTGTAGACCCCCCCTCACTTTCGAAAGTTCCTACACGTCCGCGGGCAACCAGACAAGCAGCGTATGATTATGCACCCTTCCGCCTCCTGCCTCTGGGGAGTGATTTGGGGAGTGATTCAATCAGATTGATCATGAAACCGCGACTGGTTATATTCGACGACCCTGTTTGTAATGATCACTGTGTTACACACAGAGGACGCCCATTCCATCAGGAGGTAACAGTTGGAGCGCCATCCCCGCTTGAGGCAACAGTTTCCAACATATTGCCTTCCCCTGTCTCTCTCATCCATAGTCCTCGCCTCTTTACACTATGATCCGCCCTTGGAAGAATGATTGCGTCTAACCGACTCACAGACAAGTGACATACCATAAAACAACAATTTAAACAAGAGGCAGCAATTGCCAAGGTACTGTCTTGTCTTGTACATCGTGAGGAGGGGTTTTAACAACTAAACAAACCATTTTTTAAAACCAAACAGCAATAGACAGGTCCAAACAAACCAAAACATCAGGGCTCCGACAAAGAATCTCGATGTTCGGACGTCTGCTCCAGCATACGTTCATTTGTTTGATCAATCTTTTTTGTTTTAAGATTTTTTTTAAACAAGGACTGGCCGATTTTTTTGTAATGCCACGTCGGCGGCGCTGGGTGACTCCGCCCCCCCGTTGCTACTCTGTGATTTTTGAGTTGACGTTGATACTGGGGACTGCATGTGAATGTACATCCGTTGATACATGATCAGTGCCGTGCCGGTTGAAACATATTTACGCAACGTCGCCAATTCTCACATCTACCCTCTGTCCTTTGACCCCCGAAGGCTTGTGCTTCTGATGTCTTACTGCGCGTCCTGAACACAACTACCCTGGCGCGACCCCAACGAGGTGTCCTCTTTGCCCGAAGCATGTCAAGACCGTTCAGATTTCTTGCGCTCCTTGGCTTGGAGTTGCTTGGCATTGCTGGGCATTTTTTTTTTTTTTTTTTTTTTTGCGTTGCTGGACGTTGCTTGGCATTGCTTGGCATTGTTTGGCATGGCCCAACACTATTCGGCATTGCTTGGCATTGCTCTGCATTGCTTGGCCTTGCGTGGCGTTGCTTGGCCTGGCTTGGCTTTGCGCGGCATTGCTTGGGTTTCTTTGTACGGCTTAGCATTTTTCTTGTATGTCTTTGCGCCTCTTGCCATTCCTTGGCGTTCGGCAGCCATGACCGGGGAGCCGAGGGAGGCTTCGAGGAAGCCAACACCGAAGGAGCTGGGGAAGGTGTCGAGGGACCAAGACCGGGGAACCAAGGAGGGTTGACCGCCGCCGTTGACGAAGGACACCGGGCCCACTTGTTTGTTCACAAGTGAGAGCCCTCTGGGCAAACCCGCATGAGGAAAATCTAGATCGCCGACCCCCGAAGACGTCGACGACGGCGGCGGCGACGGCGACGACGACGACGGCGATGACGACGCCGACGAGCGGCGGGTGGTGGCGACGGCATCGGCGGCGGTGGCGACGAGCGACGAAAACGAGCGACGAGCGACGACGACGAACAATGAGCGACGACGATGACGGCGGCGACGAGCAATTACGACGAACGACGAAGACGGGCGACGATCGAAGACGACGAGCGATCTGAGCGACGCCCGAGGAGCAGCGACGACGACGACGACGACGACGGTGACGACTAGGAAAACGAAAACGAAGACGTCGATGTCGACGAAGACGACGACGAGCGTTTGGGATGGCTGCCGACGAGCGATGGTCGGCGATCGACGAGCGATGGTCGGCGATCGAGCGCGCGGGGGTGCGCCTCTGCAGCACGAGGCGCCTGCAGGAGCGCGCGGCGGACGCGGGCATCGGGCCAGTGAACGTGGACGCCAAGAGGCTACAGGCGGCCCCCCCGCTGGCCACCGCGGCGCCCTGGGCGCTCTCGTCGCCGCCGCGCTCCTTGGCGTCGCTCGGACGTGGGCATTTCGGATGGTCTTGCCAGTTCGAAGCGTATCCCTATCCCGGTGCCTCGTATCACCTCGCCTCGAGGCCGATCTTGAGGATCCCCTCGGTCTCCGAGAGCACATCCCTCAGGTTGTCCTCGCCTTTTCCTCGCCCACCTCAGGGATAGGGATCAGTTCGAGGCTGGGCATCGTCTGGCGGAAGGCAAAGCGCACACGCGCGCGAAATCGAGCAGTGCACGGGGAGTGGACGTCCGATCGGCGGCGAGCGTTCAGGCCTCCCCGACGGGGCCTGGGCAGATGGGGCTGGTGGATTGCGCCGCATCGCCGAGGCATCGGGGATGCAGCTCGCTGTGGAGCCCTACTTTCTCTATGCCGGCGTCGCCGACGTGTGGCCGACGTGGCCGATGCATCGTCGATGCGTCATCGATGTGTCGGCGATGCATGGGCGATGCGGCGCGATCCTCCGCCGACCCCATTCGGTCGGAGCTCACTTGGGAGACCTTTGACTCGCGGGGAGGATTTCAAGCTTCGACGTCCCAGGGCCTCAGTCGCGGCTTTCTCAGTCGGTCTCGGCCTTCAGGGGCGTTTCGTGCCTGGGACCATCCGAGACGGGTCCTGGGCCAAAGACTGGCTTGTGGGATGGAGTCGAGACTTGCGGAGGCCCGCGGATTGTCTCTGTCGGTCAAGGATCGAGGCTTGAGGCTCCCGGGGGTTGTTCCTCGATTTCGGCCTTTGGGGCCCCGTTCCAGGCGGGACCTAGGACCATCGTAAACTCACCCGGGCAAGAAAAAAGTGCGAGGATACGCCCTGGAAGTGGTCCAGGGACTGATTGAGCGGAGGTCCAGCTTCTCAGACTTGGGGGATCAAGGATCGACCTTCGAGAATCAGATAGTTTTTGTTGTTGTTGTTGTTGTTGTTGTTGTTGTTGTTGTTGTTGTTGTTGAGATTTGTGGGTCTCCAGGCCGCCTGGCGTGGCTGCGGCAGGATTTCCATGGATTTCCTTCAAGTTCTGGCCGAACTCATGCCTGGACAGCACGGACCCTCCGTGTCGTGAGGCTACTCCCAACTGCGAGACCTACCCCTGCGGCTCCACTGGACGCTGGAGTGCCGGACACCCCCGCTGGGGTTCACTTGGCTGCAGACGTCCTTCGAATTCTGAGCCCCAGGCGGCGTTTCCGAAGTCGGACCTGCAGGGGTAGGGTTCACACGTGTTTGCCCGTTGAGTTTGTGCCTGTCTGTTTTTTTTTCGCTTCTGTTGCTTGTTGTCCTCGGCTCTTGGGGGCCTTCACCCGCACTGGGGGCCGTCGAATAATGATTCGGAATGAAACACTGGTCCCGGGGATCTAGTCAGTCGAGAGCCTTCAGGCTCCCATATTGAAGAAGCCACGATGTCGGGGGTCTTGGGAGAATCTGGCCGATGTCGGGCGAGCTCGGCATAAATGATCACCGCGCCCGAGACGGCCCCGAGACCCCAAAAGAAGCCTCCGATAGGGGACCAGACGACGATGTAAACATGAACTTTTGGAGGTCCGCGCAGATCTCTTGGGCCTCCCTGGTATCCTGGTGCCCCCCCAGGCGGTCCTTCCAGCGCGAGGCTCGCCGAGAAGACTGCGCGGGAACAGGCCGTGCCACCCCGGGTCGGCCCGAGTGCCGCGCCTGGCTGAGTGTCCCAGGGGGGGGGGCAAAAGCCTGCTGTGCCCGAGACAGTCAGGTTCTGTTCGTGTGCCCCGACGGCGGTTCGAGCATCAGTGAGACGTACAGTCGCGGCCACGCTAAGGGTGATGTGATTTCCAGAGGACGCCTATCCTCGGCCAGGTTTGCTGGCCTGCCCCTGGAATCGTTACAACTTGAGCGCTGCGGCTGCCATCTTAGCAGCGGTGGGCTCCAGAGAGCGCCGCGAGCCAGGGGCAGTGGCGCATTACTTGCTCGCATCGCGATTATGATCGCGCGCAGGTCTGCGCGAGCAGGGGCGTGTGAATACCCAGTGGCCCGCGCCAGACTGTGAGGCAGTCCTCCTACTGTTCCTCTCTGGTCAGCTGTTGCATCGTTGATTCCCCCTCACATCAGTTGCATCAAGACAGTCAATCCGCATAATCAGGATGGGCAACTTTCCCAAGAGTACCCTCGCATCCTTGCCTCCTTTGTTCATTCTTGGCCACCTTCGTTGGCCGCGCCCCGCTCGACAAGCTTCGAAATGGGCCTTCCAAGGCCCCTGATTCTTTGACGCGCATCCTCATGATACCGGTCGACTGCACCTTCCCATCCGATGTAATATCCAGTTGCGCTGCCGCGCACATTTGGCTCCGCGCTTGGGGAAGCTGCGCAGACAGGCCGCAGCGATGCGTGGGCGTGGCGGCGCATAGTCTTCACGCTGCCTCTCGCGAGGCCAGCCTGCAGCCTCTTTTGCGGTGTGGCCGCCTCGTCGAGCCCGCTCCGCGGGAGCCATGGCGGCCCCTCCCCCTCGGAGAGAATGGCCCGCAGTTCTCGCGACCATGGATCCATATGGAGGAGGAGGAGGAGGAGGAGGAGGTGGAGGGTGGAGGGTGGAGGAGGTGGAGGAGGAGGAGGAGGCTCGGAGGAGGCTCGAGGAGGAGGAGGGAGGAGGAGAGGAGGGAGGAGGAGGAGGAGGAGGAGGAGGAGAGGAGGAGGAGGAAGGAAGGAGGAGGAGGAGGGAGGAGGAGGAGGAGGAGGAGGAGGAGGAGGAGGAGGAGGAGGAGGCAGGCGAACATCATGATTCGTTGCTGAGGTGTTTGACAGGATCCGGCCTCTGGACGCGGGCCGTGTGTCGGCAATGCGGCGCCATCCGCCAGCCATGTCTGCTCGGACCCCATGTTGTCGGCCTCCACATATCGGGTCGGAGGAAACCGGGGGATATGGACTGTGGGCGGTACGGCATCCGCGGCGCGCAGCTGGTTCCGGCCCAGCCACTGGGCGCCTTCCTCCGTACACTGGCGCCTCTGGCGCCGACAGGCGCGGGGAAATCCACTAGGCGAGCGACAAGGAGCTACAGTCGACCCCCATAGTAAGGATGGGCAACCTTCCAGAGGGTACCCTCGCATCCTTGCCGCCTCGGCCCATCCCTGGCCACTTTGACTGGCCGCGCCCCGCTCGAAAAGCTTCAAAATGGGCCTTCCAAGGCCCCTTGCATCCTTATCGCGCATCCTCACGATACGGGTCGACTGTACGCGAGGTGATACGCTAGCCCCCCCTCTCTACCAACCTTGGCGGCGCGCACCAGGGGGCGCCGCGAGGGCAGGGGGCTCCCGAGAAGGCGCGGGCTTCTCAGAGGCCAGGGGCCCTCTCAGAAGCCGTCCCGGCTTCCAAATCAAGGCGTCTCCGAGGCCTCGGGGCCCCTCTGCGCAGGCCCCCGCTCTCCAAGGACCCCCCCCCTCTTGGAAGGCTGCCCCCCTCGCGCCACCCCCCTCGTGCGCGCCGCCAGCAGCCCCCTCCCCTCGCCCGACTCGAACAGAGGCCCCCCCCACCCCCGACGGCGGAGGCGGTGGCCGCGCAGTGCGGCGACCGACGCCGCCCACCTCCCCCTCGAGCAGCGGCGGCCCCGCCGCGGGCGTTCACGGTGGATCGCCGCCGGCGGGGGGCCCACAGCCGGCCGATGTGGAGCGGTGCGGCAGCCGGGAAGCCGCCGATCGGCGAAGGCTGAGCGAACCACGCGGTGTCAGGCACGAGCGCCAGGCGATGGGCCTGCTCTCCACCACCACCGCCAGAAGTTGGATGGGGAAGGTGGTGGAGGATGAGGAGGAGGAGGAGGAGGAGGAGGAGGAGGAGGAAGCTGGGAGAGGAGGACCCCCTCCCCCTCCTACCCATGGTGGTGGCGGTGGGAAACAGGCCCACCACCAGGGTCGTGACGGCACGGATCTGTGGCACGTGGGCGGACGAGCTGCGCGAGCCCCGGTATCCTCTCGGGGGGGTCCGCGCGCCTTTCTCGGATCGGCGCTGGGCCCCCCCCCCTGGCGGTTCATCCGGCGCTGCGCGCCGGGGAGGGGGCCCCGGGGCAGACCCAAGACGTCCGCGCGGACCCCCGAGAAGTCAGGGGTGGACCTGAGCGGTGTTTTGGCGATCTCGTGGGCCGTTCTCGTTTCGATCTCGTTCTGCGGCAGAGGGCGGACCGAGGACAAGACTGGGGAAAGCGGGAACGAAACGAAGAACGAAAAACACTGCTTAGGCTCATCCCTGCGAGAAGCCAAGCTCCCGTCGCTCTGCTGTGGCCGCCGCCGCCGCACCCCGCCCCCCAAGAGCAGGTGGCCTGCCAGGGCTGTTCCGCGCTCAGCGTGAAGGCCGCCGCGCCGCTGCGCCGCGTGCCGCCCCCCCCCCCCAGCGGGCCGCCGCCGCCGCCGCCGTCGCCGCCGTCGTCGTCGTCGTTGTCGCCGTCGTCGTCGTCGTCGTCGTCGTCGTCGTCGTCGTCGTCGTCGTCGTCGTTGTGGTCGTCGTCGTCGTCGTCGGTGGCGTCGTCGTCGTCGTCGTCGTCGTCGTCGTCGCCGCCCTTTGGTCTCACGACATCTCGGTTCAGAGCTACAGGCGCGCCTACAGGCCCTCCCCTCCTATAGGCGCCATCTTCCCCTGCCTGCCCGCAGGCACGCCTACAGGCCCTCCCTGCCTGCAGACATCCGTGTTCTCCAACGGCAGTGCCTACAGGCAACACCCGCGGGGCCTTTCTGGCTGCGAGGGCCCGTAGGGCCTGGGCCTACAGCCTACAGGTCGGAGGTCGGAGGCGTCCGCTGCAGAGAGGAGTGCTGCGTATACTCAGGAACCAACTCAATGTGTCACAGTCCAATGGGTCCCCTCCTGCTCTCTGCCTCCCTTACCCCTCCTGCCTGCCTCCTCCGTTGCCCTGTTCCTCGTGCCTCCTCCCGGCCTGCCTCCTCCGCGCCTCCCGCCCGCCCCCTCCATCCTGCTTCCTTTCTCATGCCTGCCTTTTCGTGTGCCTCCTGCCTTCTCCCTCCAGCCTCCTCCGGCCTCCTACCAGCTCCCTCCTCCACCCTGGACAGTTCTTCCCAGATCCTCTGAGTAGGAACTATCTGGTGTCGAAATCGCATCTCCTGCTGTCCTACAGGTGTTCGGCAGCACGCAGCTATGAGTTCAGTATGTATGAATGTGTTTTTTATATGTATATATGCATGTTAGTGGATATATATGTATACATACATAATACGCATATAGCACTACTGCACCACAAGCTTGATAGGATGGTACGAAACAGCAGGAGGCATCATGGGCAGGTGTCAGGGTCGTGATGTGCCTGACATGTAGTGTGGGTCTGGTGCGCGAGGCTATGGCAAATAAGTCTGTATGATGCGCCAGGTGGGGCAAGTTGTGCGGCCTCGTTCCCCGCCATAAAGTCACGTTCTCCTCGCCCCCAAGTGTTGCCAGAGCCTCCCCCGCAAGCGCCGTCCCAGGCGGAGGACGGCGTGGACTGGCCCTAATCCTCGACCCTCGACGATCCCCCTCGATCCTCCTCAAGCCTCGCTGCTTCTCGACCCTCAACCCTCGATCCTCAAAGCCGCTCAGCACCAGCCCCAAACCCCTGAGCCGCGTACAGCCGTTGCGACGATGAATTCAAGAGGCCCTCAAAGCTCCAGAACGATAACCGATGACGACGACGGACGACGGACGACGGACGACGACCACGACGGACGGACGGACGGGCGGACGACGACGGACAGACGAAGTCGGACAGACCGACGATGGACAGACGACGGCCGACGGCCGATGGCCGACTGCCGACAGCCGACGGACGACGAAAGACAAACAACGACGATGACGATTGACCGACGAGGAGGAGGAGGATGAGGAGGAGGAGGAGGACGACGGCGGCGGCGGAGACGGCGGCGGCGGCGACGGCGATTGCGACTGCGATGGTGGCGGCGGCGATGGACGGACGGACGGACGCACGGACCACGACGAGGACGGACTTCTGTTCCCCCAGACCGCCGACGTCATAATTTTTTCATGACGCGACCCCCAGAGGTCCGGGCCTATTCGCCGGGACCGGTTTTTCATCCTGGGTTGTTTTTTGACGGTCCCGAGGGCCGGTAAGGGCCCCCAGAGGCGGAACATATAGAAAAACCTTCCGTCGTGATTTTTCCATGACTCGAGGGGGTCTGGGCCGTGCCTTCGCCGCGCGAGGCCGAGGAGGGCGGGGACTGGTCGGTCGTCGTGCGCGGGCGGCCGGACCGCTTCGTGAACGTCTACAGCGCCGAGGCGCGGCGGCCCCGCGCGCGCCCCTGGCAGCGGCCGCCATGTCGGGCCAGGGCGGCGGCCGGGCCCCCGGGCGCCGTGGGCAGGTGCCGACGGCACGTCAGAGCGTTACGTCGGGCCTGTCCCCCTCCCAGGGGGGCTTTCGACGGTGACGGAACATAAAAAGTACTCCAAAAGCAGTCCAAAAGTATCCCAAAAACAGTCCAAAAACAGTCCTTGCCCAGATCGTGGAGAAATGACCCCCTCCGCGGGGGGCCGGGAGGTGCCATGATCTATCTAAGAATATCTAGTATACACCATACACATATGCACTCAGTCTTCTCCCGTAGCGCACCCCGCTTGGGAAAACTAGCTCCCTATGAACCTGTAGGAGGCCCGACCCCCACCCATAATACCACGTTATTCTGTTATCCTATCTGTATAACAGGGGAAAGGTCTAGCAACCCCACGCCACATCATATCACCCGAGTTCCCGTGGGGGCGCCTCCCTCGGCTTGGATTTTGGACCCGGGGGGGGGGGGGGGCAGCGGGGGGAGGCCGAGGCTCACGAGGCGGGGGTCCATGCCAACGGGGGCCAGCCAGGGCACCGGATCCTGCAGGATCCTGCGAAGGCCCCCTCTGGCTGGCCCGGGTTAGCGAGCCGCTCGTGGCCGCGAGGCGGCCGCGCATATTGGCTGCCCCGGGTTTGCGAAGACCCGCGTTGCAGATTTTTTCCTGCATGGCAGTTTTATACATTCCTGCTGAGCCGGGTCTGGATTGACCCGGGTCAGAAGGTCCCCGAGGAGGGGGGACGGCCAGATCTCCCACACGCTTTCTCACCCCTGGCAAGCGGGGGCTGGCGGACAACGTGGACCTCCGGAGATCTCGACCTCCTCTCCAGGGCCAGCTCTTCGTCCCGAGTCGCTGTTTTGCCTGCCCCAGCAAGGCCCCCGAGAGGCGGACACTTGCCACGCATCTTGTGTGGTGACCTTTGCCACGACGAGATCCGAGTAGGAGATCGACTGCAGAATAGATATGTATTTTAGCTCGCTGAGGGGCAGCGAACGCGATCTGTGTTCCTGGGGCGACGGGGAAGGAGGTCATGCTCGTAGCGTAAGGGCAAACCTTAGTAGCCCAATCGTTGGTAAGAGCAAACCTAGGGTCCGAACTTGTCGCGAATGGGCGTCGTAAGGATTGTTATTGACGGATCAAGCGCGCCGGCTGAGCGTATTGGGATCTGGCCCTGCAATCAAAGCTGCCCCCCAAGCGACCTCCAAGATATGTACTCCAGATTCCGTAATAAAAGGGAGGGGGTCTGGACCCTCAAGACAAGCCATTTCAGACCCCCCCCCGTGGGAGAACCCTCCAAAACATCGTCCCCAGACCCCCCAGGCCCTCCGAGATGGCCTGGAAGAGACCCCCCTCCGAAATGAGACCCCCCTCCCTTGATTACGAAGTCTGGAGCATGATCCTCGGACATACAGTCGGGGCCCTGAAGAAGGAACCCTTTTCGTTGGGGAGGGGCTCCGCGTTCCTTGAGTGTTTCGCAGCCTGCCTCGGGTTTTCCTTGTGTTTTCGATCGGAAGGCGGAGTTTAACTCATGGAGAAAAGGGGCCTCGTTCCTTATTTTGGGTTCCTTAGGTCAAGCCCCCGACTGTAGCCTCTGGGTCCAGGGGTAGGTGGTGGGAGGAGGGGTAAACCCCTCTCCGAGGGGGAAGAAGGGGGGCTGGAAGAGGAAAAAACCACTCACGCCCTCAAGGGTTGGTGGGATTACGAACAACGTTCAAGATCCGATCCTCGAACGTCGAATCTGGATTCTCTTGCAACATGTCCTTCTTTGAAAGCCTTGTGGGATAGCCATACTAAGAGGGGACAGCTCTTTAACATGCAATTATCCACCAGAGACTGGCCGAAAGTCTTGAGGAAGGTCGAGATCGCACAACTTTTCGGCCCCGAGCGCATTGCCCCACCGCCAGTTTAGTATCCATGCTTATATAATGAGCAAGTACTAGTTCTCATGTTTCACCGTTTCTCCCTCCTAGTTGGAGTCTTGGTGTCACTTCGTTGGTCGCACTGCCTGTTCCCAGCTGCGACCGCTTAGACTGCCATTGAGTTCCCCCCCCATCGCGTTTCTACGACCTGCAGTACGCGTATCTCATTGTGCTCCATTTGTCCATGGATCGCGCGGTTTGAATGGTCTTCCTGATGGGCAGCAGATTTCTCGATCTGCCTTTCGTGGTTCCTCTTGGGCACAACAACATGAATCATTCTCCACCTCCCCCGTCCCTCTCGTCACCGTCCCTCTCGTCCCTTACTGGTTGAATCATGCTCGCCCTACTGGGGAGGGGGGGGGGGGGGGAAAGGAGGAGGAGGAGGAGGAGGAGGAGGAGGAGGAGGAGGAGGAGGAGGAGGAGGAGGAGGAGGAGGAGGGAGAAGGAGGAGCAGGAGGAGGAGAACGATGATGAGGAGGAGGAGGGAGCACGCCTTACCTCCAGCACGCGCAGCCAGACGGGCCGCGACCCACCCGAGCTGCCCCCCGGGGGGGGCCCCGCTGGCCGGCCCGCCGGTGGTCTCGCCTCGTGGGCTCGGACGGCCCAGGACTGCTACCCGCCGGAGCTGTGGGCGGCCGCGGACGCATACTTCCGAGGCCTCGACGACAAGAGCATGGTGTTGCCAGGCCCTCCAAGAGGGGGCTGGGCGGGGCTGATGCTGATGATGATGATGATGATGATGATGATGATGATAATGATGATGATGATGATGATGCTGATGATGCTGATGGTGATGATGATGATGATGCTGATGAGGATGCTGATGATGATGCTGATGAGGATGCTGATGGTGATGATGCTGATGGTGATGATGCTGATGATGACGATGATGGTGACGCTGCTGCTGATGGTGATGCTGCTGCTGATGATGCTGATGCTGATACTGATGATTATGATGATGAGGGTGAGGATGATGATGATGATGATGATGATGATGATGATGATGATGATGCTGATGATGATGATGATGATGATGATGATGAAAATGATACTGCTGAACGTGCTGATGATGACGATGCTGATGATGCTGATGATGCTGATATTGATGATGGTGATGATGCTGCTGCTGATGATGCTGATGCTGATTATGATGATGACGACGATGATGACGATGATGACGATGATGCTGATGATGATGCTGATGCTGCTGCTGCTGATGCTGATGATGATGATGATGACGTTGCTGCTGCTGATGATGACGATGGTGATGATGATGATGATGATGGTGATGATGATGATACTGATTCTGGTAATGATGATGCTGCTGCTGATGATGATGATGATGATGATGCTGAAGTTTCTGCTGATGATGCTGATGCTGCTGATGATGATGCTGCTGATGATCATGCTGATGTCCATGCTGTTGCTGATGCTGGTGTACTTTGCAGTTTCTGTAATATGGCATGTGGTTGGCAACTCGATCAGGGGCACGTCAGCAGAAAACACATGCTGATGCGCCTCTCGATGACGATGCTGATGATGACGATGATGATGATGCTGATGATGCTGATGCTGATGCTGATTATGAGGATGGTGATGATGACGGCGATGCTGATTATGATGATGCTGATGATGCTGCTTATGATGATGATGATGATGATGATGATGATGATGATGATGATGATGATGATGATAATGATGATGATGATGATGATGATGATGCTGACGCTGACGCTGACGCTGATGCTGATGATGATGCTACTGTGGATGATGATGATGCTGATACTGATGCTGCTGATGATGATGCTGCTGATGCTGATGATGATTTGGATGCAGATGCTGATGATGGTGATGGCGATGCTGATGATGATGCTCATGATGATGACGATGATGATGCTTATGATGCCGATGATGCTGATGCTGCTGATGCTGATGCTGATGATGATGATGCTGATGATGTTGCTGATGTCATTGATGATGATGCTGATGCTGATGGTGATGATGACGCTGATGATGATGATGCTGCTGGTGACGCTGATGATGATGATGATGAATATGCTGCTACTGATGATGATACTGATGATGATGATTATGATGCTAGTGATGATGATGTTGCTGATGATGCTGATGATGATGCTGATGCCGCTGAGGATGATGCTGATGCTGATGCTAATGCTGATGATGATGCTGATTCTGCTGCTGCTGCTGCGGCTGATGATGATGACAAAAATGGTGATGGTGATGATGCTGATGATGCTGCTGCTGCTCGTTATAATAATACTGATGCTGATGCTGTTGATGATGATGATGATGACGATGTTGATCATGTTGATGATGAGGAGGATGATGACGATGATAGTGCTGCTGCTGATGCTGATGAGGATGAGGGTGATGTTGATGCAGATGATGCTGATGATGATGATGGTGATGATGCTGATGCTGATGATGATGATGATGATGATGATGATGATGGCGCTGCTGCTGATGATGATGATGATGAAGATTACGACGATGACGACGATGATGATAATGAGGAGGAGGTGGATGAGGAGGAGGAGGAGAAGGAAAAGGGGGATGATGCTGCTCATGCTGATGATGATGACGATGAGGATGATGATGATGATGATGATGATGATGATGATGATGATGAGGATGATGTTGATGCTGATGATGCAGATGACGATGATGATGATGATGATGACGATGATGATGATGATGATGATGATGATGATGATGATGGTGATGGTGCTGATGATGATGATGATGATGATGATGATGATGATGATGATGATGATGACGCTGCTGCTGATGATGATGAAGATTACGACGATGACGACAGTGATGATAATGAGAAGGAGGTGGATGTGGAGGAGGAGAAGGAAAAGGGGGATGATGCTGCTCATGCTGATGATGATGACGATGAGGATGATGATGCTGATGATGGTTGTGATGATCATGATGATGATGGTGATGGTGATGATGATGATGAGGATGATGATGCCGATGATGCTGCTGCTGATGATGATGATGATGAGGATGAGGATGATGATGACGATGATAACGACGACGATGATGATGACGATGATGATGCTGCTGATGCGGATGACTATGATGCTGCTGCTGATGATGCTGATGATTATGCTGATTCTGCTGTTGATGCTGATGATGAGGATGCTGATGATGATGATGCTGATGATGGTTGTGATGATAATGCTGATGATGGTGATGGTGATGATGATGATGATGATGGTGGTGGTGGTGGTGGTGATGATGGTGATGATGGTGATGATGGTGAGGATGGTGATGATGATGATGATGATGATGATGATGATGACGATGACGATGACGATGACGATGATGATGCTGATGATGATGCTCATGACGATGATGATCACGATGATGCTGATGATGATGATGCTGATGATGCTGCTGCTGATGATGCTGATGATGAGGAGGAGGAGGAGGAGGAGGAGGAGGAGGACCAGGAAAAGGGTGAATGAAGACGCGCCCCCCGCGTGCATCCCAGGGCCTTCTGTACCAGCCTTCGCCTGCGATGCGTGGAGGCCCCTCGGGGGACTTTCGTGCATCCTGGGGGCTTTCGTTCCGACCGCACCAGCGGTGCGGCCAGCACGAAAGCCCTCGGACAAGCGATCCCGGGGGGGCTTGCGCTCCACACCTGGCACTGGCCACAGCTGTCCCCATGTGCCAACGCGAAAGTGTTCGGCGGCGCGCACAGGGGGGTATGGGGAGGGGGGAAGGCTTCTTAGAAGCACCCCTGCTTCTTAGAAGGCGCGGGCCTTGTCTACAAATGTAAGGCCGGCGCCTTCTAAGAAGCAGCCTCCTTCTAAGAAGCCCCCCTCTGCGCGCCGCCAAAGTGTATCCTCCTTTTCTGCTCGACGTCTGTGGCCCGTTGGGCTCAGGCGCTCGGCCGATTTGAACAGCGGTTGGACGCTGGAGGTGGTCCTTGGGCGCCGCGCCCTCGACGCCGCGCCGCGGCGGATCCGAGGCGAGTGTCCCCCTGGCGCCAGCGACGTCGGGGCCCGCCTCGCCCCCGCGCTCGCGCGAGAGGAGAGCAGAAGGCGAGTGTCAGTCCTCCTCCTCCTCCTCCTCCTCCTGCGCCTCCTCCTCCTCCTCCTCCTCCCCCTCCTCCTCCTCCTCCTCCTCCTCCTCCTCCTGCGCCTCCTTCTCCTTCTCCTCCTCCTCCTCCTCCTCCTCCTGCTCTCCCCCTCCTCCTCCCCCGCTCCCCGGTGGGCGCCGCCACGTCGGGAGCCTACCTCTCCTTCCTGGCAGTCCCTCGCCTCAGCGTGCACCCCCTCGTCCAACCAACAAATCGTAACTTCTGTGGGCAAGGGTGTCGTGCCTCAGGATGCATGCTCACTCCCCCTCGAGCTCTGGATCATGCCTTGTCCGCCTTGGCTGAGGAGCAGTGCAGGGAGACCCCTCGCCATGGCCGGTTTCGTGCACGCTTTTGTGCTGCCAGCGTACAGATGGACGGATTGAGCTATTTCCGTGTGGCGCTACAGGCGAGCAGCGGACGTGGTCTCATTTGCGCCCGTCTGTGAATCCAGCCTGCAAGGATTGCATCCACCTGGGACGTCAAAACATCGCAGACGACGACCTATCCAGCAAATGATTGTGATTGGCAGATCCTACGATGCACGATTGTCTGGGCACCTCATGGATCGCGTTTGCTCGATCTTGTACGAAAAACTGGTCTCCGTCGGTCTCGTGCGCAACCGTCAGAAGCAGGAGGCGATCGTGCGCGTCCCCGCCAGCTCCCGCAGAGGCGCAGCTGTTATCCTTCGAGCTCCTGGCACCAATCAGGAGGAAAACAGCACACACAGACACAATTAATCGTCGACTCCCAGGAAAATATACGATATGGGAGGTGGGGGGAAGACAAGGATCCAGAAAATATGGGGAAATATGGGGTATCCTGTTATTTGTGTGTATTTATTTGTGTGTCCCAGGGCCCCTTCAACCAAAGTGGCAGATGATTTTCCTTACCTGGGACTTTGGGTTTTGCCGATGCAGTCCTTCGGCCCCGAGCTCTTGCAACGGATCCAAAAGATATGTCCATCGTTTCAGCAGGCTCGGGGGTTTTCGGTTTCTGAGAGGTGGGCCAACCCGATGGAAGCGCTGTATCTTACTCTGCTACATTGTGGATGCGGACTTGTTAGAGTGGAAGCCTTCATTCCAAGCGATGTTCAGGTCAACGATCTTTTCAGCTCGCCATCGCGGCTCTCGCTTGTAAAGCTATTATGCGTGGGGAGGCGAGCTGGGAGGATGACGAGGGACGCGCTCGTTCGCTTTCGTCTCTTGACGTGCTGAGGTGGTGGAGGATCGTTCCGGTATCGACCGAATTTCGTGTCCGACGGCTCCGCTGGCCTCAGGCAAGCGTTCGAAGACTTGGGGACCATCAGCAGTTTTTGGCGGCGTCAGTCTTTGGGACGACGACGTTCAACAGGGAGGGGGTTTTCGACGAGCCGGGTATGTGTCGGGAAACTGCTGTTCATTGGACCGTTCGAGGTCAGGATGACCTTCGGCACTTTGTTCAGTGGCTTTCTGAAGCTGCAGAATATTATAATCGTGCTGAAGGCTATGTTATTGATATATTTGATCCTGAAGTTTCATCAAACTGACTGAAAGTGGATCTGTCAATCCTACGCGGTGTGCATTGGACGGTCAAGTCCCCCCCGGGCTTCCAGAATATGATCATCTTGCTATTTCGACTGCGGCGGTTTGCACGGAGTTCACAACGTGTGTCCCTGGCCTTGCTGCTCTTCCAAATTCTCATCTAAGGGTGGCCCGATCAGCCATATCGCGCGATTACATGGGATGATCAGATTGTCCCAGGCCCCCACTGATACCAGCCCGTGTATCGCGTGCCGTGAGGTGTTTTGGAATAGAAAACGGCACAGCACACATCTTCACGGGCGCCCTGTTGTAACAGACGTTGCTTACGGAACAGCGCCACCACGTTTTGCCCCCTTCAGGAGTTTCGGGGCTTGGTCTGTAGCACGTGCGACTCTAACTCTGTTGGAATCTCGGACTACAGCGATCACGCGTGCTCCCATTTGCCGTTCACCCCGTGAGCCAGAGATGTCCACAGTCGATGTAGGGCTGTTCGGCGACGCGGAGATGCCCGAGTGGCTGTGCCCCGTGGGGAGCAAACGGGGGGCAGACGGCGGTGCAGGAAACGGCGGTGGCGGGGTTGGCGGGTGGCGGCGGCGAGGAGACGGTCACGACGAGAACCCCGTCTTCGTCGACGCGTTCAAGGCGGTGGCTCGCCTGTCGCTCGGCAGCGCTCGGCACATCGCGGACATCGAGGCGAACATCCGAGATACGTACCTGATCGGAACACGTGGTCCGCGAAGGCGGGCATGGCTGCGAACGCTCACATATCGCGGGCGACGGCGCTCAAGGAAAAGAAGGAGAAGGATCCCAGCATCGACCTGGCCAGCGCCACAAGAAACTCTCGACAGGTACTGGCGCGACCACTTTGAGGACAATGGCCCAGCGGACATCGTGCGCCTGATGGGCCATATTTCACATCAGCAGACGTGATGACAGAAGCCGAAGCGCATGGATGACAACATCAAGTTCCGGCTGAACGTCGCGCCGACCGGAGAGGCGGGCCCGCAGTTGTTCGAGATATCCCTGCAGGTGCTCGTCGAAGTGGACGCGGAGAGACTCGTAGGCGGACAGGCAGGTGCAGAAGTGACCCAACCAGCGCCGGTGAACATAGTGGCGATGAACCTACAGGCCCGTCTGAGATTTTTGTTGAAGATTGTGAAGGTAAAGTGATGGACCCGAGATGTGGTGGAGAAGTGGGTGCGTATGTTCATGAGTTCTTTAGGCCACGCCGCCCGACTCCGCTGCCCTCTTCAAGCTCATGCGAGCCGAGTGCCAGAGCCACCAGAATTTTGAATTGAACTCGTTCGGCAGTGCCTCGTGCGAGGGCTTCTTCGCAGCCCGTGACCTCACCCGTGACGGCCCCGCCTCCCCTCACTTTGCCTGCGCACTTTCCCACCACTGCTCGTTCTGCTCTTTTGACGGCCCGTGGCCCGATCGGAGACCTTATGGCTGCTGGAGGTGATGGGCTTGTGTGCGTGGGGGTAGGGGTGGGGTGAGGGGGGGGGGGGCGGGAGGGGGGTGGGCTGGGTCGGGAGAGGCTTGGGCGGAGCTTCTGGCGGCGGCGGATGCTGACCGAGCGGTGGGCCGCGGGGACCCGCCCCGCAGGAGACGACGATTTAGGTCACTTCAGAAGCGTGAGCGGCCCAATTGGCGCCTGCAGCCTGGGATTCGAGGCTGGCGCCCGCACGCGCCCCTCGTGGACATCCACCTACCCGGTTTTTTGCCTTCGGGGCCAGCAGCGGGGGCTCATTCAGCCCACCAGGAACCCCTTAATGCGATTTCAAGTTTGATTCGGCCAAATGGCCGCCGCAAGGATGAGTGCGTTTTTCCAGCAGTATAAAACAGCCTGTCTTTTTGGCTGTTGCTCGGGAGATCGTCCCCAGCGTTCAGTCCACTTCAGTTCGTCGTCGTCCGCCGTCTCCTCCTCCTCCTCCTCCTCCTACTCTTTCTCCATCCCCTGATGATGATGATGATGATGATGATGATGATGATGATGATGATGATGATGCTGATGCTGATGCTGATGCTGATGCTGATGCTGATGCTGATGCTGATGCTGATGCTGATGCTGCTGATGATGGCGATGCTGCTTATGATGATGACGATGAGCATTGGAATGACGATGCCAATGGTTAAGTATGACAAGGATTATGACCATGAGGGTGATGGTGATGGTGATGACGATGATGATACTGAGGTGATGATGCAACTAGTGGTGTTGATACGGATGAGGAGGGGGATGAGGGCGAGGAGTGGTACGATGATGAAGGTGATGATGATGATGATGATGATGATGATGATGATGATGATGATGATGATGATGATGATGATGGTGATGATAATGACGATGAGGATGATGATGCTGATTATGATGATGCTGCTGCTGCTGCTGATGATGATGATGATGATGACGATGATGATGATGATGATGATGATGATGATGATGATGATGATGATGATGATGATGATGATGATGATGAATACGATGATGCGACTGCTGATGTTGATGTCGATGCTGATGGTGCTGATGTGGATGTCCATGCTGATGCTGATGCTGATGCTGCTGCTGCTGCTGCTGATGGTGCTGTTGTGGCTTCTGCTCCTGATGGTGATGGTGATGGTGAGGAGGAGGAGGAGGAGGAGGAGGAGGAGGAGGAGGAGGAGGAGGGGGGGGAGGAGGAGGAGGAGGAGGAGGAGGAGGAGGAGGAGGAGAGGAGGAGGAGGAGGAGGAGGAGGAGGAGGAGGAGGAGGTGGACGAGGAGGAGGAGGAGGAGACGGATGATGGTGGTGATGGTGATGCTGGTGGTGATTGTGATGGTGTTGATGATCGGGATGACGATGATAATGATGCTGATGATGACGAGGAGGAGGACGAGGAGGAGGAGGAGGACTAGGAGGAGTAGGAGGAGGAGGAGGAGGAGGAGGAGGAGGAGGAGGAGGAGGAGTAGGGAGGACAAGGAGGAGGAGGAGGAGGAGGAGGAGGAGGAGGAGGAGGAGGAGGAGGAGGAGGAGGAAGAGGAGAACGCAGAGGATCTTAGCATCTCCGAGGCAAAGCCCCCGTTCTGCAGCTAGTGCTTGATAAGGACCCTGCGCCCTCCGATATCGTCAGTCGTGTTTTGGAGGCCCAGGGTAGGCTGAGTGCAGGGTTTAAGTTCTATGCCCTTGTCTCGCTCCAGCTGCACGAAGGTTCGCTCGTGGTTGGATGCACCTTGCTGTGCTTGTTTTGCTTCCTCGCCTGTCTGTAATCTGGCCTCGCCTTGTCCCCCGCAGGCTCCGGACTGGGCGGGGTCAAGTGTCTCAAGAGACCTTGCAAGTGTGTCTCGGTGTCAGGGTGGATCGAGTTTTGGGGCAGGCTGCGCCCAGGAGGCGGAGTAGGAGAACGCAGCACAGCAGCACGAAGAGCTCCTCGCGGGCCGGCAGCGCCTCCGCGGCCCCCGGGCCGCGCCTGCGCAGCCCCTCGGCGGGAGGGCGCCAACACGGCGTGTGCGTGGCCGCGCGCCGGCCTCCTCCTCCTCCTCCTCCTCGTCCTTCTCCTCCTCTCCTCCTCCCTTCTCCTTCTCCTCCTCCTCCTCCTCCTCCTCCTCCCTCTCCTCCTCTCTCTCCTCTCCTCCTCCTCCTCCTCCTCCTCCTCCTCCTCCTCCTCCTCCCCCTCCTCCCCCAGGCCGCCGCCCCGCCGCCCCGCTGGCGCCCCGCCGCGCTCCCCCCCTCCCGCCCGGCGCGCCAGGCGGGCGCTACTCGTGCGCGCAGGTGCTCGTCCAGAGGCGCGGCCGCGTGCCCCTGGGGGTGCGGGCAGGAGGGGGCGGGCCGCCTCAGCAGGCTCGGAAGGTCGCTGGCCTTCTAGAGAAGAACGTCGGGGGTTCCAGGCATTAGGGGAACAAGAAGTGGCATACACATAACTCAGGAGGAAAAGAAGCACACAGACACAATTCATTTTCGATTCCCCAGAAAATATGGGAAAATATGGGAAGTGGGCGGGAAGACAGAAACCCAGAAACTATAGGAAAATATGGGGAATCTTTTTATTTGTGTGTATTTATGTGTGTGTCCCAGGGCCTCTTCAATAACATCTCGGAGGTCCGCGTGGATTTCCCGGATCGGCGCCGGGGCCCCCCGGCGGCACCTCCGGTGCCGCCCCTGGCGCGCTCCGCGCGCCAGGGAGGGGGATCCAGCGCCGATCCGAGAAATCCGCGCGGACCTCCGAGTTTTTATGTTGATGCCACTTTCTGTTTCCCTAAGACGGTCGCTGGCCTTCTAAAGAAGAAAGTCGGTGGTTCCAGGGATGGGGTTCTGGGGACGAGGTGCCTCAGACAGCGCTAAGCCCAAACAGCGTACATCCACCCTCGGATCACTTCCTATCCTCAGGACCCCATCCTCAGAACCCCATCTTTGAACCATCGAGAAAACACAGAAAGTAACCCTTCGGGGTTCATCGGATTTCTCGGATCGGCGCTGGGGCCCCCCGGCGGCGCCTCTTGCGCTGCCCCCGGTGCGCTCCGCAAGCCTCGGAGGTGGGTGCAGCGCTGATCCAAGAGATTCGCGCGGCCCTGCTAGATATTCTGGAAGTCTTTGAACGTGTCTTGAGCCAATCTTATCAAGGCACCGTCTTTTTTGTTGTTTTTCTTCTTGTCTCGTCTCTGCAGGGAGCTGTATGAGCCTTCCAGGCTTCTGTTCTGAGGAGGCCTGCCCCCTCTCGCTTCCCCTCTTTGGCACGCCGCCGACAGGCGCCTGCCGTTCCTGGCTGGACGCTCCTTGGGCCAGGTTGGGCGGGAGGGCGTCGTCGATTCGTAGGAGTCGTCGCCGCTGCCGTCGTTCCGGAGACTTTCGCTAGCCATGTGGGAGTTCTCGCGGCCCCAGCTGTCGGAGGAGGGGAAGGTACCCATACCTTTACCCTTCCCTCGTGCTCCCCCTTTTTGGGCCTCCTGGGAGGCCCTCGTCGCCACCGCTGGATTCGCCTCGAAGTTCTGGTCAGAACGCACCCTGGTGGAGGTCGGGGGAGTGGCGATGTCGGCACCTGCTGGTTTCCCCAGCTGGGCGCAGCTCGAAGCCCAGGCCAGGACGGGCCCTGGGGGGGGGGGGTCTGGCAGCGGATGTGGAGCGGGCTCTCATCGGGCTGCGACCGCCCCACCAGGTCGGTTGTGGGGGTCGGGGAGTGTCGTTACCGACGCCATCTCGCGGGGCTCACCGTGACCGCCTGCGGCTTCTCCAGAGAGAGAGAGAGAGAGAGAGCCTCGCGCTCTCGAGGGATCGAGAGGTTCGCACCCGCGTGCCCCCGCCGACGCCTTCCTCTTTCCCTATAGCTCCCCGGTGTGCCCCAGTCCTGGCGAGGCCCGGCAGCTTTCCGCACGCGTCGACGACTGCCCGTCGCTGCCCAACCACAGCAAGCTCAGATCCAGGCTCGTATGCTTTCCATCGGCTGCCAGGCCTGACTGCGCTCCCAGGGGCAGCTTGTCTGAACATGTCTGCAGTGGCGCCACCTTGCTCGCCTCTCTTTTGTTTGCAGGCCCAGCGCTCGGCCTCTGGAGCGCCTCAGAGGGGTCAGTGCGCAGAAGAAGAGGGCCAGCCGATGCTGGCGAAAGCAAAATCATCCTGAGGGGCTCCTGTCACCATCTGTCCCCGTCTTCCACTATGCGGAGACCACAGTGACACAACCTTACGTCATCTGATATTCGCGCAGGTCTGTCTTGGGTTGCCGCTGAAGCCCCCTCTCCGCGCCCCTTCCCCGTCGCCAACCTTGAAGTCCGCGCGGATTTTTGAAAGTACGGGTGGTTTGTTATTACAATCAATAGTGCTTCGCATCATCATGTTACCTCTTGCGCTCAAGGCTTTCTCAGTTCACGCGCTGTGTAGCCAGACGGATACACACATCACGTTATTATGCATCCTCATGCCATTGGCATGTTCTGCTGGCTTAACGCTTCGTTCAAGCATTCTTCCACTGAGTAATGGCATCGCGTCGGTCATCGCCCAATAGCGGCATGACGGACATATCAGGCTACTCACGAGAGAAAGGACCATTAATGTTGCCGAGTTTTGGGAAGCAGCCGGTCCGAATCTGATCCCGACGATGACGAGATTGACGATGATTTTGGCATCTAGATGCGGTCAGGCAGGTCCTTGGCTGAAACCTGCGATCCCATGTTTTTCTCCGCCGCTGGGAAACTGCAGTGGCGCGACGGGGCCCACGAGGCACGTGCGAAGCGCCCCCGTCGCGATGATTTATCATCTTCCTTCCTCCCCCTCCTGCTGCTGCTGGTCCTCCCCAGGGTCGCGGGCCGAGAGCAACGAAGAGGAGCTCGCACCGCTGGGCCTTGACGTGCGACCAGCCCTCAGCTGCTGAGGACACCGCGTCGACGGGCCCCCCCTGAAGCAGCAGCCTGCCTGGCAGGATACTCCAGACCCAGAAGGCCCCCCACCACTCGACGCGCCTCGAGGCCAGAATCGGCGCTTCGCGCGCGACGGCCGCTTCCCCTGGCTCCAGCACCACGAGGCAGCGTTGGGATATCGCAGCCGCTGGCCGGCTGCGCGCGGCAGTGAGGGGGAACGCCCGCCAGGGGCCCGATGGCGCCGCCTGCTCCCTCCGGAGGACCCGACGGCGCAGACGCCGCGCCTCACCGCGCCGTCGGCGAGGATCTGCGGGCGGGGCGCCGGGCTCCTCTGGGAGGCCATGTGGATCGCACCGGCTCCCGCGGCCGATGGGCGTGTCTCAAGCAGTGGCGAAGCGTCCTGGCTCGCCTAGTGGGTTCCACGAACTGTTCTTAGTACATGTCTGGCCGCGAGTGTCTTGGCTTAACACATCGGGTTCATGTTCTAAGAGCGTTGTTTCTGTTCTAAGAACATTTGTGGGTTCTAAGAACATTTCGTGACGTAGGACCATAGGAATGCCGGGATGGTCGGTCCCTGCTCAAGTGTCAGTGGAGGTGCGGCGATGGGCCTTTTCTCAGCCGCCGGGGCCGACGGCTGATTCGGGGCGACCGGGGGCGCGACTCCGGGGCAGCGTCAGGGGGGACGGGCTCAGGGAGGGGGCATGCATCGACCCCCTATCGTCCATCAATTGCCGGTTGGGCCCGACAGCCCTCCCAGTGCAAGAGCGTGCAGGTTCGCCCTCGGGGGCCTGTCGCCGATTCCAGGTCGAGGTTCCCCTCCTGAGCAGGCCCCCCCCCTAACGCTCGCCGTCACCGATGTGCCCTTTGCCCCCTTTTGCCTTCCGCCTCGCCTTCCTCTCGACGTGGCGTGTGGACCACTCGTGGGCTCTTTGCCTATCCGTCAGTGTCGGAGGCGAGCAGTCGTTCGGTATCAGGCCTGCCGTCAGCTCCGCGTGCAGAAAGAAACATAGCACTTCCAGATCAGCTCAATATACGGCCCAAAAGAGTTCGCAGACAGCCTCAAGTTGGCTCACACGCTCTACTGGATGTCCCAAGAGGCCAAGGAGGTCTCACGGGAGCCTAAGGGGGCCCAACAGGACGCAAGAGGGTGCCAACGCGGCCCAAGCACCACACGAGGTCCTCAGTAGGACCTCAAGGCGGGCAAAGGCGGCTGGGCGCGGCCGGCCTTATTAGACGCCGCTTGGCCTTTCGAGGAGGGTCCCTGCCTTCTAATGGGCTCCTCCGCATTCTCCTGACGAGCGAGCAACACCCATACCCACAGGGGGGACGGACGGGGCTATGGGTGCGTGTTGTCGGATGGGGGTCCCCGCTCGAAGGGGAGCCTCCCCAGGGGTCCGACAACCCGCACCCCCTGCCATGGGTGTGTGTTGTTCGTGCGTCATCTCAAAAGTCTCGGCCTCCTGCATGGGGTCAAAGGTTAGGTGGGGTCGAGGCCTCGCGCCCCATCGCCGCTGCATCGTCGACAGGGCGCGATGTGGAGTCCGATTTTCTCCACGCCGACGTCGCCGATGCATGGGCGATGCGGCACGATCTTTCGAAGCCACCCTATTCGGACCCCGTTTGGGAGGCGTCCGAGAAGGCCGCTCATCTCCGCCCCCCCGGCGGGGCGCCGCCGATGGAGGAATCT
>CAUYUJ010019871.1:669518-682018 GCA_963575745.1 Prorocentrum cordatum | reverse complement strand
TAGACGCCGCGCCATTGACACTCAGGAATCACGCTCACGCTGTGGACTTTCTCACGATTCGCGCTATCTCTCGAGAATTCCTTGCGATTCATGCAGGACGCACGCTTCAGCAACCCGCCTGCCTCTTGTCCCTCCCTTCCATCCGTCATCTCCATCCTGGCCTTAGGTGCTGCGCGGCATGCACCTTGCAAGTAAGAATGATATACCCTTAAGGGGGTACGATCGACGACCAAGAGGGCGGGTATCGAGGTTTCGGGATATACGTGTTGAATGACACGCGAGCAGATACGAGCGAGCAATCTTAAAACGATTGTTGCTGTTGTTACTGTTGCTGTGTTCGAACAATCGTTCCACCGTTGCTTCTAGCGATACGGACGGGGACGTAGTGTTCAGCGAGAGCCCTGCTTTTAAACAGAGCCGCCCTCAATTTGGGCATGACGTCTCAAGCAATATTTCCGTGCTGTGTAGGACCCGCCCTCCATCCGAGTACCTGGTGCGCGTTGTTGATACCTGATCAGGAGAAACACCTCCAAACACATGTTTCGTTCAGAAAACAAGTAGCCGCCCGCTCGCCGTGTATTGTTTTGACAATCTTATGAGATGTAGGGTGTGCTCTGGCGTAAACAACTTTTTGTGAAAACGGCCTGTGCTCCATTCGTGCATCTGTTGGGAGCATGTGAGAAAAAATGGTTTGGCGCCAAGGCGAGAGCCACACTTTGAAAAGAAGCCGCCCTGCATCCGTGTGGTGGTTGTCGGGAAGCTCAGGACGAGAGTGCGCGGCGCTCAGACGAAAGCCTCCATTTTTCGAAAAAGGTGCCGCCCTCCATCCGCGTATCAGTTGGACGTCTTGAAGACCAATCTGCGTAGCGCTGTGGCGAGAGCTACAGTGTGACCCCCCCCTTCAACTGTGTAACAGTTGGATGTTTCAAGCTTCGGGGTCATACACGGTCTGGGTGTCCTGGGCGAAACGCCCGGCCCGCGTTACCGACGCGTCTGACGCGGAGGAGTTGCCGATACGGAACATGAGCGAAAGAGAGAGAGAGAGAGAGAGAAGGGAAGCGAAGGAGGGATGGTGCCAGAACAGAGCCAGGCCAGGGAGGTTGGCATGGAGAAGGAGGAGGAGGAGGAGGAGGAGGAGGAGGAGGAGGAGGAGAAGGAGGAGGAGGAGGAGGAGGAGGGGGAGGGGGAGGAGGAGGAGGAGGAGGAGAGAGAGGAGGAGGAGGAGTGCTCCGAGATGTGTTTGCTCCGAGATGTGGGCCAGGAGTGCCACCGGGGCAGGCCTGAGCGGAGCCAGTCTAGGAGGCGGTTTGCGGCGGGACCCTGGACCTCAACCCCGATGACGGGAAGCCCCCTCCATGACGGGAGTGGGGGCCATTTTGGAGGGGAGAGGGAGGGGAGGGAGGAGGAGGAGGAGGAGGAGGAGGAAGATAAGAAGGACAGGAAGAAGTAGCAGGAGGAGGATGAGGAGGAGGAAGAGGAGGACGGGGGGGAGGAAGGAGAGGAGGAACAGGAGGAGGAGGGAGGAGGAGGAGGATGAGGATGATGAGAGGAGGAGGAGGAACATGAGGAGGAGGAGGAGGAGGAGGAGGAGGAGGAGGAGGAAAAGTATGAGGAGGGGGGAGGAGGGAGGCGGAGGAGGAGGAGGAGGAGGAGGAGGAGGACCAGGAGGAGGAGGAGGAGGAGGAGGAGGAAGAGGAGGAGGAGGAGAAGCAGGAGGAAGAGGAGGACGGTTGTTTTTTTGTTTGTTCTGTTTCCCTGGCTTTGGGGGGGGGGGTGGCGCCTTCCGTCCGCCCGCAGGAGAGGCTGGCGGAGCGCCAGCGCCCTTGCAGCAGCTCGTGCCGCAGCGGCTCCGAGCTGGGCTCGTGGGACGGCCGCCCCCCTCCCCCCCCCGCGCGCGGGGAGAGCGGGGAGGCGGCGGCGCCGCTGGCGCCAGCCAGGAGGCTGCGGGCAACGTTAGCTGGGATGCAGCGGCCCCCAATCGCTCGTTGATCGCCGATAGGGGTCGCCCCGCGCCGTCACGACGAGCGCGGGACTCATTCTCTTGGGCGGTTGCAGGCTGCGGTGGCGCAGGTGGTATGAAGTTGGTTCTCGGCCCTTAATTCGCGCCCGACTCTCAGAGGCTAGCGTTAACCTGATTTTTGCTCGCGGTTACGGGGGGACGCTCACAATCCGTGGGTCTTTATTTGTACAATTTGGGCATTTCACATCTACGACGGCTTAAAAGCATCCTGTGAACAAGGGTGTGGAGGTGGGGGTAGGTCGATAATCGCCAGTGCTGCTTACCTTCAGCAACCGCGACCCGCAGCCGTTTCTGGCGCACAGCCCAGCAGATCTGAACGCAACTCTTGGCCCGCAACTGCCACGAGCGCCAATCGGCAACACAGAGTCTTGCTGAGCCCCTCCTGCCACATTCCGTGACCGCCGACAGGGGTCCGACAGCCCATCCTGCCGAGGAGCGTGCAGTTTCTCTCTTGGGGCCCCGTCGCTGATCTATCGGCGGTGCCTCGCCGATTCCAGGTCGCTAGGCATCGCTCGGACGTGTGCTTTTTTTCCCTGCGAGGACCATCGAGGAGCATCCTTGATCATTTCGCGAAAAAACCACGCACGAAACCGACAAAAACACAGGAAATGGACGTCCGAGCGATGGCCAGGTCGTTGTTTCCCTCCCTCAGCGGGATCCCCCCCCGACGCTGTCCCTCATGTCGGCGCCGCTGGCGCTCGCCGGGAGGTGGGAGGGACAGGGTGGGTTGCGAGAGGGGAGGCGACGACGAAGGCGAGGATGACGACCATGACGATGATACGGTTGTTGTTATTGATGATGATGCTGATGCTGATGCAGACGCTGACGATGACAATGGCGATGGCGATGACGATGACGTTGACGATGGCGATGGCGATGGCGACGACGACGGCGACGACGACAGCGATGGTGATGATGATGATGATGATGATGATGATGATGATGATGATGATGATGATGATGATGATGATGATGATGGTGCTAATGATGTTTGTGGTGGTGGTGGTGATGCTGATGCTGATAAGTAGTGTTCGTGACGGTGATGGTGATGGTGGTGGCGATGGTGATGGCGAGGGTGATGATGATGATTCTGATTATGATGATGACGATGCTAATGATGCTGATGCTCATGCTGATGATGATGCTGATGATGATGATGCTGATGTTGATGATGGTTAGGATGAAAATGCTGATGACGATGACGATGACGATGCTGATGATGACGACGCTGCTGCTGCTGCTGATGATGATGATGATGCAGATGATGATGATGATGATGATGATGATGATGATGATGATGATGATGATGATGATGATGATGATGATGTCACGGAGGATGCTGACCATGGTCATTCTGATGGCAATGGTGTTGATGATTATGACGATGAGGGCAATACCGATGTATCTATAATTGGATTGATATGCGGATGCTAATGCTGTCGCTGCCGCTGCTGCCGCTGCCGTAGTCGCTGTGGCTGCCGCTGCTGCTGCTGATGCGGTTGCTGCTGCTGCTGACGATGATGATGACGATGCTGATGCTGATGTTGTTGTGGTTGTTGTTGATGATGCTGATGCAACTGCTGATGCGGATACTGATGTTGATGACGATGATTATGAAGATGACGATAACGATGCTGATGAGGATGACGCAGATAATGATGAAGATGATGACGATGCTGGTGCTGCTGATGATGATTATGATGATTATGAGGATGCTGATACTGATACTGATGCTGCTGATTATGATGATGTTGCTGCTGATGATGCTGATGCTGCTGATGATGCCGATGATGCTGTTGATGATGTTGATGATGGTGATACTGATGCTGCTGATATTGATGATGCTGATACTGATGATGCTGCTGATGATGCTGATGACGATAATGATGATGATGATGATGATGATGATGATGATGATGATGATGATGATGATGATGATGATGATGATGATGATGATGCTGATGATGATGATGATGATGATGATGATGATGATGATGATGATGATGATAATGATGACGATGATGATGATGATGATGATGATGATGATGATGATGGACGCTGATGATGATGGGTGATGATGCTGCGGATGATGATGATGATGATGATTGATGATGATGCTGTGATGATGATGATGATGATGATGATGATGATGATGATGATGATGATGATGATGCTGATGCTGATGCTGATGCTGATGCTGATGATGATGATGATGATGATGATGATGATGATGATGATGATGATGATGATGATGATGATGATGACGATGATTATGACGATGATGACGATGACGATGAGGGTGATGATTATGATGAGGATGCTGATGGTGAGATCTCGAGCTGGGATGAGGAGGAGGAGAAGGCGTAGGAGGAGGACCGATGTGGATCGATGGTCTTGGACGAGGAAGAGGAGGAGTGGGGAGGTGGAGGAGGAGGTGGAGGCGGAGGAGGAGGAGGCGGAGGAGGAGGAGGACGAAGAAGAAGAAGACGAAGAAGAAGAAGCATAAGCAGAAATAGACGCAGAAGCAGAAACATAAGCAGAAGCAGAAGCAGAAGAAGACGAATAATACTAATCATATTAATACTACTAATAATAATATTCAGAAGAAGAATGCTATTACTAATACGAAGAATATTGGAGACGAAACATAAGGCGAATACTGACAAGAATGCGAATCGGAATAATACTAATACAATTAATAATGATAGCACTACGACTAATACTCACAATCATATTAATACTAATACTAATAGTAAGAAGATTAACAATAATGATAGGAGCAGGAGGAAGAGGAGGCGGATGAGGAGGAGGGAGGAGGAAGAGGTGGAGGAGGAGGAGGAGGAGGAGGGAGGAGGAGGAGAAGGAGGAGGAGGAGGAGGAGGAGGAGGAGGAGGAGGACCGAGGAGGACCGAGGCTGGGCTAGCTTGGGATTGGTGGGGCTACTGTAGGGGACGTCGCAGTCGGTGCGTCTCCGCCAGCGCGCGGGCGACCGCTGAGGGAGCAACCCGGACGGCTGCCCGCTTCTTTCACAACGGCGACAGGGGGACGGGCTCAGGGGGGAGGCATCGACCCCCAACCGTCCACTCATCGCCAAATCGGGGCCTGGATGCCCCACCCCCCCCAGGAAGGAGACCCAGGAGCGTGGAGTCGTGCTATCAAGATTTGATCGCCGATCTCTTGGCGATGTGTCGCCGATCCGAGAAATCCGCGCGGACCTCCGAGTTTTTATGTTTATGCCACTTTTTGTTTCCCTATTCACTGTGCTCGGGAGCCCCCGAACGAAGTGAACCCCACCCTCCCCCTCAGAAATCGTGGGGGGTAGGGGTAGGGTTCGCACGTGGCCCCCTATATCCATTTCCAGGGGGGGGGGGTCGGGGAACATTTAAAAAGCACGGACGGAACCCTTACCCCCCCCCCCGAAGTTCGGGCCTTCGGGTTGGTTCGGGGTGGTCCATGGTAGGTCGTCGCCCTCGGCGACGGCGGCGCCGGGCGGCGGCCAGGACATGGTGCGCGCATTCCTGCAGGACGCCCTCGGCGGCATGGCCGAGGGGGACTTCGTGCCGCTGTCCAACAGCCGCCCGGGCCGCGGCCGTGCCCGCCGTCGCACCCCCTGCGCCCTCCTGCTGCTGCTGCTGCTGCTCCTCCTCCTCCTCCTCCTCCTCCTGCGTGGGCACAGCAGGACGTAGGTATAATAACACTTCGACCCCCCCCCCAGCAACCGCCTGGCACGAGGGGGCCTCCTGCATCCCCTCCCCGCTTCCCTGCGTCGAGTGGGGTCGTGTCGTCGTCCTCCCCCCTGCCTGGGAGCCCTGCTTGCCCAGCGCGTCGCACCTCCTCCTTCGAGGTCGTGCGAGGTCGTACTCGCGGCTCCCTCCATAACGGGAGGGTCGATCATCACTGGACTGCGCGCGTGCGCTGCAGATCGTACACGTGGAGTGACTCGTGCAATCCAAGGTGTAGCATTGTCAAGTTTCGCTTCGGCATTCGGCCCGATGCAGGTCCTGTCCTGTCCTGTCCCTCCTCCCTCCTCCTTTTCCTCGGGGCGGCATGGCCATGGTGCCGCGTCGTTATCTGAGCGGTTCGAAAATGGTCTGGACCTGAGGTTGACATCAGGAGTGCGTCGTGAGGCATGATTTTCTATTTTCTGCCCGCAGCTCCCCCTGCTTCGCTTTTCTGCTTCCTCTCCCAGGCTGCGTCTGTGTTAGTCGTGATGATGACCAGGTACACGTCACTTGAATGTGTCAATTCCCATTTGGGGGCAGGTTGTGACGCTGGCGTGCTTTTTGTGCAGACGCAGGGTAAGGAGAGGGCAGGGTCGTGCTAAGACTCATCGTAAACTCTTGGTTTTTTGATAATATAGCACGATTGGTGCTCCTGAGGTTCTCCTTTTCGGTGATCATCTTCCTCCTTCTTCTCCTCCTCGTTCCTCCTCTTTCCTCCTCCCTCGCCTCCTCCTTCCCCCTCCTCCGCCTCCTCCTCCTCCTCCCGCCTCCTTCTCCTCCTCCCTCTTCCCTCCTCCCTCCTGCTTCCTCCTCCCTCCTGCTCCCTCCCTCCTGCTCCCTCCTCCTCCTCCTCCTCCTCCTCCTCTCCTCCTCCTCCTCCTCCCCTCCTCCTCCTCCTCCTCCTCCTCTCCCTCCTCCTCCTCCTCTCTCTCCGCAGCCGAAACGCGGTCCCCAGCGGGCCGCCGCGCGCCGCCGCGCGCCCGCGTGCGGGGCCCGGGTGGCCCGCCCTCTCCAGAGAGGAGGCCGGGGGAGGAGGAGGAGGGAGGAGGAGGAGGAGGAGGAGGAGGAGGAGGAGGAGGAGGAGGAGGAGGAGGAGGAGGAGGAGGCATGAAGAGGGATGCCACCCGCAGAGTCAACCACCTGCACCCCGAGGCCATTGAGAGGGGGGGAGGCAGGTTAAGCTCGGAAGCTGGGCGAGGGCTACTAAAACCGTGGCTGCTAAAACGGCCCTCCCGGAAGGAAAAAGCAACTTCCCGGAATGAGGCGCGGCACGCGAAACAGTCAACGGGCTCCTTCCCGGAAGGACGAAGACAACTTCCCGGAGGTCGATTTTAGCAGCCACGGATTTAGCAGCCCTTGCCCGGCTTCCGATAAGCGGCGGGCCCATTTCAAGGAACCTGCACGGAGCAGAACTCAGGGCGACGCATGCCCGAACCCCTCTCATCGCTTCCCCCTGTGTCCATCCAACCGCCTGTTCGTCTTGCCTCCTACCCTCCCTTTTACACAATTCCGACCTAGATCGGAAGCGCATAGTTTGGTGGATGATGTAAATTCCAGGGTCGAGGGGCATAATTAGCGAGGAGGTTGTCAGCTACACCGCCGACTTCGTCATCGAGTTCGACCAGGGGCTAAGGAAGCTAGACAACAAGCGTTCGGGCAAATCCAGAATAATTAGCTAACCTGCCAAGCTTTCTGATGAGATCCTGGGACGTGTTCGCGTGCATAGCATAGCCCTGGACAAAGCTGTTTCGGCGACATATCTCAGTGTAGATAGAGGCCCGCTAGTCAGCCAGAGACGGCCAAAGGAGGGTGCAGCTAGACATCGAGTGGCCATCGACCGCTTCAAGGAGTACCTATTTCTTAACTGCGGATGCAGCTTTTCAGACAGGCGCCATCCCGCAGAGCCTGTGTGAGGCGAAGTTTTCGGCGCCACTACAAACAAGGCACGACGCCTCCGCCAGCTAGCAGGACGCTTTCTCACCAACCTCCTTGCCCTCGAGATAGGTTCCAAGGACCTAGGTATTGTGGCGGTGATGAAGCTGTCAACAGAGTGGTTCAACTTTCTCCCAGCCTGGCATCAGCACTACCCGATAGTCGCCCGAGCTTGCTTCAAGGCCTGGTCCAGGCTTAAAGACGTTGCACCAGCCAGGCGTTGGAGGAACGTCAGAGGACCCATGTCAGCCATCATCGTGTCCATGCTGGACATCAGATGGAAGCCGTTCAAGCCAGTGCACTGGACCAGTCCCGAGGATTTCAACTGGTTGCTAGACATAGTCAGCTTCGGATCGGCAGCAGCAGCTTTTAGTCAATTCGACCAAACTAGTTTGTTAGCAACAGTTCGAAAGAGCATCGAGAGCAACATGTGGTCCGAAGCCTCGAAACAGCACCTCGGGAGCGACCTTAAGTGCGGGTAGTTAGTTTCCGCAAACAGTTCGGCGGGGGTGAGCGGCGTGGGGACCATGCCATGAGAGGAGCCCTGATCACCAACGGTTGCGCGGGGTGGTGGTCGAGGCTGCGGGAAGTTGACGCCTACCCAGACTAGGACCCGGTTTGCCCAAGGTGTCTTGAAGTAGCTGAGACCCTCACCCACAGGGTGCGACTCTGTAGGTGTGAGGACAGTTTGGAAGGTCTCCAAGGTGTTGAGCTTCAGGACCGTGCTCTGAACGATTTAGCTGCCAATCGTAATTACGGTTTCTGGCTCAGAGGCCTCGCCCTTGCCCCCATGGACCAGGGTTCCCGACCCCCCAGAGCCCCACGAGGTCCCTGCCACGGTGCGGGCTCTTTTTTGGATGGCTCCCTCGCAGCTCGTGGAGGCCATACTTGGGTCGAAGGGGACGGTTTTTGGGAGCTTGTACAGTGGGCCGTGGTTTGTCGCTCGTCGCTCATAGTCGTCGTGCGCGCGGACGCGGCTGAAGCCTGTTTTTTTTCCGGGCAGATGATGGCAATCATCTAGGGGAGGTGGAAGGGGGTCGATGACGTCACGTTTCGCGCCGGCGGCGTATGGGAATGCCTAGGAATGACGGAGGACAGGTAGCGCCAGCATGTAGGTGGCGATTTACATTACAACGCTTGTGTGCACCACAGTGCCTGCGTGCATCACAGCGCCTGTGTACATCACACCGCCTATGTACACCACAGCAGCCGCGTGCAACACAGCGTCAGTTTTGTGCCACCGTGCCTGCGGACACAACAGCTCTTGTGCACACCACAGCGCTGTACACCACAATGCCTGCGTGCATTGCAGTGTCTGTGTGCGCACCACGGCGCCTGTGTGCACCACAGCAACCGTGTGCAACACAGCACCACTGTTGTATACAGAATTGTTAGAAGAAATCGTTATGACAAAGAGGAGCGCTTGTGGATTCCACAGAACACAGTATAACATAATCCTTATGGACAACGGAGCGCCGCTTGAATTTACGAGTCCTCCCGAGTCCGCCCGCGTCACCCTAACTCTTCCCATCTGCGTCGAGGAGGCTCCAGGTAAATTGGCCGTCCGAGAAATAAGTGGACCGATTCAATAGACCATTATGCTGTGCGCGCTAGCATGCGCACGTGCGCTGTAGCGCCAACCCGCACGACAGGGGGCAAGGAGGAGGAGGGGGAGGAGGAGGAGGAGGAGGAGGAGGAGGAGGAGGAGGAGGAGGAGGAGGAAGGGGAGGAGGAGGAGGAGGAGGAGGTGGTGGTGGAGGTGGAGGAGGGGGGTGGAGGGAATAACGTCGCATTCGATTATCAGCACTTGCCTGGAGTGGCGTCTAGTTGTCCGCAGCAGATCCTCACGTTCTTCTACCTGTCCTCTGCACGCAGGCGTTGTTGTGTACACCAGCGCTGCGTTGCACGCGGATGTTGTGGTGTATACGCAGGCGCTGTGGTATACACGCGCGCGCGCTGTGCTGCACGCGAGCGTTGTGGCGTACACAGGCGCAGTGGGGCATATCGCCACCTACATGCTGCTCGCGTCGTCGTCGTCGTCGTCATCGTCATCGTCTCTCGTAGCTCGTCGTTCGTCGCGTCGCGCCCGCGGGCGCGGCTGCGGTGCCGGAGCCACACGGCGGGGGGTGGGGGGGCGTTACGTCATACCCCCCCCTCGCCCCCCCTTCCCCCCCCATGACGCCCATCATCGCCGAACATAAAGAAACGTTCTCTAGGTTGACCAGTAGGCGCGAGCCCCTCTGTGGCTTGCAATCAAACGATCAATCTTGCTGAGATGTGAGCCCTGATCGATTGCTTGCAGACCATCGAGCGGCCCTTCAGCTACATATGCGGCAGCGCATCTGTGATGAGAGGGTGGCGCAGGTTAAAGCTCTGACTCAGGCGGCTCCAGATCAAAAGAGCGATGTGGAGAAAACTGTGCGAGCTTGCTAGCCACTGTTTGAATAATATCGAGCTTTTCAAATGTGAGAGCTACCTCTCGAATGAGAGGGCCGCATCTTCAGGAATTCCCCCTTGTCCACGCCGAGGTTAGCAAAGCAGTAGACCGCCTCGCGGGAAGCGATACAGCCAGATGCCAGCTCAGCGCATAGGTTTGCGACCCGATCTTGAAGCCAGACCAGGGGGCGGATGACATACGACTCCGTACCGCTACATTAGGGATGATGGGTGCGAGGGACGGGCCTGCGCGAGCTGTCCCACCCCTTCCCAAGAGTGCAAAAGCTGGTTTAGGAGTCAGACGTTTCAGTCAGTTGTGCGTGGAGTCCCCTCATGCCGCGGGCTTGGTTTCACGCAGCCCGAAGACCATGTTCTGCTCAATCTGCATGCAGAGACCAGCCGCATGGAATTTGGCGACCGGTCTCTGAGTAGCTGCAGGCCCCGTGCGTGCCTGTCTCCACAGTTGGGCACCCTCCCCCCAGACACCCAGCCTCGCATTGGCAGCCATCTCGTCGACTTTCCCCTGCCACATGTGCAGTATCGCGGGCAGGCGAACGGGTGGGCCTGCCATCCGTGCGCCAGCACCGCCACGGGCGGTGTGTGATCGGAGAGTGAGCATCCCGCGGAGGGCGGGTGAGCCTCCTCCTCCTCCTCCTCCTCCTCCTCTTCCTCCTCCCTCCTCCTTCTCCTCCTTCTCCTCCTCCTCCTCCTCCTCTTCCTCCTCCCCGTCCTCCTCCTCCTCCTCCTCCTCCTCCTCCTCCGACCTGGACGACCTGCATCCCCGAGGGCAGGCGGCCAGGTCACCCGGCACAGGCCAAAGCGCTCTCGATGCCGCTCTGAAGACGACGTGGCGCACCAGCCTCGAACTTATATCCCTGTCCCGAAGGTTGACACCAACAGGCGATGCCAATCTTTGGGATGCGCCCTGAGCAACTGAGAGAATCCCTAAGATTGGCATCCCGATGAGGCGATGTCCAGCTTAGGGATAGGGATACGTTCCAGGCTGGTAAGTGGCGCCTCAGTGGGCCCTGGAAACGGCGGGGCCGTCTTTGCACCCCTTTCCGAAGATGTGTCTCTTGAAAGTGACATCTACACAAAAAAACGGCGGCCAGAAAGGGCAAAGACAACGAGTGTGGGGTGGGAGCCGCAGTCGGGCGACGGAACCGACAACACAGCGGCGTCGGAACCGGGGAAAAAACGGTAGACAAGCGGCAAATTTGGAACGGTAGAACAACGGCCCTGTCGTTTCCAGGGCCCGCTAAGGGTAGAGCTAATCAGCTCCAGTAGCTTGGTGACAAGTTCTTCCAGTAGTCGGTGCGTTGCGGATTTCCGAGGCGGGTCCAGTCGTGCCGACGGGAGGGGAGGCTTCGCAGAGTCCGCCCAGAGCTCCAACATCAGAAGTAAAGACATGTGCCATTGCTCCTCGGTCTCAACCATTTTGACGTCAGACAGGCTGAGGTCGACTGGAATAGTAGCGTCAGTAGTCTCCACCTCCTCTTCCTCCCATTTGCACTCCAGCTTTGGCTTCGGCTTCAGGCGTGGAACACATCGAGTCGCATTGGGGCCACCTCGCCCGAGTCGTTTTTTCGATCGCACGGGTGTCTCCCTTTTTCTCTTTCCTCCCCCTCCTTATCCCTCTTCCTCCCTCTCCTCAGCTCCTGCCTCTTCCCTCCTCCTTCTCCTCCCCCTCCTCCTCCTCCTCCTCCTTCTCCACCCCCTCGTCCTCCTCAGATCTTCCTGCCCCCTTCTCCTCCTCAGCTCCTGTCCTGCTCCTCCTACTCGTCCTTCCCCGTCCTCCCTCATTCCCCCCCTCCTCCTTCCCCTCCTCCTCCTCCTCCTGTTCCTCCTCGTCCGCGGAGCAGCCGTCGAGTGCCCAGCGGGAACGGGCCCCGGCCATCGGGGCCCCGGCGGGTCAAGCGCATGTTCCGCTTCAAGTTCCGTGCGGAGCCCCGACCGCGCAGCCCTCAGTCCGCCTTCCCCTGCGGCATGCTTCGGGAGGGGGCGGGCGGACGAGGAGGGAGGGGAAGGGGAGGAGGCAGCGGAGGACGGGGGGAGGAGGAGGAGGAGGAGGAGGAGGAGGAGGAGGAGGAGGAGGAGGAGGAGGAGGAGGAGGAGGAGGAGGAGGAGGAGGAGGAGGAGGAGGAGGAGGAGGAGAGAGGAGGGGGAGGAGGAGGAGGCGGAGGAGGAGGGGCGGGGGGGAGGAGGAGGAGGAGGAGGAGGAGGAGGAGGAGGAGGAGGAGGAGGAGGAGGAGGAGGAGGGGAGGAGGAGGAGGAGGAGGAGGAGGAGGAGGAGGAGGAGGAGGAGGAGGAGGAGGAGGAGGAGGATGGAGGAGGAGGAGGAAGGAGGAGGAGGAGGAGGAGGAGGAGGAGGAGGGAGGAGGAGGAGGAGG
>CAUYUJ010019871.1:629518-664518 GCA_963575745.1 Prorocentrum cordatum | reverse complement strand
CAATCCTCCCATGACAGCATGCCTGTCCCATTTCGGGCCAGGGGCACCTCTGGCAGGACCCGTGTGGGGAGGGCGCAGGTGTCAGCAACCCTTCCCCTTCCCCTCCCCTCTCCCCTCTCGTTGGCCGTCCTGCGCGGGCTTCCCCCTGGAAGGCTGGCAGGGGGTCCCGTCGGAGAGCCTGGATCAGCTCGAGCTCGGTCGAGCCGCGCCCGCTCTCTGCGTCGGCCTCGGCACGTCCTCGCTGGTCCATGGGCACCTGCTCTCGCGCCCAGCCACCGCCCAGCCCTCCGACCTCACTCCGAGGCAGATGGCGCACTCCGGCGGTCCTGGCCAGGAGAGCCCTGCCAGGGCGCGGCCCGCCCCCCCAGGAGCTGAGCGAGACGTCCCTGGGGCACGCGAAGCTGTCGGAGCTCCTGCAGGAAGCGACGGCGTCGACGGCGGCGCACTCCGCCTTTCGGGCATCGAGGTTCGAGGACTTCGGTTTCAATCGTGCATGGAAGATTCAGGACTGAGGATTGAGCCTTTTGCAGTCGTGGCTCCTTTCTCGGTATCGGCTTCGCGGTCGTTTTTGGTGGCCCGCGGCCATCGACATCGATGAACGACTGCCCCCGGAGAAGGGTTTGGAACTCTGGGGCCCGCGGATTGAGCAAGTCGCGCCGACGGATGTCGGGGTGCGCCGCCGCTGCTGTAGCCGCGGTGCGCTGTGATTCTTTGTTTGTTCGAGGTTCGAGGTTCGAGTTCTTGTTGTTGAGTTGTTATGTCTAAACAATGATTTGTTGATCCTCCCCCTCTGGTGCACCTTGTGCTTTTCAATTCAAGTGAGTGCTTCGCCTGGGGCTCTCTTTTTTATTATATGTATATAGAAATACAAGTGAGGGAAGGTCTTTCTCCTCAGACTGCTCCCCTGGCCCCTCGACCAGCAACAACAACGCCACCACCAACACCAGCAACATCTGCAACAACAGCAGCAGCAGCAGCAGCAGCAGCACCACCACCACCACCACCACCACCAACAACAACAACAACGGCTCCCGCTTGATCTTTCTTCACATGTTATTCCAAACTCGCGCTCGCGCGCAGGGCTTCCTCACAGTTTGTACAGGAATCGCGCTCTCGCGTGAGATTTCTTCGCAGTTAGTTCAGACGCCGCGCTCTCGACGCTCAGGAACGGCGCTCTTGCTCTTGTTTTTCTTACGATTTACTTGGGGATCGCGACATCGCTCGAGACTTCCTTGCGATTCATGCAGTGCTCACGCTTCAGCAGCCCGCCTGCTCGACCTGCCCGCCTGGGCCCGCCTTTCCGACTTGCCCGCTAGGGTCTAACCCGCCCGATGGGCCCGTCTGCTTCTGCCACATACTTTCTGCTCCTAGCCCACCTCCTCATAATCCCGTGCTCCATCCGTCTCCCTCCCCCTTCCATCCGTCCTCTCTTCCCCTGTTTCAAGGGCTGCGCCAATTACGCGCGACAGGTGAGGAAGGTATACCCCCAGAGGGAGTACGATCGAAGACGAAGCGGGCGGGTACCGAGAGTTTGTATATACGTGTTGAATGGCACGCGAGCAGGTACGAGCGAACAGTGTTACACTTATGGTTGTTGTGCTGCTGTTGTTGTTGTTATGGGCGCTCTGGGCAGCATTTGAGCGCGGGGAGAAGTCGCGCGAGCGTCGTGGCCCCTATTGGCTATCTTCTTGCTTGTCTCTAATGCTGCGGGACGGCTATTCACGGCTGAGGCGGATCCCACCCTGCGCGCCGCGAGCGCGCTCTCGTCGCAGGTGAATGGGATTTGTCTCACGCGTGGGCCGCCCCGCTGGCGGGATGCGTTTTTCGCGCGCGTTCGCTTGGCCGCTCCGCCGCCTCTTCTCCCGTCGCAGGTTCCCCCCCCCCCCCCCCCCCTCCTCCCGCGCGCGCGTCGCTTGACCGCTCCGCCGCCTCTCTCTCCCGTCGCAGGTTCTCCCCCCCCCCCCCTCCTCCCGCGCGCGCGTTCGCTTGGCCGCTCCGCCGCCTCTCTCTCCCGTCGCAGGTTCCTCCCCTCGCCCCTCCTCCCGCGCGCGCGTTCGCTTGGCCGCTCCGCCGCCTCTCTCTCCCGTTGCAGGTTCCTCCCCTCCCCTCCTCCCCCCACAGGTCCGCGCGTCTACTTCGTGGAGAGCGCCTACGTCCCTCGTCGGTTTTGCGGCTCGAAGGTCAGTCAGGACGCACTGGGCCGAATGCCGACCCAGTGCGCAGTATGCCTGCGGATGCCGTATGCCGGCCACTTGTCCCCTGCGCTGTACTGCAAGTGCGCGCCGTATGCTGGCCCCTTGTGCGCAGTATGCCTGCGGATGCCGTACGCCGGCAATCGTTCCTCTGTGCAGTATGCCTGCAGTGTGTGCCGTGTGCCGGCCATTGTGCGCAGTATGCCTGCGAATGCCGAATGCCGGCCCTGTACGCAGTATGCCTGCGATTGCTGCCTGTCAGCCCCTCTCCGCAGTATGCCTGCGCGTGCGGCTGTATGCCTGCAAGTGGGCGCCGTATGCCGGCCATTAAGCGCAGTATGCCTGCGAGTGCCGTATGCCGGCCCCCCCCCATAGCGCAGTATGCCTGCGTGCGTTGCAGTATGCCTGCAAGTGTGTGCCGTATGCCGGCCCTTGTACGCAGTGCGCCTGCGGTTGCCGTATGCCGGCCCAGTGCGCAGTATGCCTGCGGATGCTGCCTGTCAGCCCCGGTGCGCAGTATGCCTGCGGCGTGCGTTTGCCTGCCCTCTTGCGCTGGATGCCTGCGGGTTATGTCATGTGCAACCGCCAGCGCGCGATAAGGACGCCGAGGGGGATACGTGCACGGCGCTTTCCGACGCGCGCGCAGCATCCATGGCGCTGGCTCGCTCAGACATCGTTGAGTTGCTTGGCGATCTGCCTGCTGGCGCATTCGGCACCGACAAAAATGCCATCAGGGCGCGCGCGCGCGTCTCCGTGCGTCTACCGCGGGCATGAGCCCACTCGCAGCGGCGCGAAAGGCCGATTGGGTCCTCTTCGGCGCAGCGGCCAACGCGGCGGAGGGGGACGCATCGCCAGCTCCCGAGCTGGTGCTGTGCACCACGGTCGCGCGCCTGATGGCCGAAGCGATCGGGGCGGTCCGCCCGATTGATTACTCGGATGCGGCCATGCGCGATATGTTGTTCGCGGCCCTGAAGCCAGGCGCGAAGCCGTTTGCGGGCGATTCTTCCGCGGAGTGGCGCGATTTCGCGATTAAGCCGTGCCGCATCAATATGGCGCTGCGGACACAGTCGCGAGCGATGGAAGCCTTCGGGCGGAAGGCCCCCGCCCCGTTGGTGCGCGAGGACGCGGGCCGCCGCGCGGCGTGCCGCCAGGAGGGTCAGCAATCGGCCCCGGCGGAGGCGGCCGCCAAGCCCGCGGAGGAGACGACGCGGATTGCGGCGGCAATGGAAGAATACGTGAAGGCCAGCAAGGAATTGCTCGAAGAAAAGCGGGAGAAGCCGCTGGCGTTTGCCATGGGGGCGCGCCGCGTTTTCGCATGCGCGGGCGGCATTGTTCGGGGATACGCGCCTCGGCAGGACCGTGTGCGCGAGGTCTGGCTCGGCAAGTTCCCCCGTGAGGGATTGCCGACCGAGGGGTCGATGCGCAAATTCGCGGCCGCGGGCCGGACGGCCCAGTCCCATGGCCGCTCGTGCATTGGGAGCGCCGAGGGCGAGAGCCTGCAGGCTCCCTGCTCGGCGGCACGTGCAATGACAAGCTTCCGTTTCGCCGATTGCTCCGCGCGCAGGACCACTGCAAGCCCCAATGGGCGCGAATGCCGAAGCTGGACTCGGTGCCAGCGGGGGCGGGCTCGTGGCGCGATCGCGCGTCGGCCGTCACCGCGGCGAACCGCGCGGGTGCGGCCCTGGACCGAATGGATTTTCTCGGTTATGCGCACTTCCAGGTCGCGCGCGACGCAGCGCAGCGCGCGCGCCCACGCGCGCCCCGTGGCGCGAGGCCCACGTAATGGAGTGGGGGCTTCGCTGCATCCTGTCCAAAGTGTTTGATCCCGTCGTGCTATTGGGATACATGTACCAGCTCGCGCGCGTGAGCGAGGAGCACGGGGGCGTCAAGGCGCGTCCGCGGAGCGGCGGGCCCGATGCCCAGGGAGCCGCGCGCGGGAGCCCGCGCCGCGTCCAGGTTTCCTACACGTGCGATTTGCTTCTCCGCCAGAAAGTGGCGAAAGACCTGGAACACGGCGACGAGGATGCGACGGCCTCGTTCACTGCATTGTCGTGGGACATTCTGCGCGCCGCCAAGGAGCGCAGCGCTTTTGAGTGGCCGCCGCCCTGGCATCGTGCATCGCGCTGCGCGCTGTAGGAGAGAGTCCAGCAGTCGGACCGCCAGGCGGCGTTCGCCAAGGGCGGGGGCAAGAAAGGCGGCAACGACCGGCGCGACCAGGCGCGAGCCCGCGCGTGCGCGCCCCGCGAGCGCGAGCACGCGTCGCGGCGCGCGAGGCGGCGAAGCCACGGACCCCGGTGAGCCCTGTCCTCCGCCAGCGCTCGCGCAGCCCCCGCCGCGATACCTTCAGCAAGAAGGGGAGCGGAAAGGCCGGCAAGGGAGGGGCTTCCAAGGACGCGGGGAGCTCGGCACAAGCCTGAGCGAAAGGAGTCCTGGCGGTGGTGAAGCCAGGGCGCCGGCGCTGTGCATGCTAATTATTCGCCCGCCCGAGGCGCGCTCCGCGCGCGCGCGCGCGCGCCCCCCCGCGGGGACGCCGCGCCAGCCAGTGATGCAGACGACGGGGCCTCCCCATTGCACCCTGCCGACAGCGGTGAGGGCGCAGTGTGGCGCGGGCCGTCGCCCGAGGGGCAGGAGGCGCCGCCAGTGCGCCGCGCGCGAGACCGCCCCGCCCGCGGCGAGCGCAGCGCAGGACGCGGATGTTGATTCCGACGACGGCGCCGAAGGCGGGGGCGGCGACCTTTGCCCCCAGCAAATCCACGATGCCGGCTGCGCATTTGAAGAGGCCCTTGCCCGCCACTCTACGGGGGCGGAGCCGCGAAGCGCGCGCGCGCAGATCAAAGCCGCCGTGGATGCGTTGCTCGACGACGAAGACAAGAGGGCGGGAATGGGCCCTCTTTGCCACGCCGCCTGGGCGGCACACTTGCCGCGAGTCCGCGAGATAGCGCCGCTTGCGGGACCCGGGCGCGATGCGGCGGTGGCGGCGAGCCAGACGAGCGACGCGCTCTTGCAAGAGAGGCGCGAGGCGGCGTTGCAATTTTGGCGAGAGCGCAAACGTGTGACGGCTTCAGAATGGAAGGCGCCGCCCGGCACGCCGCTACCGCGAAGCACCGGCGGAGAGCGCGGTCGGGCGAGGCACGCTATGCGAAGTTACCATGGCATGTGCGCTCCGTCCTTGGGCCTGACAAGAACTTGTTGCTTTTGGCCGAAATGATGCAAGCTGCAGGGGTGACCAGCGACGCAGCGCGCGCGCGCGACAGCGGGGCGCGGCTCCGTGCTTGAGGCGTCCGACGAGAATTTGACGCGTGACTTGGAGCGGGGCTTCCCGCTAGTGGGGGTCCTGCCGCGCTCGGGCATGAACGCGCCCGTGACCCCCAAGGGGGCCGAATGCCCATCCGAGTTGCGCAGCCGAGCGGACACTTTGAACGCCGCCACCCTCGAGCGCGTGTCTCGGGATCTGGGGGCCGACGCGGAAGTCACCCAGATTTTGCATGATAAAGCATACGAAGAGGCGCGCGCCGCGCAAGCCAGCGGGGACAGTCGCCCATGCTGCGACGTCCGCGAGCGTGCAGGTGGCCGCGGGCCAGGCAGCGTGGGTCCGGTTGTCCGACCTGCCACGCGGGGCGGTGTTAAACCCGCGATTCCCTGTAGACGAGGGATGGCGCTGGAAGTTGGAAGAATGGATACGCAAGGAATGGCGCATTCGCCGCGGCATGCACCGTCCCCTCCCCTGGGCGCCGCGCCGGGAGCCAACGCGTCCAGGTACGCGCGATCGACGATTTCACTGCCACGGGCGTTAATGACTGCGCCGCCGCAGCCGAGAGGTGCAGGCGGGCCCTGTCCCCCCCCCCCCCCGCCCCTCGCGCGCGCTGTCCGCTCTCCCGTGTCGCCGCGACCGCGCGTAGGGTGGATTCTCTCGATGCTCTGGTCGAGCTGGCGCGGATCGCGGCCGCGGCCGGCACGCCGGTGCTGAGCAAAGAAGATTTCATCGGTGCTTACAAAACGTTGCCCGTGCGAGGCGCCGACCTCCCGTTGGCCCATTCGGTATGGGCCAAGGGAGCCCGCGAGGGCTACTGTCTGCAACTCTTGAGCTGCCCCTTCGGCGCCGTGGGCAGCGGATACGCTTGGGGCCGCGTTGGGGCGGCGCTCCAGGCGCGAGGCGCGAGCGCCGCGGCGGCGCGGCGAGCGCCCCGCGAGCGCGGCAGGCCATCCTTGCCAAGCTGTTCTCGCTCGCTTCGGGCCGATTCGTGGACGATCTGTTCCGGGCCGACGCGGACAGGGGGCCCGGCACGGGCGGCCCCCGCGATGCCGCAGAGGTCCTGAGGGCGGTCGTCGAAGACCTTTTGGGCTGGCGCCTGGACGCCGGCAAACGCGTTGTTGCCGAGCCGAGGGCCACTGTGCTCGGCGTCGACGCGGAAGTGCGCGGATCGGGCGATGAGCTCTCGTTAGTATTCGCGATCGGTGGCGACAAGCGCCACAAATGGATCCAAGAGATCGAGTGGGTGCTGGAGGCAGGGAGAATGTCGCCGGCGGCGGCATCAAAACTTGCCGGCAGACTCGGATGGGGCTCCTCTGCGGTGTTCGGCAGAGGCACGCCCAAGCTCCCGCGCGCGAGCGACGCGCGCGCGCGAGAGCGACGGCAGGTCCCGGGTATACCTCGCCCCGCTGTTCTGGCACGCGCAGCAGCGGGGATGGAGGTTGAAGTCGCGGCTCCGCGGGGCATTGGAATGGTGGCTGCGCTTCCTCCGGAGCGCGCCGGAACGAGCGGTGCCCCTGCGGGTGACCCCGGAGCGGCCACGCTACCTCGTCTATTCCGACGCGACGGGCGGCGGCAGGCGACATACGCGCGCGCCTGTTTGGAACGGCGCCCGCATTGCCCGGCCCGCCCCGCCTCCGCAGGCTCGCGTGGGTCATCATTGGGCCCAGCGGTAAGCGCTATGCAGCGGCTGATGTGCCTTCGTCGATCAAGCGGTGGACGAAGCACCGCAAGACGCAGGCGGGGGCGCCCCGGCCACGCGTAGCCTGGCGGACAGCCCGCCGTGTTGCGAAAGGTCGCGGCATGGGAACTCGTCGCGGCCGTTTGCGCCTTGCATCATTTGCTCGCGACGCTGCGCGATGCGGAAATCGTGTTGTTTGTCGATTCGAAGGCGCGGCCGGGCGCGGGTCGCCGAGCTGCCCGTGCGATGCTCCGCTGACCGCGCCAGGCCGCGCTCGGGGTGCTCCTACGCGGGACCTCGCGCCAGGCAGATTATAACGCGCTCGTGGCAGATATTTGGTTCGCAGCAGCGACCGCGCGGTGCCTCCTGAGCGCGTGGTATGTGCCATCCGCGCTCAACGTGGCAGACGCCCCTACGCGGCCCGCCACGAAGGCGGCCGCGATTGCGGCCATGCACCGCGAGGGCTTCACCCGAGTGGCGTGGCCATGGCCCCGCGCGGCGCCCTGGCATTCGCGCGGGCATGCATAGCAAGTAGCACAGGGCAATTTGTAGGGGGCGCAAAGGCTTGCGCGGCGAGCGCGTGACGACCAGGCCCGCCGCGAGAGGGGGCCCGCGGGCGCCATGCTTGCGTGCTTGTCACACGCGTCGCGGTGGACGCCCGAAAATGATTCGCATCCGGTAGGCGCGGAAGCTCTGCAGTGTCTGACATCCATGCTCGCAGCCGAAGGAGCGGCGTATCCCCCCGACCTGTCCGGATTCACGGCGAAGGAGGCGAGGGAAGTGTTCCCGTGCCTCCGGGAGTGGTCAGAGTGCTTCACCGTGACGCTTATTACTCACGCGCGTAAGCTGACCCACGAAAAGGCAAAGCGGCCCCGGGAGGACGATGCAGCGGCATCGCTCTCCCAGGTCGAGCGCGCGCGCGCAACTCCGCCCCATCCGGCGGAGCAAGCAAGGCCGGCCGCCGCCCGCTGACCCGCGGGCGCGAAGGCGGCGGAAACGTTACTCGAGAAAGCGGCCAAGTGCCCGGCACCGGCACCGGGCTTGCGCGCGAAACGCCGGCCCGGCGGGGGTTTGGCGCCTCAAGAAGCCCTCGCGTTGCTCTCAGCGGCAAGGCAGGCACGGCAGGCACCGCCGCGCGGCGCCACCGTCCTCGTGCACCGCGCGCGGCGCGGAGGTACCAGCGCCGCCGATGCTGGCAGAGGCAATCCGCCAGCTGACGAAACTCCAGGCTCCGCCCGCGATATTCATAAGCGAAGGCGGCATTCCGCGGGAGGTGCGCGCGAGGCAGGACATCGGCGTGCGGCGGGTGCCAGGAACACCTCGTCGGCGCGCCGAGGAATTGCGGGTGTCAGGAGCAGGACTGGAGTGCATGCGCCGCATCCAGATGGCCGCGCTGTGGCGAGAATTCCACGCGTGGAAGCTCTCGGCATACCCGTATGCCTCGGCGGTGGAGTTGTACGGCCAGGCGTGCGATGCGGCAGGCGTCCCGCCCTGGCCGCCGTGCGCCATCGCGCGGGACATGATGGTGGCGCTCTGTCGCCGCCCGGGGACCCTGTCGAACTATTTGCAGGGCATTCGCTCAGTCCTGCATCTGCTCCGCGCAGACACAGGGTCTTTGGCGGACACGCGGACCCTGGTATTCGGTGCCCGAAAGGTACGGCCGCCGCGCGCGTCGGCCGCGAGCCCATGATATCGGCGGCAGGCGGAACCGCCTGGTGCGCAAAGATTTCGTGCGCGCGCCACGGCCGAAAACGTGCGCGCGATGTCGGATTGGCTGCGCGAGGCGCGGCCGCGCGCTCTTCGAACTAAGCGGCCTGCCGTGCGTGCCGGCCCGCGGGCCTGGCGTTTGGCAGATCGGACGCGGCGATATGGCCGACGCTTTCGTCATATGCTGGCAGTTCTGCTTGCGCTTCGGCTCCGAAGTAGTGGGGCTGAATGCGCCTGGGCATAGTGCCGTCTCGCTCCACGTAGACGAAGGAAAGCACCAGGTGCAGGTGCAATTCCGCCAGCGGAAGGGGAGAGTGGCTCCCGACCCGGCGGGCCGAGCGCGCGCGCGCGGCGGGGCGCGCCCCGGGCTCCCCGCATCGCGAGGTCTGGAGGGTATGCGTATGCCAGCTCCAGGGCAAACGATTGTGTGCGGTCTGCATCATTCGGCATTCGCTCCGGCCCGGCGAGCAGCTCCTGCCGGGCGTCTCTTACGTGGACGGGCTGGCTTGCGTCGAGCTCGCCGCTGCCCACCTCGGGCTCCATAGGGCATTGGAGTGGGGGGCGCATTGCTTCAGGCGCGGCCGGGCCGACCAGGCATGGGCTCCCCTTGCCGTCCCCTGCCTACCCAGGGCCCGCGCGCAGTTCGTGTCTCTCGCACACAGGCACTCCGCACCGGGGGGCCAGCAGCGCTGTTCTTCGAAGGGGGTTGGAGATCTGTGGCCGCGTTCGGGCACTCCATTCCGACAGGGGGCACGGCCGCGCTGCCTGGGTCGCGAGGGCGCGGCGCTTGGCGGCGCACAGGTACCCGGCCGCAAAGACGCGAGCCATGGTGCTGGCGGCAGAAGCCGAGATCGCGCACTCCGATTCCGACGAGGCGCCGCCCTGCAGGCATCGGGGTCGGGGCTCCGCGGCGGCGCGTGGCGCGCAGGACGCGCCGATCGCCGCGGAAGCGGTGCAGGGGCCGCCCAGGCCGTGAGTCAAGCAGACCAGGCATCTGCGGTCTGCTTAGAGCGCGCTTGGGCGTCGTTCCGCCGAGCATGCATCGGGAGGCGTCGGCGAGGTTGCTCGGCTCCGCGACGCCGACTCGCGCTCACCCCACCGCCTGGCCTGGGCCTGCGCCAGTCGACGGTTGTGCCCTGCGTTAGCGCGGGCCCAGCCTCGACGCGACTTCTCATGGGCGCTCTGGGCAGCATTTGAGCGCGGGGAGAAGTCGCGCGAGCGTCGTGGCCCCTATTGGCTATCTTCTTGCTTGTCTCTAATGCTGCGTGGCGGCTATTCACGGCTGAGGCGGATCCCCACCCTGCGCGCCCGCGAGCGCGTTCTCGTCGCAGGTGAATGGGATTTGTCTCACGCGTGGCCGTCCCGCTGGCGGGATGCGTTTTTCCCCGCCCGCCCGACCCTGCTGCGCGAGCGCACTGGCGTCGCAGTGGCTGCTAGTTGTGTCGAGGCTGGGCTGGCCCAGCGCCAGGCTTGGGGGGGGCGTCGGCGAGGTTGCTCGGCTCCGCGACGCCGACTCGCGCTCGCCCCACCGCCTGGCCTGGGCCTGCGCCAGTCGACGGTTGTGCCCTGCGTTAGCGCGGGCCCAGCCTCGACGCGACTTCTCGGTGGTGGTGGTGGTGGTGGTGTCGTTGTTGTTGCTGTTGTTGCTGCTGTAGTTGTTGAACATTATTAAACATTATTAATTCTAAAGAATAATTATTGTTGGGGCCCCTGGTGCACGGCCCCCCTGCGCCGCCTAGGCCGCAGCTACATTTTCATCATTTTCGTGAGGAAGCCTCAGGTAATTCGATGTGATCAAGATCCGGTTGTTTTGTTCCCCCCCGCTTTCCCTTGCAAAAAACACTATAAAATGACATTTCTTGTTCTAATATAATCAAATTTCAAGAATCCCTTGCAAAAAATAAGGTAAAGTGGACATTCGCGCGCGCAAGACGAAATCCTTCCAAAAGCTTAGTGTTCGGAGCGATTTTAACATAAAAACATCAAAAAACCAATGGTTTTTCAACAAAAAAATGTCAAAATCTCATCCCGCGCGCTCTTGCGGATTCGTAGGAAACCCAACACTTTTTAAACATTTCTGTCAAACGGGCTTTTGCGAGCAACTTTTTCGAACTTCTGCGACAACGGTTGCGCACCTGCCAGGGCCATCATCCCTGTCAAATAATACCATGCGGGACACATTCGTTTTTTCTTCGCGCGCGCACGCCGAAATCTCCAAAAACCATTGGGTTCTTCACAGCCAGTGTAGTAGCCACGGTCGTCCGCACGCCACGAAGTGAAGTGTCCCAACGTCATAGGGCGGGAAGCTGGGTTTGGGTGGTCGCGAAGAGTCGTTTGGATATTTGGTAGAGCCTGTAATGCCCCCCCACGAAGTGGGGGTATTGCCTGGTGTCGTATGAAAACCCTGGCACTGGGGAGAACACCACGCGTTCGGGTCAAATGAATTCTAAAGAATAATTATTGTTGGGGCCCCTGGTGCACGGCCCCCCTGCGCCGCCTAGGCCGCAGCTACATTTTCATCATTTTCGTGAGGAAGCCTCAGGTAATTCGATGTGATCAAGATCCGGTTGTTTTGTTCCCCCCCGCTTTCCCTTGCAAAAAACACTATAAAATGACATTTCTTGTTCTAATATAATCAAATTTCAAGAATCCCTTGCAAAAAATAAGGTAAAGTGGACATTCGCGCGCGCAAGACGAAATCCTTCCAAAAGCTTAGTGTTCGGAGCGATTTTAACATAAAAACATCAAAAAACCAATGGTTTTTCAACAAAAAAATGTCAAAATCTCATCCCGCGCGCTCTTGCGGATTCGTAGGAAACCCAACACTTTTTAAACATTTCTGTCAAACGGGCTTTTGCGAGCAACTTTTTCGAACTTCTGCAACAACGGTTGCGCACCTGCCAGGGCCATCATCCCTGTCAAATAATACCATGCGGGACACATTCGTTTTTTCTTCGCGCGCGCACGCCGTCGTCGTCGGCCGCGGGGCCCTGAATAGTAGCCACGGTCGTCCGCATGCCACGAAGTGAAGTGTCCGAACGTCATAGGGCGGGAAGCTGGGTGTGGGTGGTGGCGAAGAGTCGTTTGGAAATTTGGTAGAGCTTGAACCGGCCCCCCCACAAAGTGGGGGTATTGCCCGCCTCCTATGAAAACCCTGGCACTGGTGAGAACGGAGTGTCCCCACGTGCTAGTAATTGTTGTTGTTGTTGTTGTTGTTGTTGTTGTTGTTGTTGTTGTTGTTGTTGTTGTTGTTGTTGTTGTTGAACATTATTTCTTCTAAAGAATAATTATTGTTGGGGCCCCTGGTGCACGACCCCCCCGCCGCGCCTAGGCCGCAGCCACATTTTCATCATTTTCGTGAGGAAGTCTCAGGCAAAACGGGTTGGTCGGATCCGGTTGTGTTGTTACGATCGGTTTTCCCTTGCAAAAAATAAGCTAAAGTGGACATTTCTTGTTCTAACATAACCAAACTTGAAGAATCCCTTGCAAAAAATAAGGTAAAGTGGACATTCGCGCGCGCAAGACGAAATCCTTCCAAAACCTTAGTTTTCGTAGCGCTTTTAACATAAAAACATCAAAAAAACAATGGTTTTTCAAACAAAAATTGTCAAAATTTCATCCCGCGCGCTCTTGCGGATTCGTAGGAAACCCAACACTTTTTAAACATTTCTGTCAAACGGGCTTTTGCGAGCAACTTTTTCGAACTTCTGCGACAACGGTTGCGCACCTGCCAGGGCATCATCCCTGTCAAATAATACCATGCGGGACACATTCGTTTTTCTTCGCGCGCGCACGCCGTCGTCGTCGGCCGCGGGGCCCTGAATAGTAGCCACGGTCGTCCGCATGCCACGAAGTGAAGTGTCCGAACGTCATAGGGCGGGAAGCTGGGTGTGGGTGGTGGCGAAGAGTCTTTGGAAATTTGGTAGAGCTTGAACCGGCCCCCCCCCACAAAGATGGGGTATTGCCCGCCTCCTATGACAAACCTGGCACTCCCTGGCACTGGTGAGACGGAGTGTCCCCACGTCTAGTAATTGTTGTTGTTGTTGTTGTTGTTGTTGTTGTTGTTGAACATTATTGACTTCTAAGATATTATTGTTTGAGACCCCTGGTGCGCGACCCCCCTCCAAACCTAGGCCGCAGCCTCTTTCCTTCATTTCTTCTCTTCTTCTTCTTTTCTCCCTCTTTTTTTCGCGAAAGCTTCAGAAAAGTGGATTGTTACCGGATCCGGTTTTTTGTTGTACTCCGTTTCCCCTTGCAAAAAACACTATAAAATGAAAATTCTTGTTCTTACTTGATCAAATTGCAAGAATCTCTTGCAAAAATTAAGGTAAAGTGGACATTCGTGCGCGCAAGACGAAATCCTTCCAAAACCTTAGGTTTCGTAACGATTTTAACATAAAAACATCAAAAAAACAATGTTTTTTTTTAAATATAAAAAATGTCACAAATTCATCCCGCGCGCTCTTGCGGATTCGTAGGAAACCCAACACTTTTTAAACATTTCTGTCAAACGGGCTTTGCGAGCAACTTTTTCGAACTTCTGCAACAACGGTTGCGCACCTGCCAGGGCCATCATCCCTGTCAAATAATACCATGCGGGACACATTCGTTTTTTCTTCGCGTGCGCACGCCGAAATCTCCAAAAACCATTGGGTTCTTAAGAATTTTAGCACCGCGCATCATAAAATCACACGAATCGCACCGTAGGTCCTCGAAAAACACCTGCACGACTTTTCAAAATTTCCACCCGCGCGCGCTGTCCGAATCCTAAAAAAACCAATGGTTTGCCAACATTTATGTTACATGAGCTCGCGCGAGCTACTTTCGCACGCTCTTGCAACGGGGTTCGCGCGCCTGCCAGGGGCCAGAATCCCTTGCGGTTGCGCCATAGGTTGCGCCCTCGGCCGCCGAGAATAAAACGCCCCCCCTATTGGTTGCGCCATAGGTTGCGCCCTCGGCCGCCGAGAATAAAACGCCCCCCTACTGGTTGCGCCATAGGTTGCCCCAGGAGGCCTTCAAGAGGCCCCAAGAGCCCGCCGTGAGGACCCAATAAGCCCCCAAGAGGCCCCAAGATGCTTCCAAGAAGCCCCCCAAAGCCCCTCAAGCGGACCCCAAGCGGCGCCAGGAGGCTTCCCCCCTTCCCCAAGAGGACCCCAAGCGGCCCCAGGAAGCCTCCGACTGATCACTGGCACATCCGTAGCCATCTCGGATCAAGGTATCGCATGTGTTCTTGGATGGTCCATGGCTTTGACGGCGAAAGCCCTTGACGAGCAGTATGGCCCGGAGCTGTCGCGGCCTCCCTTGGCCGACTGCGAGAGCCCGTATTATTTGCATCAGGCGCTCGTTGCAAAGGGTATCCAGGTCAGTCACCAGGCGTGCAAGACTTGGCGGGGCAAGTATCGGGTTGTGCCTGGCAAGGTTAGTATTTCTAGCGCCCAGGAGCTGGAGGGGCAGCACGGTTCTGCCATCCGCCACCTGGGCATCGAGTATAATACAGCTTTCAAATTACGCGGGGCGCTCCGACAGTTGGATCCACCACTGTATGTGACAGATCAGGTCGCAAAGATGTGGCTACTGCAGTATTCTTCCAAAGAGACGCTTGTCAAAGTGCAGAACGCTGGCCATCTGGAGACCTGGTATGGAGAACGTATTCGCACAGACATGCCCGAGGGGACTACTGACGGGGCCGTCTTGAAGCAGTGGCTCCTGGGACATTTATCTGTATCTGCTGACGCCAGGGTATGTCAGAAGTGGCTCAGCACGGAGTGGGGCGCCAAGGGAGCATTGAATACTGCCCAAGCTGTGGAGGAATGCTTAGGCCAGCGTCTTCGACTCAATCAGTATCGGGAGAGCTTCGCCGACGAGGCCGCCGCGGAGGTCCTCTCGCAGATTCTCTCGGAGAGCGATCCTCCCGTCGCTGTCAGCGGTATGGTTTTGAGGCAATGGTACGTGAAGTATCACCCTGACTCTGGACCTTTGCAGTATGACACGGCCGAAAAGCTCAACGCGGCACTTGGTGACCACATGCGCGCTGTATATCCAGGGCTGAAGTACCACACGTTGCATACCGTGTTGCGTATGCGACGGAAAGCTGTCTTGGTGTCCCGATCAGTGTTGAGAAAGTGGTGCGATGTGTATGCGTCGGTGGGCTCCTCCGTGCAGGCGGCGGCTTCATCCGCCCAGGCCGTCACCAAGCGCGTATTGAAGCGCCCGGCGGCACAGGTCGCAGGCGGTGTATTGAAACGGCCAGCCGCCGCCGGATCTGCCCGCGTGGCCAAACGGCCTGCCGCGGTCGACGCGGAGGAGCCCGTATCCAAGCAGCAGGCCACGGCAGCTTCTTCCTCCACAGATGTGGTTCGTATGACGCTGATGACGGAGGAGGCTCTAGAGGCGGCATGCGGCAAGCGGTATCGAGAGGAGGTCTCCGACCTGGGCCTTGGCCTCGACTACCGGAATATGCAGGTGCGTCTGAAGGCCCGGGGGTATGAGACGGGTCCGAATGTCTGTCGAGAGTGGCTTGGCAGGTATCGCCTCGGAGACGGTGCCGAACACGGCAATTCCGCCGTCTACGCGCTGTCGCGCAGGGACCTCCAGTACTGGCATCACGTCGAAGGCTTGAGGGGGCGAGCGCTGGTGGACAAGTATCGCGCGGAGACCGGGGTATTTTCCCATTGCCATCACCTTCAGACGTGGCTGAAGGCGCCCTCTCAGCAGCTGGCACTACTGGAGAATGCTGAGGACATACATCGCCACGTATGCGGGGAGTTTGTCCTGGAGCAGCTGCAGAAGGGCGTCTCGGCCGAGGAGGTGAAAAAGCAGTTATTGGCGCAGTATCTCGTTGATTGCAGGACGACGACGACGACGACGATGACGACGACGACGACGAAGACGAAGACGACGACGACGATGACGAGAGCGACGGCGACGACGACGGCGACGACGACGACGACGACGACGACGACGACGACGATGACGACGACGATGACGACGAGAGCGACGGCGACGTCGACGACCACGCTGACGACGAGAGCGACGACGACGATGACGACATCGGATTGCAGGACCACGCAGCGGCTCCTAGCGTATCGTCGCTATCGCGAGCAGCGTGGCGAATACTGGACCAGCGACCACCTGGAGCAGCACGAGTGGGAGTTCTTGTATTCCTTGGTCTCTCTGGATAGCAAGCTCGGGCACACCCGGGGGGTTGCTCCCTCTCTGCGCGCCCGGGCCAGATCTGCTCTGGAGACTGTGCGTATATCCTTATGTGAGCGCTTGGGCGTGGCGGAAGAGTTGGTGCCTTTGCACAATCTTGCCGTATTTTTTGGAGAACACGAACGGCATGCCAGGTTGGCTCTCGAGTATCCGGATGCCTTCGTATACAAGGATGTGCTGCCAGGCCCTGTGTTGGAGGCCTACGAGAAGACCTTCCAGGGCCAGGTGCTGCCCAGGACTGCGCGCGCGTGTATCTCCGACAAAGAGCACGGCTGGTATGCGAGAGCTTGCAGCGTGGCGACAGCTGACCGTTGCATAGTATTCCCGAAAATGGCGGCGGACGCTTGTCTTGTTGCTGCGTATGCCATGTTGAAGTGCCAGGAGGTATTTCAGCGACAGTCTTGGTCCATGTCATTACTCACCAGTATCCAGGCCACCTACCAGAAGCAGTATAATTTGACGGACTTTGCGTTCTGGGTGTGCTACGGGAGTTGGTCCGCTTGCGAGGCCTGCGGCTCGTTCTTCTTTAATGACGAGTATTTCTCGAATCGTGTATATCAGGACCGCAGCACGTCGGAGCAACCAGACATGCTGGCGGCGTATCGTCGGCAAGTACCGCACGACCCGGTGGTGCACGCCTGTGGCCAAGTTGGTATATCTTCGAGATGGTGGTATAAGCCAGGCATGTATACGCCTGTGGTTGCCACATGCCCTTGCTGTTCTGGCAAAGAGACCCCTCTCGAGAAGTTCAACCGGCGTATGCAGAACCACGGCAAGGCCCTCAAGGTAGCAAAGACGTCGGAGCTGTATAGGATCCCCTTGGCCACGAAGTCGGGCTACGAGGCAAAGGAGTGTATCAGCTGGCCTCGGTATTCCTTTGGGCAGTTTTCGCTGGACCACACCACTGGACCCTGTATGCGCGAGATGACCGTGGACGAATGTCGTGCTCTGAGCATCGTCGTATTGAAGACCTCCGTACAGCAGGAGCGGTATGGCGCCGCGCACCAGTTCAACTGGAAGAAGGTGGGGCTCTCGCGCGCGTACTTCAAGAAGGACCTGGTCTGCGAAGCGAGTCTGCCTACGGACCGGTGCAAGGCTGCGTATCATTTCTTGAGGGAGCACAGCAAGTATTACCGCGTCTTCCTGACGGAACAGAGGATCCGCGCGGGCAGGGGCTCCCGCCACGACGACGACGACGACGGCGACGACGACGACGACGACGACGACGACGACGACGACGACGACGACGACGAAGACGACGACGACGACGACGACGACGAGAACGACGGCGACGACGACGGCGACGATGACGACGACGACGACGACGACGACGACGACGACGACGACGACGACGACGAACGATGACGACGAGATCGACGGCGACGTAGACGATCACGAGGTTGACCAACCAAAAAAAAATAGAACAAAACAAAAAAAACTGACACACAAAAAAACAACAACAATAAAATAGCTTTCTGACGTCCCAGAGGATCCGTATCGAGAACCGCAGCTCCTTGAACCTGTCCTCCTACGACCTCTTTGTGGTCATGAAAGGTATCGAGTGTGCCATGTATCCCGTCTTGTACCCGACCACGGACTTCACAGATACGGGTATAATGGAGCACTACTATGCCGAGACCCAGGACAGCACGAACCGTGTGGTATCCATCGGCCTGTCTTGGACTCGGAAGGTGCTGTCCAGTGCCCGCGTATATGGCGAGCAGCGGGACCTGCCGTTCTTCCTGTACGAGAAGCACTTGGCGAACAAGTATTTCAATGCACAAGTCCGTGCCAAGAGCCTCGGCGTCACTGGGGATGTCATGTCTCGGGACTCGCAGGCGTCTGCGGGGTATTGGGAGATTGTGCAAGACTCCCTCGCTGATCTTGTGCGTATCATGCTCGTGCGCTGCTACGACGAGAAGAATTATGAGGCCCTGTATCAACACTGCCGGAATCTTCGGGGACTGGTCTGGCTGTGCGCGTTTCCGAACTTGTTCATCACCATCGCGCCCGCGGAGTGGAAGTTCCCGAGGCCGTATTTCATGGAGCCGTACCTTCGCTGTATTTTTGCTGGTGCGTATATGATGTCACTTCATATGTACTACCTGGTTCGCTGTATCTGGCTGTTCCTGGCGAACCGCTGGGGCCACAAGTACTTCATCGTTTACGAGTGGTGTATGAAGACCGAGTACCAAGGCCGCGGCACCCCGCACTGGCACATCTGCGCGTGGGTTGTATGCTTTGGGCTGTTGCAGTATCTCCAGGGGCGCACCGGGGCGGCTGTCGTGTCGGCATTCGTCAAGTTCCTCTCGCTTGTATTCTGCGCCGAGATAGATGTTCAGATAGGCAACGGCCGGCTCAACTACATTTCAGGGTATGTCGCGAAGGACCACGATGCCGTCGACGTCGGGCTCGGCGAGTATGTGCAGAAGAATGCGAACAGCTCCTGGCTGACCGCGTATCGCTTGCTCAGCAAGAGCAGCCCGTGCCTGCCGGAAGTGGCCATCCGTTTGGCGCAACTGTCGGAGTTTGAGCGGTCCTACTCTCATGTATTGCTGTATCCACCGCAGCCGGCAGCCATGGTGAATTACGACGGGCGGCAGGGTAACTTTTCCTCGAGGATGTATGGCTTTTACCTTCAGGAGAAGAGGGAGCAGCTGGTCGCAGGGGTTCCCGTATCGGACAGTTTCTTGGTATGGCACCGTGGCAGGGAGTATGATTCCTGCAACCACTGCGTGCATTTCCGTGGCGGCCGACATAATCAAAGGTATGAACCTACGCAAGTGGTCGCCTGCAGGTATTGGTACGAGCTGACGGACGGGTACTGGGGCCAGCATTCACTGACTATGCTGCCACATGTATACGCTTCACAATTACTCCCTCGGACGTTCAAACACCTGGACAGTATGAAGAATTTCGTGGGCATGATCGAGTATCTCATGTCCTGGAATTGGTCCGGCACTGTTGGTATCGTGGAGACGTCGTGTGATCTCAAATTCCACACTCAAGCGCTGCCGATGCGAGTGGGCGATGATGGCCAGATACTCACATTCGGCTCTGAGTATACTGCAGGAGAGCCTGTATTTGCCAATGACAGGGCAGCATTCGAATATCTGCTCTCGCTGGCCCGACGCGATCTGCAATTTCGCGGTATGCGCGATGAGCGTGTCGGCTGCTTTGAGCAGAAGCAACACGCGAATTTTCTGCTGTATCAGCGTGTTGCTCGATGCAATAACGAGCCAGAGTATGAGTGCCTTCGGCAGGAGTGGGATACCTTGAACAGGCCGAAGTATCAGCAGCGCACGTGGAGCCCAGAGCAGGCTGATGCCATCGAGCGGGTCAAGAAGGCTGTATCGCTGGAGGACGAGGAGGAGAAGCAGAACAGCAAGCGTTTCTTGTATATCTCTGGACCGCCCGGCAGTGGGAAGACGGCAGTATTGTTGGAGCTGGCCATTTGGGCATGTGAGTCTCTTCAGGTTTTGATCGTGTGCCCCACCGGGTATCTCGTGCACCAGTACAAGTCCAAGCTGCCCGACAGACCTGGTATCGAGAATATCCGAGTGGACACGATACAAGGAGTCTTGAAGTATAAGAGGGCCGGCAAGGACGGCAAGGTCCGCTGGGCCCCACCCTCGGCTTTGAGAAGTATTGATTTGATTCTTTGCGATGAAGGGAGCCAGTGTGAAGACCAGGAATGGATGCGGTTTTTCGCCTCGGTGCGGGAGCAGCCGCACAAACCCTTCACTGGTATCGTGGCCGATTTTAAGCAGTTGCAGCCAGTATTGAGCGGGGGCCAGTGCGAGCACTTCTGCAACCAAATGGACAAGGTCGACTTGAAGACCGTGTATCGCACCGCTGACAAGCAGCACTTGGTTTTCCTGAATCGTATACGTGAGGCTCAGCCAGATCGAGCGGTTTTGACTGAGTATTTTGGAGACCGCCACTGGCATCATGAGTCCTTGGAGGCCTGTGTTGAGCGCGGTATGGCGTTGGCGGCGGAGAAAGGGCATCCGTTTTCTTGGCTCACGTGTACGAACGCGGGCTCGGCGGAGGTATGCAGAGCGGCGCTGGCATTACTCGGCATTAGTGAGGCCGATCTGAAAAAGGGTGGGTATTGCGACCCGACCACGAAGTCCGACTTACGCATTCTGGCCAGACCTGGTATCGTCATTCGCCTGAGTCGGAACTTTGACAAACAGCGGGGCTTTGTGAATGGGGCGTTGGCCACGGTATGCGAGTCGCTTCGTGGAAACTCAGTGTTTACAGCCAGGCTGGTGGGTACGGGCAACATGGTATTGGTGCACCCCATCGAGGAGAACGGAGAGGTATTCCTGCCTTGCTGCTACGGGTATGCGACCACGGTGCGTCGAGCGCAGGGCGCGGATCTCTTTCACGGCTGTGTATATTTCGAGCAGAAGAAGAGAGTGGCTACGAGAGGGTATGGCTACGTTGCCTGCAGTCGCTTCAAGTCTCGCGAGGGCTGCCATGTATTCGGCAAGCTCCGCCGCAGTGACTTCCTGCCGGCTGGGCCCGAGCAGGAGGGCGAGATTTTGGAGCGCGGGTATGACTCTGTATCGTCATCTGACGACGAGGGGAAAGGCATGGAGTATGCCCTTGCAGATCAAGGTGAGTATGACGCGGACCCTGTTGTATCCATGGACATGGGCAACAACCTCGTGGACTTCCTCGTGAGCACAGAGGATCCGGCAGATGTATCCAAGACTGAGTGCAAGCGTACCCTTGCAGACTTTGCTGCAGGTGCCAGTGCGGAGGCTGGCGATGCTCCAGTGTATGAGGAGATGGGCGTATGCAGTGAGCTTCCAGTGAGGGAAGAAGTGTGGGGCGAGAACGGCGAGCTGCTGGTATACGGCGGCACGGCGACGCCGGAGTGATCTATGTCGTATGGAGCTGGACGTCGACCAAAAAAATCAGGGCCCGCATGTATCACCTGCATCGAGCATCGTGGCGGCAACAACTTGCCCCAAAAATGTGACCACACGGTGTCTCTGTATCATGTCTGCCATACGCATCATGTGTAATACTGTATGAGTATCATGTGCAATGAGTACTATTCGCAACAATTGCATGTGAGTCAGAATCTGCCCCAAAAATGTGACCCAATGTTGTTCCCATGTCTAGGATATCATTTGAAACATGTATGATTGCAACCACTCCATAGCATGTGAGCTAAAATTTGCTTCAAAAATGTGACCAACTTTTGGTTTTGTGTCTGTCCACATCTGCAACATGCATATACGTAGCGACCTGCATGTGAGGCAAAATTTGCCCCAAAAATGTGACCTACCTCTGTGTTTCCTATTTACCACACGTATCGTGTCCAGTATGCATATACGCAACCACTGCATGTGAGGGACAATTTGCCCTAAAAATGTGACCAACTTTTCTCTCTGCCTCATGTCTGTCTGAGTCCTCTGCAATTCATTACACGTTGCCAACACCATGTGAGGCAAACTTTGCCTCAAAAATGTGACCAACTTCTCTGTTTAATTTCATAAGTGTACTGTGCAATATGTTCATACGCAACCACGGCATGTGAGGCAAAATTTGCTCCAAAAATGTGACCAAGTTTTCTCTCTGCCTCATGTCTGTCTGAGTCCTCTGCAACATGTATTACACGTTGCCAAGTGCATGGGAGCCAGAATTTGCCCCAAAAATGTGACCAACTTCTCTGTCTAATGTTTACCATATGGTACTGTGCAATATGTTCATACGCAACCACGGCATGTGAGGCAACATTTGCCCCAAAAATGTGACCAACCTCGTTGTCTACTGGTTATCATACGTATCACGTGCACTACTTATATACGTAGCCCAATGCATGTGATTCCTTGCCCCAAAAATGTGAGCAGCTTCTCTGTCGAGTGTTCGCCATACGTGTCATGTTCAATGTATATACGCAACCATTGCATGTGAGCCACAACTTGCCCCAAAAATGTGACCAACTTGTCTCTCTGCTTCATGTCTGCCTGAGTCCTCTGCAACATGTCTTACACGTAGCCAACTGCATGGGAGACAAAATTTGCCCAAAAAATGTGACCAACCTCTCTGTCTAATGGTTACCATACGTATCACGTGCGCAACTTATATACGCAATCATTGCATGTGAGCCAATTCCCAAAAATGTGGCTGAGGTTTGTCGCTGCCCGATGTCTGCCATACCTTCAACATGTAGTACACGTAGCTAACTGCATGTGGGCCACAATTTGCCCCAAAAATGTGATACTTCTGTGTCTAATGGTTGCCACACGTATCATGTGCCACATGTATATACGCAGCCACTGCATGTGAGCGAAAATTTGTCCCACAAATGTGACCCCCTTTTGCCTCTGCTTCATTTCTGTCATACTCCTCTGCAACATGTATTCCATGTACCCAACTGTGTGTGAGGCAGGAGTTGCCCCAAAAATGTGACCAATTTGTCTGCGTCATGTTTACCATACGTATCATGTGCAATATGTTTATTATTATCACTGCATGTGAAGCCTATTTGCCCCAAAAATGTGATCAACTTCTCTGTCTAACGGCTAACATACGTACCAGTTGCAATATGCACATACGCGCTCATTGCATGTGAGCCAAAATTTGCCCCAACAATGTGACCAACCGCTCTGGCTAATGGTCAACATACGTATCATGTGCAATATGCATACATGTAACCATAGCATGTGAGCCAAAAGTTGCCCCAAAAATGTGACCAACACTTGGTTTGTCTCGTATACTCCTCTGCAACATGTATGAGACGGGTCTGCATATCATGTGCACTGTGTATAAGATCTAACACTTCGAATTTGGATATCCATACAAGAACAAATAGGACATCAATGAGGTCTCGGGGGCAACAAAAATTGTTGTATCAGTATGCCTGGCTTTGTCGCATGTGCGGCGGCGGACTTCACTGTCTTGGGGCCACCACAGGCTTTCCTCGGGGTATCATAGGCTCTCTGGGGCCGTTCATTGGCCGTCTTCGGGCCCTCACACGCAGTCTGCGCCTTGCCGAGGGCTCTCCCCCAAAGTCCATACCACCATCATCATCATCATCACCACCAGTCTACCACACCGTGTGCACTATGTGTTATACGTATCGGTTGATAGCTGCAGCCATATACTCTCAAATTTGGCACGGCTGTTCCAGTCTGCCCACTCGGAAGTGTATTCCCTCCGGTTTCGTATGGCGCTCGACGGTTGCCCAGACTTCGCGCTGGCGTCCCAGTCTGGCCCCGCGGCCTCCGGGGAGAAGCCGACGGACCAGAAAAAGCGGGAGTGGCTGAGGGTATACGAGACGGCGCCCGCGCAGTTGCTCAACGTATACGGGCCTTCGAAGTTCGCGAAGCTGTCGGACAAGCAGGTATGGACACAGATGCAGGAGCCGCTGAAGAGTGGGGCCGTATGGATGTCGGAGATGTGCAGCAAGGAGCCGGAGCGGAGGGGTGTCGGTATCAACCGTTTCATTCACGCGATGAAGACCTTCTGCGAGTATCAAAACGATCCTGCGGTCAAGAAGAACAACGAGGCGGTATTGAAGCCGCAGATGTATGAGGAGTTGTACAAAGAGATTGACTATATCCTGCCGGCCTTGCAGTATTGCCTGGCTCCGAAAAAGCAGTATGAGAAGAAGGGTGCTGCTCTCCTGCGTTCGAGCGGCACGGAGGAGCAAGTGCAGGCGACCGGGAGGACGCCAGCGGAGCTGGACAAGTATGCGAAGCAGCTGTATGACTGGCTCGACAAGACTAAACTTTCGCGAGTGCGTATGATGGCCAATTGGCAAAGTTGCGGGGGGTTGTCCTTTGTGGCTCAATGCCATCATCGGGCTACCACCTGCTTCAGGTATCACGGCAACAGCTTTCACGGAGCTGGTCCATCGCAGCACGAGGTATCACTTGAAGAGTTCCAGGCCGGTGTGAAGCTTCGCCATTCGTTGGGCCACAACGGTATTGACGTGGAGGCGGTGAGCGAGGTCCGCGCCGTCAACGATTTCGGGGATGCTTGAGGGCACGGTATGCCAGGCTACTTTTCCACAGTAGTGTCTCGGTTTCTTCGTGTATGCTCCGACGTCCCGGGCGGCACGTATGCCAGAGTAGTGCCAGATGAAGAGCGGGGAGTGGCAAAAAAAAATGGCCGAAACATGTCACCTTCTGGTGTGTTGGTGTATGCTCCGACGTCCCGGGTGGCATAGCGGGCTGCCGCCGACGGCGACGGCGACGGCGACGGCGACGGCGACGGCGACGGACGGTGACGGAGACGGCGACGGAGACGGCGACGGCGAGGGTGACGGCGACGGCGGCGACGGCGACGGCGACGCCGACGGTAACGGAGCGTCGGCTTGCTTCGGCATCAGCTGCTTCAGCGTCGGCCTCAGCCTGCCTCAGCTTCAGCCTGCACCAGCCTCAGCCTCGGCCTCAGCCAGTCTGCTTCATCTGCACCCTCTGCCTCAGCTTCGGCCTCAGCCTGCCTCAGCCTTAGCCTCGGCCTCAGCCTCGGCCTCAGCCTGCCCCAGCCTCAGCCTCAGCCTGCCTCAGCCTCAGCCCCGCCCTGCCTCAGCCTCAGCCTCAGCCTTAGCCTCAGCCTGCCTCAGCCTCAGCCTGCCTCTGCCTCAGCCTCGGCCTCAGCGCAGCCCAAAATTTGCCCCAAAAATGTGACCAACTTTGGTCTCTGTCTCATGTCTATCATACGTCTCGTGTGCAATACGTATCATACATAACACGTGAATGTGTGGCAAAACTGGCCTCAAAAATGTGACCAACTCTTGTGTGTACGTGTTTCATGTCTACTTCTTGTGCAAGATGTATCATATATAATAACATGTGTCCCAAAATCTGACCCAACACTGTGACCAATTGTTGTGCGTCTTCCATGTCTGTCCTACGCCTCATGTGCCATACGTATCCTCTACTACAACCTCAGCCTGCCTCAGCCTCAGCCCCAGCCTGCCTCAGCCTCAGCCTCAGCCTGCTTCAGCCTCAGCCTGCCTCAGCCTCAGCCAGTCTATGCCTCAGCCTCAGCCTCAGCCTCAGCCCAAAATTTGCCCCAAAAATGTGACCAACTTTGGTCTCTGTGTCATGTCTATCATACGTCTCGTGTGTAATAAGTATCATGCACAACACGTGCATGTGTGGCAAAACTTGCCCCAAAAATGTGACCAACTCTTGTGCGTATGTGTTTCATATCTACTTCATGTGCAAGATGTATCATATATATTAACATGTGTCCCAAAATCTGCCCCAAAAATGTGACCAATTGTTGTGGTTGTATCGTCTTCTCGCACTATCCTTCTCGCGGAGGTCGTGTGCGCATCACATTGGCTACAGTCATCTGCTGTATCCGAAGCAGCGTGACTATGCTGTTCGTTTCTGTTTGTACGTAGCGGTTTCTGCTCAAGCCGCTTTCTGTATATCGTGAGATCGTATTCACCTCCAGAGTTCCGGATATTCTGTATCCGATGTTGGCTTCTCCTTTTCTGTATGCCTGGGGCGCTGTGGAGGTTTTATATGCATGGGGCGCTGTATCGCCCGACGGTATCATTGTGTCCGACTCAGGAGCTTTTATTCGCGGCAACGAGCACTGGTCGGTGTACATGCAGGATGTGCTTCAAGCTGTGTATGAGAGGACTGGTCTGCGATGTATGTTGGTTGCACGCGGTGGCCTCGCATTCGTCAACCAATGGAAACCTTCCTGCACGTATGAGCAGGTTCTTCGGGCCATTAAGGCGCGCTGCGACGTGCCCGGCTTCGTGCTATGGGTATGCTTAGGGAACGATTTGTATCCGCCTGGACCCGACATGCGTTCGTATCAGCCTCGCCTTCTCGCCGCTTTGGGGTCATTTCTGACCGAGGCGTTTGCGTTTTGCCCTCAGAACTGCTTCGTGCATGGGGGTTCCAGCGACTTGTGGCAGTATTATCCTGATCGCGGGGGCCCGGCGTGTCGCGAGTATGATCGCCTGGTCGGTATAGTCATCGAGCACATTCTTCAACACCGACGTACGTATCCGCAGCTGGATGCCCGGACTGGTGCAGACCTACTCCATGGAGTGCAGATCGCGGATCGTATCGGCCACTTTTCTGCGGCCAGCATGGGTATTATTCTTGAGTTCTTTATTTTAGCGGTTGAGTGGGCTTCTGTTGAGCGCGCGCGCTCGCGCCTCTGAGGGCGCGGTATAGCACTGGATACATTCGCCTATGAGGGCGCGGTATAGCACTGGATAGCACTGGCGCAGACATGTATGAAGCGCGAGACATGCACTGATATATATATATATATATATATATATCCTCGTACTTACGCAAACACATACACTTGTACATAGAGACACACACGTACTAACACATACAGACACACATACATCCATGGATACACAAGTGTATCATCAAAGATGTGCTTCGCAAATGTGACCTCCGACACGCAAAACGGTCTCGCAAGTATAAAATGCTGGTAGCTGTCCAAAGTGTCTTCTCCGTCTTGTGAAGGATCGCGCTTGGCGACGACACGTCAGGGAAGGTGGACCACCAGACGTGTATCCAAAGCCACGTTGGAAGCGCTGGTGGCTGAGCCCTAGGGGCGGTGCTCAGTTGTATAGTGCATTGTGGCAGACTTGGTGTCAAGCAGAACTGTATGAAAGAAGAGCCACCAGTAATGACATACACACACGTATACACACACATGTAAACATTCGAGCTCGGTGCGCATAGCCATGCCTTTACACGCAGACGTGCACATACACAGTCTCGTACACATATACACGTACGTTCGTCGAGACATGCACTGATATGTACGTATCCTCGTACTTACGCAAACACATACACTTGTACATAGAGACACACACGTACTAACACATACAGACACACATGCATCCATGGATACACAAGTGTATCATCAAAGATGTGTTTCGCAAATGTGACCTCCGACACGCAAAACGGTCTCGCAAGTATAAAATGCTGGTAGCTGTCCAAAGTGTCTTCTCCGTCTTGTGAAGGATCGCGCTTGGCGACGACACGTTCTGCCTTACTTCCTGCAAGTTGGCGTAGTATCATATCTACTGTGCGTTTCAGGGCCCGCACGCGTCACGTGCATCGAGAATCATGGGTATGGCAACGGCGACGGAGGCGGCGGCGGCGACGGCGAGGGTGACGGCGGCGACGGCGACGGCGACGGCGACGGCGACGGTGACGTATCGTCCTCAGCCTCAGTCTTCGCCTGCCTCAGCACCAGCCTGCCTCAGCGTCGGCCTCAGCCTGTCTCAGCCTCAGCTGCATCAGCTCAGCGTGTCCCAGTCTCAGCCTGCTCCAGCTTCAGCTTCACCCTCAGCCTCGGCCTCAGCCTGCGTCAGCCTCTTTTGCTCTCATGTCTATCATACGTATCATGTGCTATACGTATCATACGTTTCACGTGCTATACGTATCATCCCCAAAAATGTGACCAACCTGTCTGTCTAACGGTGAACATACGTATCATGTGCAATATGCATATATGTAACCACAGCATGTGAGCCATCGCCCCAAAAATGTGACCAACCTCTCTGTCCAATGTTTACCATACGTATACTGTGCAATATGTTCATACGCAACCACGGCATGTGCGCCAAAATTTGCCTCAAAAATGTGACGAACTTTCGTCTATGCCTCGTGTCTGTCTGACCCCTCTGCAACATGTATTACACGTAGTCAACTGCATGTGAGAACATCTGCCTCAAAAATGTGACTAACTTTTGCCCCTGCTTCTTTTCTGTCATACTCTTTGCAATGTGTTCCTATGTAAGAAGCAGTGTGGCTGTGAGGCAACACTTGCCCCAAAAATGTGACCACCTTTTGTCTTCTGTCTCTCATACGTATCATGTGCAACGTGCAGCCTACGGAAGAAGCAGTGTGGCTGTGAGGCAAAATTTGCCCCAAAAATGTGACCAACTTTTGGGTTCCGTCTCCGTACTCATGTACTACGTATCATGTGCAATTTGTATCCTGCGTAAGAAGTAGTGTGGCTTTGAGGCAACACTTGCCCCAAAAATGTGACCAACTTTTGTCTTCTGTCTCTCATACGTATCATGTGCAACGTGTATCCTACGTAAGAAGCAGTGTGGCTGTGAGGCAAAATTTGGTCCCAAAATGTGAGCAACTTTTGTCTTCTTTCTCTCATACGTATCATGCGGAATGTGTTTCCTACGTAAGAAGCAGTGTGGCTGTGAGGCAAAATGCCTCAAAAATTTGACCAACTTTTGTCTTCTGTCTCGCATACACACGTATCATGTGCAATTTGTATCCTACGTAAGAAGCAGTGTGACTGTGAGGCAACACTTGCCCCAAAAATGTGACCAACTTTTGTCTTCTGTCCCTCATACGTATCATGTGCAACGTGTATCCTGCGTAAGAAGCAGTGTGGCTGTGAGGCAAAATCCCCAAAATTGATCAACTTCTGTGCCTCATGTTTCCCATGCGTATCTTGGGCAATATGCATATCCACCGCATGTGAAGCACAATTTGCCCAAAAAATGTGACCAACTTCTCTGTCTCATGGTCAACATACATATCATTTGCAATATGCATGTGTGTAACCATAGTATGTGAGCCATTGCCCAAAAAATGTGAGCAACTTTTGTTTGTCTGGTATACGCCTCTGCGACATGTGTTACACGGGTCTGCATACGTATCATGGGCACTGTGTATGAGACCTACCATCTAGATTTTTGGTTTCCAGAGAAAAACAAATAGGATATCAATGAGGTCTCGGGGTAACAAAAACTGTGATATCAGTATGCCTGGCTTTGTCGCATGTGCGGCGGCGGACTTCACAGGCCGTTACTGGCCGTCTTCGGGCCCTCACAGGCAGTCTGCGCCTCGCCGAGGGCTCTCCCCGAAACCATCATCATTACCACCATCATCACCATCATCACCACCACCATCATCATCACCTCCCTCATAGGCACTTTGGCTCAAGAGGGGGGTATTCTTGGCCACGTATAGCCTTGGCATGGAGTCCGCGGGGTATCTCTTCTTGCTGTCTTTCGTATTACTGCGTTTTACCAGAGGGCAGGCAGGAGTACCTGTCGTATGCGACTACATTTTGGATCAGTGGAGCGTATTCGTGCACGACTTCGATGCTTTCTGTTTAGGACTCGTCCGTCACTGCGACGCAGTATGCAAAGAAAAAGGGTGCTCGTATTTAGCCCATCGAGAAGGCTTGCATACTCAGTATTCCGGCTTGCACTTTATCCGTACACTTCGCAGGGTTCGTATACGACGGCGTCTTGTCGCATTTGCGGAGAAGTGGGCGCACTTAGCATCGGGGCTTCAGCGTCCCTGTGGCGACGGTATCCCCAGCGCGGACATCATGGCCATGGGGGACAGTATCCCGGACTACGTGGCCGTGGCCGTGCAGAAGAACAAGGTGAAGATGGCCGGTAAGTATAACAGCATGGACTGTATGAGGTGTTTTATGCACATGGTTGAGTATTGCATTGGCTTCACGCCTACGGAGTATACCGAGGAGCTGCATCAGTGGTTTCTGAAGCGGCAGTGTCGGAAGTGGGCACGCTATGCTGCTGCGGAGCTCGCGTATTTTGGCGTGGTTTCCTGCGACACAATGACCACAGCATTGGGTCGTATGAGGAAGGCTCTCAACAGCACGTCTCAAGTGAGCGTCGCGACCATGTATGTATTGTTCTGCGAGACGCGGCAGGCTATCAACAGGTATTCGTTGCATGGTGTTTGGTATCTCATTGACGCGTATGACAAGAGCAAGTCTGTGCGGGCAAACGTTTCGCGTGTCCGGCCTGGGCTAGTATCGACGCGTTGTCACACAATTCAGCTTTTGGAGGCGATCCGCAGCTGTGTGGGAGTATCGCTTGCTGTGCTGCGGACCTTGGGAGGTGGCGTATCAGACGGCGGACCTTGCGAGGTGGCGTATCAGCTCGGTCGCCGCCGTCTGTGTCCCAAGGTAGAATCTGACGGTATTCCAGAGCTCCGTGTGCTTGCGAGTTGTCTCAGCGTATTGACACAGAAGGTGCAGACGTATGCGAGGCAGCCTTCGCAGCAGTACCGCGGCTTGGTCAAGGCCGCCAAAGGTCTGGGTATCAAGTACGGGAAGTCGCATACGGTGAAGAAGCTCGCGCTGCTCGTGAAGCGAGGTATGCTGCAGCCTTCAGGCACCGGTGCGTGCAAACGGACGTACCAGGAGCTGGTATCCGCAGCGCACGCTCGCGGCGCCAGCGAGTATCAAAGAATTAAAGTGCAGGGAAGGTGGACCACCAGACGTGTATCCAAAGCCACGTTGGAAGCGCTGGTGGCTGAGCCCTAGGGGCGGTGCTCAGTTGTATAGTGCATTGTGGCAGACTTTGGTGTCGAGCAGAACTGTATGAAAGAAGAGCCACCAGTAATGACATACACACACATATACACACACATGTAAACATTCGAGCTCGGTGCGCATAGCCATGCCTTTACACGCAGACGTGCACATGCACAGTCTCGTACACATATACGTGCGTCGAGACATGCACTGATATTCCTCGTACTTACGCAAACACATACACTTGTACATAGAGACACACACGTACTAACACATACAGACGCACATACATCCATGGATACACAAATGTATCATCAAAGATGTGTTTCGCAAATGTGACCTCCGACACGCAAAACGGTCTCGCAAGTATAAAATGCTGGTAGCTGTCCAAAGTGTCTTCTCCGTCTTGTGAAGGATCGCGCTTGGCGACGACACGTCAGGGAAAGTGGGCCACCAGACGTGTATCCAAAGCCGCGTTGGAAGCGCTGGTGGCTGAGCCCTAGGGGCGGTGCTCTCAGTTGTATAGTGCATTGTGGCAGACTTTGGTGTCAAGCAGAACTGTATGAAAGAAGAGCCACCAGTAATGACTTACACACATATACACACACATGTAAACATTCGAGCTCGGTGCGCATAGCCATGCCTTTACACGCAGACGTGCACATACACAGTCTCGTACACATATACACGTACGTTCGTCGAGACATGCACTGATATGTACGTATCCTCGTACTTACGCAAACACATACACTTGTACATAGAGACACACACGTACTAACACATACAGACACACATACATCCATGGATACACAAGTGTATCATCAAAGATGTGTTTTGCAAATGTGACCTCCGACACGCAAAACGGTCTCTCATGTCTATCATACGTTTCATGTGCTATACGTATCATACATGACACGGGGACGTGTGTCAAAACATGCCCCAGAAATGTGACCAACTCTGGTGTGTATGTGTCCCATGGCTAGCAGACGTATCATGTGCAATATGTATCATGTGCAACACGGCTCACGTGTAATATGTGCTCCGAGGGCTTTCCCACGGAGTCGCCAGACCCATCTGGGGATCTTGGGAGGGCCTCCCAGGGCCCTGTGGTTATGTATTCTCTTTAGGCCTTCGGCCCCAGCCGCCAGACATCTCTGGGTATCTGGGGGGTTCCCAGGGCCCGATTGTCTTAGTTTCTGTGACCCGATTCCCAGGGGAAGTTTATGAGGGCGTCTGGGGGGTTCCCAGGGGAAGTCTATGAGGCCTGTGGATTCAAATAAAAAGATGAAGTGAGTATGCCTGCTCTGGTCGCATGTGCGGCGGCGGACTTCGTCTTTCCGACGGCGCTCGCATGAGTGTTCTGCGTGTACGGTCGTATGGACTTTGGCATTTGGGCACATGTATGCGGTTCGCTTCTGTTTGTACGTAGCGGTTTCTGCTCAAGCCGCTTACTGTATATCGCGAGATCGTATTCACCTCCATATTGCCGGCCTTCCGTATGGCTTCCCAGATGGCCGGTCGGCTCGACCCCGTGACGGGCGAGTATTACCCAAGCGATGATGAAGTGCGCTACAGTATGGAGCGCTGGCACACGCCACCCAACCACGAGGCGTATGCGCGGCGCTGGCTCAAGCAGTGTGGCTCGGAGAGGTGGTTCGCGTGCGGTATCTTCTTCCCTATTCTATGGGAGGGTGTCAAGGGCGTATGCCTCGCCGTATCGAGCGTTATGTCCACGAGGCAGTCGAAGACGAACAACGACCCGGACTACCAGCGCAGTATGGGGGGCATCCCCGAGCCGGAGTGGCTTTACTTCGACGCCTTCTTCTACGCGCGCGCGGTATTCGGGAACTTCTCGGTATTCCAGGCCTTCTGCACGTATTCGACACGCTGTGCACCGCGCGAGGTATCGTCGCCTGGAAAGCCAACCTCTTCGTCCACCCGGGCCAGTGGGTGTATAGCAGTATGCGGTATTTGCTCGGTCAGCTCGCTATTCCCATTCATGCGGAGATCGTATCCGGCCTCTCCTACAGGGCCCTCGCCACCTTGGACGTATTCATTGCGTATCACGCGGCCTTCATGGGTACGGACCCGCAGAAAATGGCCATTTGGAACGTATCCCCTGAGGTCGGCCCAGAGATGAAGTATCCGCGTCAAGACCAGTGGTGGTGGTTGCCCGTATGGCGGTCTTTTGGTCAGAGCGACGAGTATCCGAACATGCTCGATTACCCGGCCTTGCCACCGCAGGTCCACAACGTGCTCGCGTTAGCACTGCCGTATGCAAGCCCCGGCTCTCTCGCCAGCAGGCGTATCGGCAATATCATTGGGCATTTGGGAGCGCACGGGTATCAGCCAGGCCCGCACCTGCATCAGCCAGGCAGCCATGTATCAGCCAGCCGCAAGCGCCTTTGCGACGTCGCAGACGACGAGTCGCCTTAGTATGCTTCTGGGTGAGTATACTCCTACGTGTGACTGGACCTGTTTGCGAAAGCAGGAGAAAGTATGGCACCCCTTTGTGTCCAGAGCCGCGCCGTCTGCGTTATTCCTTTCTCGCTTCTCTCCTTTCCTCCTTGTCCTGCTCCTCCTCCCCCTCTTGCGCCTCGGAGCCGTATTGGAACTGTCGATGGCCATCTCCCTGTCTCCCTCGCATGTCTGCTTGTACATATGTATAATTTCAGAACTAAACGTGCATGTGATCGTTTAGAACATGGTGGACCGTGCGTATGTCACGAACCTTGTGTACTTTCTCTCCCTCCGTCTGGCTGTGCACGCGCGCGTTGGGCAGTGAGAGTTAGGATCACAGCGCCACCAGTGTATGAGCAATGCATGCGTCATCCTTGGGACTGTATAACAGCAGAAACAGACAACATTGCATCGCAGCGGGACAGCCATCGGGACAACCATCGGGACAACCATCGGGACAACCATTTGGACAAGCATCGGGATAACGATCGGGACAACCATAACCATCAGGACAACCATCGGGGCAACCATCGAGACAACCATCGGGACAACGATACCTTCTCTCTTGTGTCCTCCCACATCCCTCAGGAAGTTGCCCTAAAGATGTGACCGACTCCTCTCTCTCCTTCTCTCTGTCTCTCGCTCTTTCTCTGCTTCATATCTATCATACGTAACACATCTACTTGTGTAATCGCCTTCCCAGGAATTTGCCTCAAAAATGTGACCAACTATCTTGGCACTGCGTACCATCTCACGTGTACCGTGTACCACATCTTCTCAGGTTGCCTCACACATGTGACGAATCTCTTTCTATCTCTCTCTCCACTGGCTCTCTGTCTTGCTCTCTCTCTCTCTCTCTCTGTCTCTCTGTACTATGTATGTCATACGCAACAAATGCACCATGCGGGGCACATGCGGGGCCCAAACAAGTGATCAACCTCTGCGGGTGTGTACTCCACGCCAGTGTAGTATCCACGATCGTCCGCGCGCCACGAAGTGAAGTGTCCTGACGTCATAGGGCGGGAAGCTGGGTGTGGGTGGTTCCCGAGAGTCGTGTGGATGTTTGGTAGAGCTTGCATTGCCCCCCCACGAAGTGGGGGTATTGGCTGGCGTCGCATGAAAACCCTGGCACTGGGGAGAACACTGAGCGTTCGGGTAAAATGATTGTTGTTGTTGTTGCTGTTGTTGTTTGTTGCTGTTGTTGTTGATGTTGTTATTGGTTTGGTTGTTGTGGTTTGTTGGGCATATACCAGATACTGTTTTGGTTGCGAGTTGTTGTGCATGTTTGTGGGAAATGATTGTTTGCCATTTTTGTTTTGCTAGGTGTATGCGCGCGTGTGTGTGTGTGTCTGTGTAGGTGAGAGTGTTTTTTGTGTTGTGTGTGTGCGTGTATGCATGGTTGGGACGGTTTTTGGGCCTCAATGCAGGGGTTCTCCTCGCTGCCCTGGCCTTATTCCCGCCAAGATTCTGGTCAGAGCACTCCCCAGGATAAGCCCAGGAACCCATGGGCGTGTCGAGCAAATTGGGACGATTGTTGTTTTCTTGTTATTCTGCGCTTTTGGAGGCCAGTCTTGGACCGGGGTGCCATCCAAAAACGACCTGGGATGGAACCCCGGCGCACGGGAAGGGATGCTGAGGTTCGGAGGACCTGGGGGGCCCATGTCCCGAACACATACGGCGTAGGATGCTTGGGTTTCAGCCCCCACCTCTCCACGAAGTGGAGTTGAAGGAAGTGGGATCTTGGATCGAGGTTCGACGATTTTGGAGTCTGCAGAGTTCTTTCTGGGCCTCATCGATGCCTGTGGGGAGGGGGGGAAAGGAAGGAGGATCGCGGATCGAGGTTCGACGATTTTGGGCACTTGAGAGCTCTCTCCGTGCCTCATCGATGCCTGAGGAAAGGTGGAGTGGGCCTCTGGTGACCCTGCTCCTCCCGGCAGGCCGGTCTCTGCCGGAGGCCTCCAGGGGCTGCTCGGGTCGGACGTGCGACATCTGCTGCGCGCAGCCGGTTTCGGCCCCGCCAGCAGGCGCCTGTTCCTCGGTGCGCTGGCCCCTTCGGCGCTGGGAGGCAAGCAAGCTAGGTGAGCTGATGCCCTGGCCCCCTCTTCTCAGCCCCCCCTCCGTTCGTCTGACCCGAGGGCTGTGTTGACCAGGAGCATGCAGCGGTTGTGGGCAATCGAGCGGCCGCCTGGCCGAGGCGACGAGAGCC
>CAUYUJ010019871.1:617018-624518 GCA_963575745.1 Prorocentrum cordatum | reverse complement strand
ACATGCGAACCCTACCCCTCCCCCCCACGATTTCTGAGGGGTGGGGTGGGGTTCACTTCGTTCGGGAGCTCCCGAGCGAAGCGAACCCCACCCTCCCCCTCAGAAATCGTGGGGGGTAAGGGTAGGGTTCGCACGTGGCCCCCCAGCAGCGGTCCCCGCCAGGCTGCCCGCGCGAGCGCCATCAGCCTGGCGGACAGCCTGACGCCGCCCGCGGCCGCGGCGGTGGCGGAGGCCCCGCCTCGGCGCGCGCGCCCGGCCCCGCTGAGCCTGGACGCCCAGGACGGGCCCTGGGCGCGCGCCGCCACGGCGGCGACGACGACGACGACCGCGACGTTGACGGCGATGACCCCTCCGATCCCTCCTCCTCCTCCTCCTCTTCCTCCTCCTCCTCCTCCTCCTCCTCCTCCTCTTCCTCTTTCCTCTCCTCCTCCTCCCTCCTCTCTCTCCCTCCTCCCCCCCCCCCCCCCCGCCTGCGCCCGGCTTCGGGCCCCGGGATCCTCACGGGTCGGTCCGGCTCGAGAGCGCCTGGGAGCCGGCCAGGGGGCCGAGGTGGCCCAGCAGTGGTTCTGGCCAGGAGGGTGGGGTGCAAGGGGCCTCTTCTGCGCCACGGCTCGGCTCGGCTCGGAGACTTGTCGGCATCGGCCCCGAGAGGGATCGGGGGCCGACGTCGAGCGGATGTGCCCTCGTCCCCCCCCCTGCATGCTTGCGCCGTGTTCTCGTCGCGTCCACGGGAACGACGCGCACACCGAGCGCCTTTTCTGGTATATGGCTTTTCTGGTATACGTATGCACCGTGGCGGGCGTGGTCTGGCAATGCCGCTTGGATAGCAGCATGCTGCATCATCTTTGTAGTGTGCGTTCGGGTCAGACGTGCGCCTACAAGCTGGGCGCACAGTTTTAGCCCGGGCGGGCCCAGGACCTGGACAGACCGTTCCAGAGCGGTCTGGCACGCTTTCAGAGCGTTCTGGGGCGCTGTGCAGCGGCCGCGGTGCCAGACGCATCCTCTGGAACCGCTGGATCTCAGAGATCCCCGCTTTGCCCCGGTCCGCTTCTGTCCTGGCCCTGGCGTCGTCTCAGTCGAGCGACGCAAGCTGGCAGCGCAAGGTCGCGCGTAAGCGCCCTCGCTTCCAGCGTGGCGTACCGCGCTGGCGGCCCGCGTAAGCCACCGCGTAAGGTCGCTGTGCCACCCCGCGTGAGACCCGCTTCTTCTCGTCGCGCCTCAGCGCTCGATCCCAGATCCTCCTCGATCCTCGATCCTCCTCGACCCTCCTCGATCCTCCTCCTCGATCCTCGATCCTCCCTCGATCCTGCCTGGGCCCTCTCTTGCCTTCGTCGCCCGCCCAGCGCGGCCCTCTGCGCCCCGCCCTCCCAGCCGGAGCACCCCCCGCCACAACGCGCGCGCGCGCCGCGGTCCGTAAGCACTTTGGCTCAAGGCCTTTTCGCATCAGTCCTAATCAGGAGGGGAACAAACATACCGACACAATTAATCGTCGATTCCCAAGAAAATATGCGAAAATATGGGAAGTGGGGGGGAGGACAAAACCCAGAACATATATGGGAAAATATCGGGAATCTTTTTATGTGTGTGTGTACTTATGTGTGTGTGTCCTGGGGCCCCTTTACTTACTTCGGGCGCGTCCCCCATACAGGGGGGTTTTCGACGAAAAATAAAGCATACCCCAAACATGCTCCCAAACATACGCCACAATGCTCTAAAAATAGGCCCCCGGACTATTGTTGGATTATTTTTGGACTACTTCTGGGGTCTTTTTTGGTTTTTCGTTGAACATCCCCCTGTAGGGGGACACGCCCGACATAACATCAGTCGGCTATGCCGTCTTCTACACCTCCTTGACGGTGAATTGCTCATTCGAGAACCAAAGCGGCAGCGATCGCTTTCTTGCGAGGCTTGGCGCTGGTGGCCCTGGCCGCCCGCGCAGGAGCGCTTACGGTTGAGGCCGAACGCGCGCAGGTAGAATGGACTCTATTGTTTCGACAAGCAGCGCCCTATTATTTCTCTGTGGGTGAATTTTCGAAGATTGATGGACATCCTAACTCGGACAATTATGCTGGATCAGGTGGATAACTGCCACTTCACGTTCAAGTTGAGCTGGCCAGGTTCTGGACTGCAGGACCAGGTATGGAAGCAGACGGTCAACCCAGTCACATCACCAGGCCAGCAAGCAACCAGGCCAGTCGCAGGCTATGAGGCGGTGGATGTCGCCTATACAGATTCGTATTGGGGAGGCTGAGAAAGTGGTGGTGTCAATTCGCTCTTGGATGGAGACGTAGCGCATAGCAGTTGGTGGTACGCAGTTGGTTCTTTCGCGGCATTCGGCAGGGGCAGCGGTGGCATCCCTGGCCCCGCCTATACAATCGTGCAACAGGTGGAGCTCTGCGTGGCGACGCTGGCCTCGACGCCCAACCCGACGCCTTACCCGACACCCAACCCAACCCCCAGCCCGACGTCCAGCACTACGCCGAACCCGACGCCGAACCCGACGCCGCATCCGACGCCCAGCCCGACGCCCAGCCCGACGCCCAGTCCGACGTCCAGTCCGACGCCGAACCCGACGCCGAATCCGACGGCCAACCCGACCCCCAGCCCGACGTCCAACCCGACGCCGAACCCGACGCCCAATCCAATCCCCTGCCCGACGCCCAGCCTGACGCCAGGACCAACAGCTCCAGTGGCGGGCGGAAGTGGAGTCGTGGCTGCCACTGGCGATCTCCATCCGGGAAGGCATGTTCTCATAAACATCCCCCGTGGAAGGCGTTCCAATGCAATTCTTCGCGCAGAGGCTGCGGCGCATCAATTCGGAGGGCAATGCGCAGACATGTATTTCCAAGAGCTGAATATCACGGGTGCGTGGGTGGATGCGAAGGGAAACGACGGTTTCCGTTTCCAAGCTCAGCGTGCGCGCGATGAGCACCCGCAGTGGTTACATTTTGGGGGCGTAGATTTCAAAATCGCCCATGGGCGCACTGAGCAGGGCGCCTGGTACTTGGACTTCTACGTCAAACACCTTGGGCGCGGTGGGTTTGCCGTCGGAGGGTTGCTCGGAGAGGATGATCACACCGAGGCATCGATGCCTTCGAAGGCGTGTGTTCACCGCCTTCCCTTGGTCGGATAGCGGCTCCGAGTGATAAAAGTGCACGCGTCTTCTCGACTGCAGAGGTAAGCTTAGCATGACGACCTGCGCGCGGGTTGACGGCGATATACATAGTATAGCGGGGGACCTGGCCCCAGAGCCCGGGGGCAGGAGCCCAGACCACAAATGTGTGTGCCAGGGGCCGGGCCAGCACCACTCTCAGGCTGTCTTTTTTGCAGGGCTTCTGAGACTTCTGTGCATGGCTTGTGCCACTTTGCACCACTTTCAGCGGCTGTCCGGCAGCATCTGGTTGCCACTCAAGCTCGCCGAATCGAGCTAGCATCCTTGCCAGCCATCCTCTTCCGACCGTCCTCCTCCCCTTCCTCCTCCTCCTTTTCGGTCGGTTCCCGTTTTGTCTGGTTCCCCATGCTCCTCGCTTGTCGGACCGAGGGGCACGAGTTCGCCGTGGGCGAGAGGCTGAGGCCGTAGTGGGCCGTCCAAGTTTTTACCAGGAATCGGAAGAAGGAACGACAGTAGGTTCTGGACCTTCTGTGCTGGGCTCGACCAATTCGCACTACTGTCAGTGGCTCTCTGTTGCACAGGGCTTCTGATACTTCTGTGCGCAGCTCGCGCCCATTTGCACCGTTTTCAGTGGCTGTCCGTTGTCCAGCGCTTCTGAGACTTCTGTGCAAGGCTCGCGCCAATGAGCACCACTCTCAGGTTGTCTGTTGTGCAGGGCTTCTGAGACTTCTGTGCATGGCTTGTGCCACTTTGCGCCACTTTCAGTGGCTGTCTGGCAGCATCCGGTTGCCACTCGAGCCACCGCTTGGAGGCTGCTGCGCGAGTCCTCTCCCCGGGCATGTCTGTACTGCGCCCCACCAGAGCCGCCGCAGGCTCCTGGCGCCCAGCTGTGAGGCGTTCCTCTCGGGGTCTTGTCCACCGAGAACCTCCTCCTCCTCCTCCTCCTCCTCCTCCTCCGTCCTCCTCCTCCTCCTCCTCCTCCTCCTCCTCCTCCTCCTCCTCCTCCTCCTCCTCCTCCTCCTCCTCCTCCTCCCCCTCCCCCTCCCCCTCCTCCTCCTCCTCCTCCCCCTCCCCCTCCTCCTCCTCCTCCTCCTCCTCCTCATCCGCGCCCCCCGAGGGGGCTCCGCGACCGACCCGAGGCTTCGGCCTCGGCCTCGAGCGCCGGCTCGGCCGACAAGAGGTGGCCCACGGAGGAGAGGGTACCCATATCGCTACCCTCTAGGCCTCCTAGATTGAGGAGGGAAAGAAAGACACAGACACAATTAATCGTCGACTCCCAGGAAAATATGCAATAGTATGGGAAGTGGGGGGAAGACAAAAACCCAAAACATATGAGGAAATATGGGGAATCGTTTTATTTGTGTGTATTTATTTGTGTGTCCTGGGGCCCCTTCATAGATGGGGTCGGAGTAGATGGAGTCGGAGGATCGCGCCGCATTGCCGATGCATCGGCGATGCATCGGCGATGCGGCTCGATGCGGAGCTGGATTTTCTCTACGCCGATGTCACCGATGCATCGCCGACGACGATGCCTCGCAAAAGCATCACCGGTGCATCGCCGATGCATCGCCGATGCGTCGGCGATGCGGCGCGATCCGTCGACCCCATCTACTCGGACCCCATGTAGGAGTCCTCTATACCCTTTTCCCCGTTTCCGCCTTTGTGGGTTTCCTGGGGGACCCTCGTTGCCAACGCTGGATGAGCCTCGACGTCCTGGTCGGAACACGCCCCGGGATGGATGCGGGGAGGAGCGGCATTGGTACCTATCGGTCTCCCCAGGGTCGGACGAACGTGGGTGGGGGACAGCCTTCCGGGGCAAGGCCGCTCCACCCCGAGCTTTTTTTATATTGCGCCCCCGGAGGACCGAGGACCGCCGTCCCGATGCCCTGGAATGGCTGCGTAGGGTGTCTTGGTCCACCTCCAACACCGGGTCGGATGGAAGGGGGAGGGAGGGGGAGGGATCACGGCATCTGCCGCGCGCAATTGGTCTCGGCCTTGTCGCCGGGCCCTCTCCTCGACACGCTGGTGCTTCCAACGACGGGATGGCGTCTGGAAGACCAGCTGCGTGTGCTGTTTCGCTAACACCCCCTTTGCTAGCCCCCTCTTTCGTCCGACCCGAGAGCAGCGCCTTCACCTTCGCGTCGTCTTCGTCGTCGTCGTCAGCCGTCGTCCTCGCCGTCGCCGCCGTCGTTGTCAGCATCGTCGTCCTCGCTGTCGCCGTCGCCGTCGCCGTCGCCGTCGCCGCCGCCATCGCCGCCGCCATCGCCGCCGCCGCCGCCGTCGTGGTCGTCGTGGTCGTCGTCGTCGTCGTCGTCGTCGTCGTCGTCGTCGTCGTCGTCGTCGATCCGCGAACGACCGTCGTCGTCGACGCCGCCGCCGTCGTCGCCATCGTCTTGGCAGTCGCAGTCGCCGTCGTCGCCGCCGCCGTCGCCGTCGTCGCCGCCGTCGTGGGGCACACCTTCGGGCGATCTCTGGAGGTTTCGAGGGGCCCGTGGTGGCCTCCCGGGGGGGCCGTGGAGGCCCCACGAGGCGACCCCGGGACGCGCACCGTGATCGATCCTGGGCCCCGGCAGCCCGACGGGCATGAAGCCGGGGGCCTGCAGGCATGGAGTCCCCGAAGCTCTTCTTCGCACTCCTCGCCGACTCGGCACGAGCCCTGGCATCGCTCGGACGTGTGCGTTTTTTCCTCGGCGAGGACCATCGAGGAGCATCCTTGATCATTTGGCGAAAAAAGCCACGCACGAAACCGAAAAAACACAGGGAATGGACGTCCGAGCGATGGCGAGGAGCAGCCGGTCCTGGGGTGGCCCCAGGGTCGAGGGTCCGTTGCCTGGCAGACACGCCCCTCGCGTCACATGGTCGGGTGCTCTGCGCGCGTGGCTTTACCCTGCCTCCGCTGCGCGCTCACGCTTCAGATGCTGCCAGCGCCGCCGCTTCTCCCCGACCTCCCCCCTCCCCCTGTCTTCCCTCGCCCCCCGCCGTCCCCCCCCGGTTCTCACACCGGCACGCCTCGATCGCACCCGTCGGAGTCGAGCGGCGGCGAAGGAGCGGCGCAGACGCCGCACTGCCCCTCGGCCCTGCACTCCCCCCCTCTCGGCTCGAAGAGGCCTGAGCATCCCCCTCCTCGTGGGCCTCCAACGGCTTGCGAGAAAACAGAGAGCAGAGAGAGAGAGAGAGAGAGCACGACACAGCCATCCTCCGCCGCCGCGGCCCTCCCCTGCTGCTGCTCCGAAGGCTCCAGGCGGGCGCCGACTGCGCGTCGATTCTGCCCACTCGGACTCCCCACGACGTGACTTCTTCCACACTGTGGGCCCTCGGAGGTCTCGACCCCTCTCCCGCGACCAGCCTCTTCGCCTGACGATCCAGGACTCGGCGAACGGCCCCCCAGAGGCAGAAGCTGGCTGCAGAGTGCCTTCGTCACGAGGCGAGGATCTCGGGGCTTCTGCCCATGACTGCCGCGGATGGGCTCGACGTGTTGGAGTCTCGGGGCCCTGGGCATCACGACCCCTTCCATATACTTAGGCTCCTAGAGGGTATTTTTCCCAACCATCCTGTGGTGTTGGGTCCTCGTTTTGAAGAGACGGTGCCCCGCGTTCCTTCCTCCTCCCCCTCCTCCCCCTCCTTGCCTCTGCTCTCGGCACACCTCTCACGCGTTTCGTAGCCCCATAGGGAGCTCCACCGAAGGCCCCAGTGGGGGTGTTCGCATGCGGTTCCCCCACCCAGGGCAGCGTTTCGTGGCCCCATAGGGAGCTCCACCGAAGGCCCCAGTGGGGGTGTTCGCATGCGGTTCCCCCACCCAGGGCAGCGTTTCGTGGCCCCATAGGGAGCTCCACCGAAGGCCCCAGTGGGGGTGTTCGCATGCGGTTCCCCCACCCAGGGCAGCGTTTCGTGGCCCCATAGGGAGCTCCACCGAAGGCCCCAGTGGGGGTGTTCGCATGCGGTTCCCCACCCAGGGCAGCGTTTCGTGGCCCCATAGGGAGCTCCACCGAAGGCCCCAGTGGGGGTGTTCGCATGCGGTTCCCCCACCCAGGGCAGCGTTTCGTAGCCCCATAGGGAGCTCCACCGAAGGCCCCAGTGGGGGTGTTCGCATGCGGTTCCCCCACCCAGGGCAGCGTTTCGTGGCCCCATAGGGAGCTCCACCGAAGGCCCCAGTGGGGGTGTTCGCATGCGGTTCCCCCACCCAGGGCAGCGTTTCGTAGCCCCATAGGGAGCTCCACCGAAGGCCCCAGTGGGGGTGTTCGCATGCGGTTCCCCCACCCAGGGCAGCGTTTCGTAGCCCCATAGGGAGCTCCACCGAAGGCCCCAGTGGGGGTGTTCGCATGCGGTTCCCCCACCCAGGGCAGCGTTTCGTGGCCCCATAGGGAGCTCCACCGAAGGCCCCAGTGGGG
>CAUYUJ010019871.1:574518-612018 GCA_963575745.1 Prorocentrum cordatum | reverse complement strand
TGGCCCCGCTGTCGCCCTTTCTGGCCCCATACATCTATGCCCTTCGTGGCCCCCGCTCGTTTGCGCCCGTCGTGGCCCCATACGCATGCCCTTCTTGGCCCCGCTGTCGCTCTTCGTGGCCCTCAGCGGCTCCGTCGTTGCCTTCTGCGGTCCCCTATACGTATGCCCTTCGGTCTCCCCCGTTATCTGTTACCCTTCGTTTTCAAGGGCTTCACCAACCACGCGTGGCAGGGAATGAATATACCCCCCAAAAGGGGGTACGATCGAAGACGAAGAGGGCGGGTATCCAGGGTTTGGGATATGCATATTGAATGACACGCGAACAGATAAGTAACAATATTGTTGTTGTTCTGTTATGGTCGTTGTTGTTGCAACTGTTGTTGTTCTTTTGTTGTTGTTGTCGTCGTTGTTGTTGTTGTTGTTGTTGTTGTTATTGGTGTTTGCATTGTCGTCGTCGTCGTTGTCATCGTCGTCTTCGTCGTCGTCGTCGTTGTTATTGTTGTGGTTGTTGTTGTCGTCGTTGTTGTTGTTGTAGTTGTTGTTGCTGTTGTTGTTGTTGTTGTTGGTGTGGTTGTTGTTAGTGTGGTTGTTGTTGTTGTTGTTGTTGTGGTTGTTGTTGTTGATGTTGATGTTGTTGTTGTGGTTGTGGTTGTGGTTGTTGTTGTTGTTGTTGTTGTTGTTGTTGTTGTTGTTGTTATTGTTATTGCTATTGCTGTTGTTGAACATTATTTATTCTAAAAAATAATTATTGTTGGGCCCCCTGGTGCGCGCCCCCCCTGCGCCGCCTAGGCCGCAGCTACATTTTCATCATTTTCGTGAGGAAGCCTCAGAAAAGAGGGTGTGTACAGGATCCGGTTGTTTTGTTGTAATCCGCTTTCCCTTGCAAAAAACAATAGAAAATTACATTTCTTGTTCTAATATAATCAAATTTCAAGAATCCCTTGCAAAAAATAAGGTAAAGTGGACATTCGCGCGCGCAAGACGAAATCCTTCCAAAACCTTAGTGTTCGCAGCGATTTTAACATAAAAACATAAAAAAACCAATGGTTTTTCAACAAAAATTGTCAAAATCTCATCCCGCGCGCTCTTGCGGATTCGTAGGAAACCCAACACTTTTTAAACATTTCTGTCAAACGGGCTTTTGCGAGCAACTTTTTCGAACTTCTGCGACAACGGTTGCGCACCTGCCAGGGCCATCATCCCTGTCAAATAATACCATGCGGGACACATTCGTTTTTTCTTCGCGCGCGCACGCCGTCGTCGTCGGCCGCGGGGCCCTGAATAGTAGCCACGGTCGTCCGCATGCCACGAAGTGAAGTGTCCGAACGTCATAGGGCGGGAAGCTGGGTGTGGGTGGTGGCGAAGAGTCGTTTGGAAATTTGGTAGAGCTTGAACCGGCCCCCCCACAAAGTGGGGGTATTGCCCGCCTCCTATGAAAACCCTGGCACTGGTGAGAACGGAGTGTCCCCACGTGCTAGTAATTGTTGTTGTTGTTGTTGTTGTTGTTGGTGTTGTTTTGTTGTTTTGTTCCAACCATTCTGTGGTGTTGGGTCCGCGTTTTGAAGAGAGACGCCCCGCGTTCCTCTTCTCCTTCCTCCTCCTCCCCTTCCCCCCCTCCTCCCCCTCCCACACCCATTCTGGCACACCCCTCACACGTTTTGTGGCCCCATAGGGAGCTCCACCGAAGGCCCCAGTGGCTGCGCCCGCATGCGGTTCCACCCCCCATTCTGGCACACCCCTCACACGTTTCGTGGCCCCATAGGGAGCTCCACCGAAGGCCCCAGTGGCTGCGCCCGCATGCGGTTCCACCCCCCATTCTGGCACACCCCTCACACGTTTCGTGGCCCCATAGGGAGCTCCACCGAAGGCCCCAGTGGCTGCGCCCGCATGCGGTTCCACCCCCCATTCTGGCACACCCCTCACACGTTTCGTGGCCCCATAGGGAGCTCCACCGAAGGCCCCAGTGGCTGCGCCCGCATGCGGTTCCACCCCCCATTCTGGCACACCCCTCACACGTTTCGTGGCCCCATAGGGAGCTCCAACGAAGGCCCCAGTGGCTGCGCCCGCATGCGGTTCCACCCCCCATTCTGGCACACCCCTCACACGTTTCGTGGCCCCATAGGGAGCTCCACCGAAGGCCCCAGTGGCTGCGCCCGCATGCGGTTCCACCCCCCATTCTGGCACACCCCTCACACGTTACGTGGCCCCATAGGGAGCTCCACCGAAGGCCCCAGTGGCTGCGCCCGCATGCGGTTCCACCCCCAGTCTGGCACACCCCTCACACGTTTCGTGGCATCATAGGGAGCTCCACCGAATGCCCCAGTGGCTGCGCCCGCATGCGGTTCCACCCCCCATTCTGGCACACCCCTCACACGTTTCGTGGCCCCATAGGGAGCTCCACCGAACGCCGCAGTGGCTGCGCTCGCATGCGGTTCCACCTCCCATTCTGGCACACCCTCACACGTTTCGTGGCCCCATAGGGAGCTCCACCGAAGGCCCCAGTGGCTGCGCCCGCGTGCGGTTCCACCCCCCATTCTGGCACACCCCTCACACGATTCGTGGCCCCATAGGGAGCTCCACCGAAGGCCCCAGTGGCTGCGCCCGCATGCGGTTCCACCCCCGTGCTGGCACACGCACGCCTTCCACACGTTTCGGGCCCATAGGGAGCTCCACCGAAGGCCCCAGTGGCTGCGCCCGCATGCGGTTCCACCCCCCATTCTGGCACACCCCTCACACGTTTCGTGGCCCCATAGGGAGCTCCACCGAAGGCCCCAGTGGCTGCGCCCGCATGCGGTTCCACCCCCCATTCTGGCACACCCCTCACACGTTTCGTGGCCCCATAGGGAGCTCCACCGAACGCTCCAGTGGCTGCGCTCGCATGCGGTTCCACCCCCCATTTCGGCACACCCCTCACACGCTTCGTGGGTGGCTCCATGGGGAGCTCCACCGAACGCCCCAGTGGCTGCGCTCGCATGTGGTTCCCCCCCCATTTCGGCACACCCCTCACACGGTTCGTGGCCCCATAGAGAGCTCCACCGAAGGCCCCAGTGGCTGCGCTCGCATGCGGTTCCACCCCCTTTTTCGGCACGCCCTTCACACGTCTCGTGGCCCCATAGGGAGCTCCACCGAACGCCGCAGTGGCTGCGTTCGCATGCGGTTCCACCCCTCATTTCGGCACACCCCTCACACGCTTCGTGGCTCCATAGGGAGCTCCACCGAAGGCCCCAGTGGCTGCGCTGGCATGCGGTTCCACACCCCATTCTGGCACACCCCTCGCACGTTTCGTGGCCCCATATGGGGGCTCCACCAAAGGTCCCAGTGGCACTGCCCGCTTGCGTCCGCCACCACCAGCACAGCCCTTGTTCCCTGCGCTTCACCCACCCAGAACAGCGCTTCGTAGCCCTATAGGGAGCTCACCAAAGGTCCCAGCGGCACCGCCCGCATGCGTCCGCCACCACCCTGCGCAGCCCTTGCTCCCTGCCTGCGTTTCACCCACCCAGTACAGCGGTTCGTGGCCCCATAGGGAGCTCCACCGAAGGTCCCAGTGGCACCGCTCGCATGCGTCCGCCACCACGCAGCACAGCCCTTGCTGACCGCGTCTCACCCACCCAGTACAGCGTTTCGTGGCCCCATAGGGAGCTCCACTGAAGGTCCCAGTGGCACCGCCCGCATGCGTCCGCCACCACCCAGCACAATTGCGGCATTCACAACTGCATATGGTTGGGTCCTTCGCCAGGCTATTTTGTTGTTGTTGTTGAATATTATTACTTCTAAAGAATAATTATTGTTGGGCCCCCTGGTGCACGCCCCCCTCGCCGCGCCTAGGCCGCAGCCACAGTTTCATCATTTTCGTGAGGAAGTCTCAGGCAAAACGGGGGAGTCCGGATCCGGTTGTTTTGTTGACGCCCGCTTTCCCTGTCAAAAAACCATATAAAATGACCTGTTTTGTTCTAACATAACCAAACTTCAAGAATCCTTTGCAAAAAATGACACGAAGTGCACACTCGCGCGCGCAAGATGAAATCCTTCCAAAACCTTAGTTTTCGTAGCGATTTTAACATAAAAACATGAAAAACCCAATGGTTTTTCAAAAAAAAAGTTTCAAAAATTCATCCCGCGCGCTCTTGCGGATTTCTTAGGAAACCCAGTACTTTTTCAACATTTCTGTCAAACGGGCTCTTGCGAGCAACTTTTTCACGTGCTTCGAACTTCTGCAACAAAGGTTGCGCGCCTGCCAGGGCCATCATCCCTGTCAAATAATACCATATGGGACACATTCGTTTTTTCTTCGCGCGCGCACGCCGAAATCTTCAATTGCAGGGGGAAAAAGTCGTATACTAAGCTAGCTTCCACAAAATGTTACCACAACAAGTCATTGTACCCATGCGCCAGTGTAGTAGCCAAGGTCGTCCGCAGGCCACGAAGTGAAGTGTCCGAACGTCATAGGGCGGGAAGCTGGGTGTGGGTGGTGGCGAAGAGTCGTTTTGAAATTTGGTAGAGCTTGAACCGGCCCCCCCACAAAGTGGGGGTATTGCCCGCCTCCTATGAAAACCCTGGCACTGGTGAGAACGGAGTGTCCCCACGTGCTAGTAATTGTTGTTGTTGTTGTTGTTGTTGTTGTTGTTGTTGTTGAACATTATTATTTCTAAAGAATAATTATTGTTGGGCCCCCTGGTGCACGCCCCCCTCGCCGCGCCTAGGCCGCAGCCTCATTTTCATAATTTTCGTGAGGAAGTCTCCGGCAAAACGATGTGTACCAGATCCGGTTGTTTTGTTGACGCCCGCTTTCCCTGTCAAAAAACAATATAAAATGACATGTCTTGTTCTAACATAACCAAACTTCAAGAATCCTTTGCAAAAAAATGACACGAAGTGCACACTCGCGCGCGCAAGATGAAATCCTTCCAAAACCTTAGTTTTCGTAGCGATTTTAACATAAAAACATGAAAAACCAAATGGTTTTTCAAAAAAAAATTCAAAAATTCATCTTGCGCGCTCTTGCGGATTTCTGAGGAAACCCAATATTTTTTCAACATTTCTGTCAAACGGGCTCTTGCGAGCAACTTTTTCACGTGCTTCGAACTTCTGCAACAACGGTTGCGCGCATGGCAGGGCCATCATCCCTGTCAAATAATATCATATGGGACACATTCGTTTTTTCTTCGCGCGCGCACGCCGAAATCTTCCAATACCATTGGGTTTCTTAAGAAATTCAGCACCGCGTATCATAAAATCGCACGAATCGCACCGTAGGTCCTCGAAAAACACGTGCACGGATTTTCCAAATTTCTACCCGCGCGCGCTGTCCGAATCCTTAAAAACAAATGGTTTTTCAACATTTATGTTACATGAGCTCGCGCGAGCTACTTTCGCACGCTCTTTCAACGGCGTCCGCGCGCCTGCCAGGGGCCACAATCCGCCAGTGTAGTAGCCACGCGCCAGTGTAGTAGCCACGGTCGTCCGCAGGCCACGAAGTAAAGTGTCCGAACGTCATAGGGCGGGAAGCTGGGTGTGGGTGGTGGCGAAGAGTCGTTTGGAAATGTGGTAGAGCTTGAACCGGCCCCCCACAAAGTGGGGGTATTGGCGGGCGTCGTATGAAAACCCTGGCACTGGTGAGAACGGAGTGTCCCCACGTGCTAGTAATTGTTGTTGTTGTTGTTGTTGTTGTTGAACACTATTACTTCTAAAGAATTATTATTGTTGGACCCCCTGGTGCACGCCCCCCGCCCAAAACCTAGGCCGCAGCTACATTTTCATCATTTTTCTGCGAAAGCTTCAGAAAAGTGGATTACCCCCGGATCCGTTTTTTTGTTGACGCTCGTTTTCCCTTGCAAAAAACAATAGAAAATGAAAATTCTTGTTCTTAGTTGATCAAATTTCAAGAATCCCTGGCAAAAAATAAGGTAAAGTGGACATTCGCGCTCGCAAGACGAAATCCTTCCAAAACCTTAGGTTTCGTAACGATTTTAACATAAAAACATCAAACACCCAATGGTTTTTTAAGAAAAAATTGTCAAATTGTCCTTCCGCGCGCTCTTGCGGATTCATAGGAAACACACACTTTTTAACACATTCGTCAAAAGGGTAGTCTTGCGTGCTTTTTAGTAAAAACAGGTGCAGCTTTTTTTTTTTTTCTTTTTTTTTTTTGCTTTTTTTGTTTTTTTTGGTTTTTGTTTTGTTTGTTAGTTTTTTTGTTGTAACTACTTTTTTTTTACACCACTTTTTAAACATTTCTGTCAAAAGGGTCTTTGCGTGCTACTTCTTCAAGTGCTTTGAACTTCTCCAACAACGGTTGCGCGCCTGCGAGGGCCACCATCCCTTGCAAAAAATGAGACGAAGTGCACATGCGCGCGGCCGCCGCGCGCGCATGTCGAAATCCTGCCAAACACAATGGGTTCAGAAAACATATGAAAACGCACTACTTTCTCATCCGAAAAATCTCGAAATCCATTCGCGGTCTCTTGATGAATCTTTAAAACCCAAGATGGCCCCAACAGGCGCGCAAGATGGCCCCAAGAGGCGTCCATGAGGCCCAAAGAGGCGCCCAAGATGGTCCCAAGAGGCTTCAAGAGGACTCCAAGAGGCCCCCAAGAGGTTCCAGAGAGGCTCCAAGGTGGCTCCAAGAGACCCCCAAGATGGCCCCAGGAGGCGTTCTAGAGGCCCCAAGAGTCCGCCGTGAGGGTCCAATAAGCCCCCAAGAGGCCCCAAGATGGTTCCAAGGAGCCCCCCAAAGGCTCTCAAGTGGACCCCAAACCGCGCCAGGAGGCTTCCCCCCTTCCCCAAGAGGACCCCAAGCGGCCCCAGGAAGGCCCCCGACTGCTGACGCACATATCCGTAGCCATCTCGGATCAAGGTATCGCCTGTGTTCTTGGATCATGGCTTTGACGGCGAAAGACCTTCACGAGCAGTATGGCCCTGAGCTGTCGCGGCCTCCCTTGGCCGACTGCGAGAGTGCGTATTATTTGCATCAGGCGCTCCGGGCAAAGGGTATCAATGCTAGTCACCAGGCGTGCAAGACTTGGTGGGCCAAGTATCGGGTTGTGACTGGCACGGTCAGTATTTCTAGCGCCAAGGAGCTGGAGGAGCAGCACGGCTCTGCCATCCGCCACCTGGGCATTGAGTATAATACCGCTTTCAAATTATGCCGGGCGCTCCGACAGTTGGATCCACCACTGTATGTGCCAGATAGGGTCGCAACGGCGTGGCTACTGCAGTATTCATCCAAAGACACGCTTGTCCAAGTGCAGAACGCTGGCCACTTGGAGACCTGGTATGGAGAACGTATTCGCAAAGACATGCCCGAGGGGACCACTGACGGGGCCGTCTTGAAGCAGTGGCTCCTGGGACATTTATCTGTATCTGCTAACGCCAGGGTATGCCAGAAGTGGCTCAGCACGGAGTGGGGCGCCAAGGGGGCATTGAACACTGCCCAAGCTGTGGAGGAATGTATGGGCGAGCGTATTCGACTCAATCAGTATCGGGAGAGCTTCGCCGACGAGGCCGCTGCGGAGGTCCTCTCGCAGCTTCTCTCGGAGAGCGATCCTCCCGTCGCTGTCAGCGGTATGGTTTTGAGGCAATGGTACGTGAAGTATCACCCTGACTCTGGACCTTTGCAGTATGACACGGCCGAAAAGCTCAACGCGGCACTTGGTGACCACATGCGCGCTGTATATCCAGGGCTGAAGTACCACACGTTGCATGCCGTGTTGCGTATGCGACGGAAAGCCGTCTTGGTGTCCCGCTCAGTGTTGAGAAAGTGGTGCGATGTGTATGCGTCGGTGGGCGCTTCAGTGCAGGCGGCGGCTTCATCCGCCCAGGCCGTCACCAAGCGTGTATTGAAGCGCCCGGCGGCACAGGTCGCAGGCGGGGTATTGAAACGGCCAGCCGCCGCCGGAGCTGCCCGCGTGGCCAAACGGCCTGCCGCGGTCGACTGGGAGGAGCCCGTATCGAAGCAGCAGGCCACGGCAGCTTCTTCCTCCACAGATGTGGTTTGTATAAAGCTGCTGACGGGGGATGCTGTAGAGGCGGCATGCGGCAAGCGGTATCGAGAGGAGGTCTCCGACCTGGGCCTTGACCTCCATTACCGGAATATGCAGGTGCGTCTGAAGGCCTGGGGGTATGAGGCGGGTTATACTGCCTGTCAACAGTGGCTCGGCACGCATCGACTCGGAGACGCTGCCAAACGTGGCAATTGCGCCGTCTACGCGTTGTCGCGCAGGGACCTCCAGTACTGGTATTACGTTGAAGGCTTGAGGGGGCGAGCGCTGGTGGACAAGTATCGCGCGAAGACCGGGGTATTTGCAGATCGTTCAAACCTGGAGAAGTGGCTGAAGGCGCCCTCCCAGCAGCTGGCACTGCTGGAGAATGCTCAGGACATACATCGCCACGTATGCGGGGAGTTTGTCCTGGAGCAGCTGCAGAAGGGCGTCTCGGCCGAGGAGGTGAAACAGCAGTTACTGGCGCAGTATCTCGTGGATTGCAGGACCACGCAGCGGCTCGTAGCGCATCGTCGCTATCGCGAGCAACGTGGCGAATACTGGACCAGCGACCACCTAGAGCAACAGGAGTGGGAGTTCTTGTATTCCTTGGTTTCTCTGGATAGCAAGCTCGGCCACAAATGGGCGGTTGGCTGTCGCGCCCGGGCCAGTGGGTGTATCGCAGTATGCGGTATTTGCTCGGTCAGCTCGCTATTCCCATTCATGCGGAGATCGTATCCGGCCTCTCCTACAGGGCCCTGGCCACCTTGGACGTATTCATTGCGTACCACGCGGCCTTCATGGGTACGGACCCGCAGAAAATGGCCCTTTGGAACGTATCCCCTGAGGCCGGCACAGAGATCACGTATCCGCGTCAAGACCAGTGGTGGTGGTTGCCCGTATGGCGGTCGTATGGTCAGAGCGACGAGCTTCCGAACATGCTCGATTACCAGGCCTTGCCACCGCAGGTCCACAACGTGCTCGCGGTAGCACTGCCGTATGCAAGCGCCGGCCTTCCCGCCAGCAGGCGCATCGGCAATCTCATTGGGCATCTGGGACCGCACGGGTATCAGCCAGGCCCGCACGTGTATCAGCCAGGCAGTCGGGCACCCACGCGCCCGCTCCGCGCCATCGCAGACGACGATGCGTCGCGCCTTTAGTATGCTTCTGGATGCGAAGACCATTCGGTTGAGTATACCCCTACGTGTGACTGGAACTGTTTGCGAAAGCAGGAGAAAGTATGGCACCCCTTTGTGTCCAGAGCCGCGCCGTCTGCGTTCTTCCTTTCTCGCTTCTCTCCTTTCCTCCTTGTCCTGCTCCTCCTCCCCCTCTTCCGCCATGGAGCCGTATTGGAACTGTCGATGGCCATCTCCCTTTCTCCCTCGCATGTCTGCTTGTACATGCGTATAATTTCAGAACTTACCGTGCATGCGATCGTTTACAACATGGTGGACCGTGCGTATGTCGCGAACCTTGTATACATGTGTTTCTCTCCCTCCGTCTGGCTGTGCACGCGCGCGTTGGGCACTGAGAGTTAGGATCATAGCGCCATGAGTCTATGAGCAATGCATGCGTCATCCTTGGACTGTATAACATCAGTGTAACACATGTACTTCTGTAATCGCATCCCCACGAATTTGCCCCAAAAATGTGACCAACTATCTTGGCACTGCGTACCATCTCACGTGTGCCGTGTACCACATCATATGTAACAGATGTGATCAACCTCTGTGGGTGTGTACCCCACGCCAGTGTAGTAGCCAGGGTCGTCCGCACGCCAAGAAGTGAAGTGTCCCAACGTCATAGGGCGGGAAGCTGGGTGTGGGTGGTCTCGAAGAGTCGTTTGGATATTTGGTAGAGCTTGAACGGCCCCCCCACGAAGTGGGGGTATTGGCTGGTGTCGCAAGAAAACCCTGGCACTGGGGAGAACGCTGAGCGTTCGGGTAAAATGATTGTTGTTGTTGTTGTTGTTGTTGTGGTTGTTGTTGTTGTTGTTGTTGTTGAAGTTGAACTCTCAATTGTTGATCCCCCCCCACCGGTGCACATTGTTTTTTTTCTCGATTGAAGTGCCGCCCCCGGGGCTCGCACCTTTTGTTTTTTCTCAAGGAAAGTCTTCCTGCTCAAACAGTGCCCCTGCCCCCCGGGCTACAACAACAACGGCTCCCGCCTGAGACTTCCTCGAAATTTACTCAGTACCCCGCTCCTGATAGACTTTCCGCGCAATTTACTCAGGAAAGGCGCTCCCGTCTGAGACTTCCTCGCAATGTAATCAATACCCCCGCTCCCGCCTGAGACTTCCGTGCAATTTACGTGGGAACGGCGCTCCCGCCTGAGACTTCTTCGAATTTTACTCAGGACCCCCGCTCCTGCTTGACATTTCCGCGCAATTGACTCAGGAACGGCGCTCCCGCCTGAGACTTCCTCGCAATTTAGTGAGGACCCCCGCTCCCGCCTGAGACTTCCGTGCAATTTGCTCAGGAACGACGCTCCCGCTTGAGACTTCCTCGCAACTTAGTCAGGGCCCCCGCTCCCGCCCGAGATTTCCTTACAATGTACTCAGGACTGCGCTCTCGCGTGCGACGTCCTCACAAACCATTCTGGAATTGCGTTTCGGCGCTCAGGAACCACGCACGCGCCAAGGACGCCTTCACAACGTCGTATCTTCCCTCTTCCTTCGTCTTTCCCCCTCCCCTTCCTCCCACTCTCCCTCGTTCTTCCCCTCCTCTTGCAGGGCCCACGCCAATTCCAATGGCGGGCAGAGAGATTTACGCCCCCGAAGGATTGTCCGCCCGTTCCGGTTTGCCCGTACGTCTAAGCCCGCCAGCCCCAGCAAAGAGAAATAATCCCCCCGAAAGGGGTGTGATCGAAGACGAAGAGGGCGGGCTTCGAGGGTGTAGGGTATACGTGTTGAATGACCCGCGGGCAAGTAAGAGCGTACAGCCTTAAAATGGTTGTTGTTGTTGTTGTTATTGTTATTGTTGAAGCTGGGTGTGGGTGGTGGCGAAGAGTCGTTTGGAAATTTGGTAGAGCTTGAACCGGCCCCCCCACAAAGTGGGGGTATTGCCCGCCTCCTATTAAAACCCTGGCAACTGGTGAGACGGAGTGTCCCACGTCTATGCTGTGCAACGGGTCCATAGTTGTTGCTGCTTGCTGCTTGCTTTTGTTGAATATTTATTACTTCTAACGAATATTTTTGTTTTGCCCTCCTGGTGCACGCCCCCCCTCGGCCGCGCTAGGCCGCAGCCACGCAAGCCATCATTTTTCATACATCATTTGGAGGAAAGTCTCAGGCAAAACGATGTCATCCAGATCCGGTTGTTTTGTTGACGCCCGCTTTCCCTTGCAAAAAACAATATAAAATGACATTTCTTGTTCTAACATAACCAAACTTCAGGAATCCATTGCAAAAAAAGACACGAAGTGCACACTCGCGCGCGCAAGACGAAATCCTTCCAAAACCTTAGTTTTCGTAGCCATTTTAACATAAAAACATCAAAAACCCACAGGTTTTTCACCAAACAGTTGTGAAAATTCTATCCCGCGCGCTCTTGCGGATTCGTAGGAAACCCAACATTTTTTAAACATTTCTGTCAAACGGGCTTTTGCGAGCAACTTTTTCGAACTTCTGCAACAACGGTTGCGCACCTGCCAGGGCCATCATCCCTGTCAAATAATACCCTGCAGGACACATTCGTTTTTTCTTCGCGCGCGCACGCCGTCGTCGTCGGCCGCGGGGCCCTGAATAGTAGCCACGGTCGTCCGCATGCCACGAAGTGAAGTGTCCGAACGTCCTAGGGCGGGAAGCTGGGTGTGGGTGGTGGCGAAGAGTCGTTTGGAAATTTGGTAGAGCTTGAACCGGCCCCCCCACAAAGTGGGGGTATTGCCCGCCTCCTATGAAAACCCTGGCACTGGTGAGAACGGTGTGTCCCCACGTGCTATTAATTGTTGTTGTTGTTGTTGTTGTTGTTGTTGTTGTTGTTGTTGTTGTTGTTGTTGTTGTTGTTGGGACCCCTGGTGCACGACCCCCCTCCAAAACCTAGGCCGCAGCCTCATTTCCTTCATTTTCTAGCGAAAGCTTCAGAAAAGTGGATTAGTACCGGATCCGGTTGTTTTGTTCCCCCCCGTTTTCCCTTGCAAAAAACACTATAAAATGAAAATTCTTGTTCTTACTTGATCAAATTGCAAGAATCCCTTGCAAAAAATAAGGTAAAGTGGACATTCGTGCGCGCAAGACGAAATCCGTCCAAAACCTTAGGTTTCGTAACCATTTTAACATAAAAACATCAAAAACCCAATGGTTTTTTTAATAAAAAATTGTCAAAATGTCCTTCCGCGCGCTCTTGCGGATTCGTAGGCAAACCAACACTTTTTAAACAATTTTGTCAAACGGGCTTTTGCGAGCAACTTTTTCGAACTTCTGCGACAACGGTTGCGCACCTGCCAGGGCCATCATCCCTGTCAAATAATATCACGCGGGACACATTCGTTTTTTCTTCGCGCGCGCACGCCGAAATCTACAAAAACCATGGGGTTTTTAAGAATTTTAGCACCGCGCATTATAACATCACACGAATCGCACCGTAGGTCCTCGAAAAACAGCTGCACGACTTTTCAAAATTTTCCCCCGCGCGCGCTGTCCGAATCCTCAAAAAACCAATGGTTTTCCAACATTTATGTTACATGAGCTCGCGCGAGCTACTTTCGCACGCTCTTGCAACGTGTTCGCGCGCCTGCCAGGGGCCAGAATCCCTTGCGGTTGCGCCATATGTTGCGCTCTCGGCCGCCGAGAATAAAACGCTCCTCTATTGGTTGCGTCATAGGTTGCGCCCTCGGCCGCTGAGAATAAAACGTCCCCCTACTGGTTGCGCCATAGGTTGCCCCAGGAGGCCTTCAAGAGGCCCCAAGAGCCCGCCGTGAGGAGCCAATAAGCCCCCAAGAGGCCCCAACATGCTTCCAAGAAGCCCCCCAAAGCCCCTCAAGAGGACCCCAAGCGGCGCCAGGAGGCTTCCCCCCTTCCCCAAGAGGACCCCAAGCGGCCCCAGGAAGCCTCCGACTGATCACTGGCACATCCGTAGCCATCTCGGATCAAGGTATCGCCTGTGTTCTTGGATGGTCCATGGCTTTGACGGCGAAAGCCCATGACGAGCAGTATGGCCCGGAGCTGTCGCGGCCTCCCTTGGCCGACTGCGAGAGCCCGTATTATTTGCATCAGGCGCTCGTTGCAAAGGGTATCCAGATCAGTCACCAGGCGTGCAAGACTTGGTGGGGCAAGTATCGGGTTGTGCCTGGCAAGGTTAGTATTTCTAGCGCCCTGGAGCTGGAGGAGCAGCACGGTTCTGCCATCCGCCACCTGGGCATCGAGTATAATACACCTTTCAAATTATGCGGGGCGCTCCGACAGTTGGATCCACCACTGTATGTGACAGATCATGGTCGCAAAGATGTGGCTACTGCAGTATTCTTCCAAAGAGACGCTTGTCAAAGTGCAGAACGCTGGCCATCTGGAGACCTGGTATGGAGAACGTATTCGCACAGACATGCCCGAGGGGACTACTGACGGGGCCGTCTTGAAGCAGTGGCTCCTGGGACATTTATCTGTATCTGCTGACGCCAGGGTATGTCAGAAGTGGCTCAGCACGGACTGGGGCGCCAAGGGAGCATTGAATACTGCCCAAGCTGTGGAGGAATGTATAGGCCAGCGTCTTCGACTCAATCAGTATCGGGAGAGCTTCGCCGACGAGGCCGCCGCGGAGGTCCTCTCGCAGATTCTCTCGGAGAGCGACCCTCCCGTCGCTGTCAGCGGTATGGTTTTGAGGCAATGGTACGTGAAGTATCACCCTGACTCCGGACCTTTGCAGTATGACACGGCTGAAAAGCTCGACGCGGCACTTGGTGACCACATGCGCGCGGTATATCCAGGGCTGAAGTACCACACCTTGCATACCGCGTTGCGTATGCGACGGAAAGCTGTCTTGGTGTCCCGAGGAGTGTTGAGACAGTGGTGCGATGCGTATGCGTCGGTGAGCTCTTCAGTGCAGGCGGCGGCCTCATCCGCCCAGGCCGTCACCAAGCGTGTATTGAAGCGCCCGGCGGCACAGGTCGCAGGCGGTGTATTGAAACGGCCAGCCGCCGCCGGATCTGCCCGCGTGGCCAAACGGCCTGCCGCGGTCGACGCGGAGGAGCCCGTATCCAAGCAGCAGGCCACGGCAGCTTCTTCCTCCACAGATGTGGTTCGTATGACGCTGATGACGGTGGAGGCTCTAGAGGCGGCATGCGGCAAGCGGTATCGAGAGGAGGTCTCCGACCTCCTCTCGATGCCGCTATGTAGGAGAAAGTATATTCATAGTGTGACTGGACCTGTTTGCGAAAGCAGGAGAAAGTATGAGCAATGCATGCGTCATCCTTGGGACTGTATAACAGCATAAACAGACAACATTGCATCGCAGACGGACAGCCATCGGGACAACCATCGGGACAACCATCGGGACAACCATTTGGAGAAGCATCGGGAAAACGATCGGGACAACCATAACCATCAGGACAACCATCGGGGCAACCATCGAGACAACCATCGGGACAACGATACCTTCTCTCTTGTGTCCTCCCACATCCCTCAGGAAGTTGCCCTAAAGATGTGACCGACTCCTCTCTCTCCTTCTCTATGTCTCTCGCTCTTTCTCTGCTTCATATCTATCATATGAACACATCTATCTCGCTCTTTCTCTGCTTCATCGCCTCCCCAGGAAATTGCCCCAAAAATGTGACCAACTATCTTGGCAGTGCGTACCATCTCACGTGTACCGTGTACCACATCTTCTCAGGTTGCCTCACACATGTGACGAATCTCTTTCTATCTCTCTCTCCTCTGGCTCTCTGTCTTGCTCTCTCTCTCTCTCTCTCTGTCTCTCTGTCTTGCTCTCTCTCTCTCTGCCTTGCTCTCTCTATGTCATGCGCAACGAATGCACGATGCGGGGCACATGCGGGGCCCAAACAAGTGATCAACCTCTGCGGGTGTGTCCTCCACGCCAGTGTAGTATCCACGATCGTCCGCGCGCCACGAAGTGAAGTGTCCTGACGTCATAGGGCGGGAAGCTGGGTGTGGGTGGTTCCCTAGAGTCGTGTGGATGTTTGGTAGAGCTTGCATTGCCCCCCCACGAAGTGGGGGTATTGGCTGGCGTCGCATGAAAACCCTGGCACTGGGGAGAACACTCAGCGTTCGGGTAAAATGATTGTTGTTGTTGTTGTTGTTGTTGTTTTATCGTCGTCGTCTTTGTCGTCTTTGTCGTCGTAGTCGTCGTCGTCGTGGTTGTTATTGTTGTTGTCGTTGTTGAACTCTCACTAGTGAAGAATAATTATGGTTGCCCCCCCCGCCCGGTGCACATTGCATTTCTTAATTGAAGTGCCCTGCCCGGGGTTCGCACCCTGTTTTTCCCAACCATCCTGTTGTGTTGGGTCCTCGTTTTGAAGAGACGTCGCTCCGCGTTCCTTCTTCCTTCCTCCTCCTCCCCTTTCCCAACCATCCTGTGGTGTTGGGTCCTCGTTTTGAAGAGACGGTGCCCCGCGTGCCCGCCTCCTCCCTCCCTCCCTCCTCCCCCCTCCTCCCCCTCCCACACCCATTCTGGCACACCCCTCACACGTTTCGTGGCCCCATAGGGAGCTCCACCGAAGGCCCCAGTGGCTGCGCCCGCATGCGGTTCCACGCCCCATTCTGGCACACCCCTCACACGTTTCGTGGCCCCATAGGGAACTCCACCGAAGGCCCCAGTGGCGCGCCCGCTGGCGGTTCACCCCCCATTCTGGCACAGCATACCCCTCCACACGTGTTTTCGTGGACCCCATAGGTAGCTCCACCGATGCCCCGTGTGGGCGCCGCATGCGGTTCCACCCCCCCTTTTTTGGCACACCCTTCACACGTTTCGTGGCCCCATAGGGAGCTCCACCGAGGCCCCAGTGTCTGCGCTCGCATGCGGTTCCACCCCCTTTTTCGGCACACCCCTCACACGTTTCGTGGCCCCACAGGGAGCTCCACCGAAAGGCCCAGTGGCTGCGCTCGCATGCGGTTCCGCCCCACATTTCGGCACACCCCTCACACGCTTCGTGGCTCCATAGGGAGCTCCACCGAAGGCCCCAGTGGCTGCGCTCGCGTGCGGTTCCACCCCCCAGTCTCGCACACCCCTCACACGTTTCGTGTCCCCATAGGGAACTCCACCGAAGGCCCCAGTGGCTGCGCCCGCATGCGGTTCCACCCCCCATTTTGGCACACCCCTCACACGCTTCGTGGCCCCATAGGGAGCTCCGCCGAAGGCCCAGTGGCTGCGCCCGCATGCGTTTCCACCCCCCATTCTGGCACACCCCTCACACGTTTCGTGGCCCCATAGGGAGCTCCACCGAAGGCCCCAGCGGCTGCGCCCGCATGCGGTCTCACGCCCCTTCTGGCACACCCCTCACAACGTTTTTTCGTGGCTCCATAGGGAAGCTTCCACGATGCCCGCATTGGCTGCGCCCGCATGCGTTCCCCCCCATTTTGGCACAGCTCCTCACACTTTTCGTGCCCCATAGGGAGCTCCATCCGAATGCCCATGGCTGCGTGCCCGCATGCGGTTCCACCCCCCCTTCTTGCACACCACTCGCACGTTTCGTGGCCCCATAAGGAGCTCGACCGAAGGCCCCAGTGGCTGCGCTCGCATGCGGTTCCACACCCCAATTCTGGCAGCACCCCTCACACGTTCGTGGCCCCATAGGGAGTCTCACCGAAGGCCCGGTGGTCTGCGCCGCATGCGGTTTCCCCGCCCCCCAACCGCACATTTCGGACACCCCCACACTCTTCGTGGGTGGCTCCATGGGAGCTCCCAACCGAACGCCCCAGTGAAGCTGCGCTTTTCGCATGTGGTTCCCCCCTCCATTTCGGCACGCCCCTCACACGGTTCGTGGCCCCATAGAGAGCTCCACCGAAGGCCCCAGTGGCTGCGCTCGAATGCGGTTCCACACTATTTTCCGGCACGCCCTTCACACGTCTTGTGGCCCCATAGGGAGCTCCACCGAAAGCCGCAGCGGCTGCGCTCGCATGCGGTTCCACCCCCCATTTCGGCACACCCCTCACACGTTTCGTGGCTCCATAGGGAGCTCCACCGAAGGCCCCAGTGGCTGCGCTGGCATGCGGTTCCACACCCCATTCTGGCACACTCCTCGCACGCTTCGTGGCCCCATAGGGGGCCCCACCAAAGGCCCCAGTGGCACTGCCCGCTTGCGTCCGCCACCACCCAGCACAGCCCTTGTTCCCTGCGCTCCACCCACCCATAACAGCGCTTCGCAGCCCTATAGGGAGCTCCACCAAAGGTCCCAGCGGCACCGCCCGCATGCGTCCGCCACCACCCTGCACAGCCCTTGCTCCCTGCCTGCGTTTCACACCCAGTACAGCGTTTCGTGGCCCCATAGGGAGCTCCGCCGAAGGCCCCAGTGGCACCGCTCGCATGCGTCCGCCACCACGCAGCGCAGCCCTTGCTGACCGCGTCTCACCCACCCAGTACAGCGTTTCGTGGTCCCATAGGGAGCTCCACCGAAGGTCCCAGTGGCACCGCCCGCATGCGTCCGCCACCACCCAGCACATTGCTGCATTCACAACTGCATCTGGTTGGGTCCTTCGCCAGCTAATTTTTATCAGGGAAGGTCGTGATGGGGTCAAAACTGTGTTGTCGGCCCCCGGTTTACAAACAACAGCGGTTTCGCCTAATCTTCCTCAAATTAGCCAGACCCCCCGCTCCCCGCCACGAGAGTTTCCTTGCATTTTATTGGTAGTCGCGCTCGCTGGGGACGTCCTTACGAATTATTCAGAATCGCTCTCTCGCGCTCTGGAGTCGCGCTCTCGCTGGATACTTGCTTTCAATTTACTTCAAAAGATGCGCCCTTGCGTTGGGGATTTTCTCGTGATTTTCTTCAGCGCCGCGCTCCCGCATGCACAAGGTCCCAGGAGTCGCGCTCACGCTTAGGACTTCCTCACAGATTACTTAGGAATCGGGATCTCGCTGCCCTTCGTGGCCCCGTTGCAGCCCTTCGTGGCCACCTTGCTGCCCTTCGTGGCTCCGTTGCAGCCCCTCGTGGCCCCCTCGCTGCCTTTCGTGGCCCCGTTGCAGCCCTTCGTGGCCCCCTCGCTTTGTTTCGTGGCCCCGTTGCAGCCCTTCGTGGCCCCCTCGCTGCCTTTCGTGGCCCCGTTGCAGCCCTTCGTGCCCCCTCGGTTTGTTTCGTGGCCCCGTTGAAGCCCTTCGTGGCCCCCTCGCTGCCCTTCGTGGCCCGTCGCAGCCCTTCGTGGCCCCGTTGCAGCCCTTCGTGGCCTCCTCGCTGCCCTTCGTGGCCCCCTCGCTTGGTTCGTGCGGGGTGCCTCCCGTTGCAATGCCTTCCATGGCCCCCTCCGCTTTGTGTCCGTGGCCCCGTTGCAGCCCTTGGTGGCCCCCTCGCTGCCCATCGTGGCCCCATAGATGTATGCCCTTCGTGGCCCCCGCTCGTTCGCGCCCGTTGTGGACACATGTGCATGCCCTTCGTGGCCCCGCTGTCGCCTTTCGTGGCCCCCTCGCTGCCTTTCGTGGCCCCGTTGCTGCCCTCAGTGGCCCCGTCGTTGCCCTCCGCGGTCCAGTATACGTATGCCCTTCGTGGCCCCCGCTCGTTCGCGCCCGTCGTGGCCCCATGTGCATGCCCTTCGTGGCCCCGCTGTCGCCCTTTGTGGCCCCCTCGCTGTCCTACGTGGCCCAGTTGCTACCCTCAGTGGCCCCGTCGTTGCTTTCTGTGGCCCCGCATTATCAGCCCTTCGTGGCCCCCGTTCGTTCGCGCTCTTCCTGGCCCCATACGCATTCATTTCGTGTCCCCGCTGTCGCCCTTCGTGGCCCACTTCGTGCCCTTCGTGGCCCTGCTGTCGTTCTCCCTCTCGCTCTCGCTTTCGCTCGTCGTTATCATCGTCGCCGTCGTCGCCGTCGTCGACATCGTCGTCGTCGTCGTCGTCGTCGTCGTCGTCGTCGTCGTCGTCGTCGTGGTCGTCGTCGTGGTCGGTCCCCTGTCCGTCCCTCTTGGGGTCGGGTTGCCGCTGATCAGCGCTGCCGCTGGCCAGGCCTGCGGTCCGCGGCCGCCCCGCCGCTTGCCGGGGCCCGGCCTGCAAGGAAGAACGGTCTACCCCCCAAAACGGGCACGGGGTACGTCGAAGACGAAGAAAGAAGAGGGGCGGGTTCGAGGGTTTGGGAAATAACGCGTTAAAAACGACAGTCGGGCAGAACGAGCGAACAGTCTCAAACACGATTGTTGAACATGAATTTCTTCAAAATAATTATTGTTTGGGCCCCCTGGTGCGCGCCCCCCCTGCGCCGCCTAGGCCGCGGCCACGTTTTCATCTTTTCGTGAGGAAGCCTCAGATAAAAGAGGGTGTGTACAGATCCGGTTGTTTTGTTGTTAATCCGCTTCCCTTGCAAAAAACAATAGAAAATGAAAATTCTTGTTCTTACTTGATCAAATTGCAAGAATCCCTTGCAAAAAATAAGGTAAAGTGACATTCGTGCGCGCAAGACGAAATCCTTCCAAAACCTTAGGTTTCGTAGCGATTTTAACATAAAAACATCAAAAACCCAATGGTTTTTTCAAGAAAAAATTGTCAAAATGTCCTTCCGCGCGCGCTGCGGATTCGTAGGAAACCCACACTTTTTAAACATTTCTGTCAAACGGGCTTTTGCGAGCAACCTTTTTCGAACTTCTGCAACAACGGTTGCGCACCTGCCAGGGCCATCACCCCTGTCAAATAATACCATGCGGGACACATTCGTTTTTTCTTCGCGCGCGCACGCCGTCGTCGTCGGCCGCGGGGCCCTGAATATTAGCCACGGTCGTCCGCATAGGCACGAAGTGCAGTGGTCCGAAACGTAATAGGGCGGAAGGCTGGGTGTGGGTGGTGGCGAAGAGTCGTTTGGAATTTGTAGAAGCTTTGAACTGCCCCCCCACAATGTGGTAGTTGCCCGCCTCCCTGTGAAAACCCTGGCACTGGTGAACGGAGTGTCCCCACGTGCAGTAATTGTTGTTGTAACATTATTCTCTTCTAAGAATTATTGATTGTTGGGACCCCTGGGTGCGCGACCTCTGCGCCGCGCCTAACAGCCGCAGCTACAATTTTTCATCTTGTTTTTCGCGCCTGCTTCAGAAGTGGGATGAGCTCCCGGATCCGGTTTTTTGTTGACGCTCGTTTTCCCTTGCAAAAAACAATAGAAAATGAAAATTCTTGTTCTTAGTTGATCAAATTGCAAGAATCCCTTGCAAAAAAATAAGGTAAAGTGGACATTCGTGCGCGCAAGACGAAATCCTTCCAAAACCTTAGGTTTCGTAGCGATTTTAACATAAAAACATCAAAAACCCAATGGTTTTTTAAGAAAAAATGTCAAAATGTCCTTCCGCGCGCTCTTGCGGATTCATAGGAAACACACCACTTTTTAAACATTTCTGTCAAAAGGGTCTTTGCGTGCTACTTCTTCAGGTGCTTTGAACTTCTCCAACAACGGTCGCGCGCCTGCGAGGGCCACCATCCCTTGCAAAAAATGAGACGAAGTGCACATGCGCGCGGCCGCCGCGCGCGCATGTCGAAATCCTGCCAAACACAATGGGTTTTCAATAATTTCAAGATGCGATGTTCAGAAAACATATGAAAACGCACTACTTTCTCATCCGAAAAATCTACATGTGTTTCTCTCCCTCCGTCTGGCTGTGCACGCGCGCGTTGGGCACTGAGAGTTAGGATCATAGCGCCATGAGTCTATGAGCAATGCATGCGTCATCCTTGGGACTGTATAACATCAGTGTAACACATGTACTTCTGTAATCGCACCCCCACGAATTTGCCCCAAAAATGTGACCAACTATCTTGGCACTGCGTACCATCTCACGTGTACCGTGTACCACATCATATGTAACAGATGTGATCAACCTCTGTGGGTGTGTACCCACGCCAGTGTAGTAGCCAGGGTCGTCCGCACGCCACGAAGTGAAGTGTCCCAACGTCATAGGGCGGGAAGCTGGGTGTGGGTGGTCTCGAAGAGTCGTTTGGATATTTGGTAGAGCTTGAACGGCCCCCCCACGAAGTGGGGGTATTGGCTGGTGTCGCAAGAAAACCCTGGCACTGGGGAGAACACTGAGCGTTCGGGTAAAATGATTGTTGTTGTTGTTGTTGCTGTTGTCATTGTCGATGTCGTTGTCGTTGTCGTCGTCGTGGTTGTGGTTGTGGATGTGGTTATGGTTGCTGTTGTTGTTGTTGAACATTATTAATTCTAAAGAATAATTATTGTTGGGCCCCCTGGTGCGCGCCCCCCCCGCCGCGCCTAGGCCGCAGCCTCATTTTCATAATTTTCGTGAGGAAGTCTCAGGCAAAACGGGTTGGTCCAGATCCGGTTGTTTTGTTGTCCCCCGTTTTCCTTTGCAAAAAATAAGCTAAAGTGGACATTTCTTGTTCTAACATAACCAAACTTCAAGAATCCCTTGCAAAAAATAAGGTAAAGTGGACATTCGCGCGCGCAAGACGAAATCCTTCCAAAACTTTAGTTTTCGTAGCGATTTTAACATAAAAACATCAAACAACCATTTTTTTTTTTTTTTGTCAAAATTTCATCCCGCGCGCTCTTGCGGATTCGTAGGAAACCCAACACTTTTTAAACATTTCTGTCAAACGGGCTTTTGCGAGCAACTTTTTCGAACTTCTGCACAACGGTTGCGCACCTGCCAGGGCCATCATCCCTGTCAAATAATACCATGCGGGACACATTCGTTTTTTCTTCGCGCGCGCACGCCGTCGTCGTCGGCCGCGGGGCCCTGAATAGTAGCCACGGTCGTCCGCATGCCACGAAGTGAAGTGTCCGAACGTCATAGGGCGGGAAGCTGGGTGTGGGTGGTGGCGAAGAGTCGTTTGGAAATTTGGTAGAGCTTGAAACGGCCCCCCCACAAAGTGGGGGTATTGCCCGCCTCCTATGAAAACCCTGGCACTGGTGAGAACGGTGTGTCCCCACGTGCTAGTAATTGTTGTTGTTGTTGTTGTTGTTGTTGTTGTTGTTGTTGTTGTTGTTGTTGTTGTTGTTGTTGTTGTTGTTGTTGTTGTTGTTGTTGCTGGTGTCGGAAAGGGCGCGTTTTGTGGTCGCTTGGAGGGGGGGTGTTCGAACCCCCCCATTCCCCTACTTTTCCTCTCTCCCTCTCCTCGGCTGGCGGCGGCGGCGGCGGCGGCGGGGACGACGATTTCGTTTTCTGCGCCGGCGCCGGCGCCTGCGGCGGCAGGCAGTTGCGGCGGGGAGCGTCGACGAGGACGTCGGTGGTGGTGGTGGTGGTGGTGGGTTGTGGGGGTGGTGGTGGTGGTGGTGGTGGCGGTGGTGGTGGTTGTGGTGTGGTGTGTCGTGGTTGTGTTGTGGTGGTATGGTGGTTGTTGTTGGTGGTGGTGTGGTGGTGGTGGTGTGGTGGTGGTTTGTGGTGGTGGTGGTGGGTTGTTGTGGTGTGGTGGTGGTTGGTGGTGGTGGTGGTGGTTGTGGTGGGTTGTGTTGGTGACGGTGGTTTGTGGAGGTGGTGCTTGTGGTGGTGGTGGTGGCGGTAGTGGTGGTGGTGGTGTGGTGGTTTGTGGTGGTGGTGGTGGGTTGTGCTTCTGGTAGTGGTGGTGGCTGTGGCGGTGGTGGTGGTGGCGTGGTAGACTGGTGGTGGTGGTGGTGGTGGTGGTAGTGGTGGTGGGTTTTTGTTGCGGTGGTGGTGGTGATGGTGAGTTGTGGTGGTGGTTGTGGTGGTGGTGGCTGTGGTGGTGGTGGTTGTGTGGTGGGTTGGTGGTGGTGGTGGTGGGTTTAAGCGGTGGTGGTGGTGGTGGTGGTGGTGGTGGTGATGGTAGTGGTGGTTATCGTCGCTGCGGCCCCGCCGTCGCCGGCGCCAGCGCTGGCGCTGCTGGCCGCCGCCAGCGCCGGCGCCTGCGCCAGGGGGGGGGTTGAACTCCCCCCCCCTCGGCGCCAGGGGGCGGTTGAACCCCCCCCCTCCCCCTTGGGTTGCCTGTGGTCATCGTCGCTGCGTCCCCGCCGTCGGCGCTGCTGTCGGCCGCCAGCGCTGGGGTGTGGGGGGGGTTCCAACCCCCCCCCTGGGACGGGGGGGGTTCGGGAGGGGTTTGGGGGAAAGGGAGTCCCCCTGGTTTTGATCGACGGCGCCGACTGTTGGGGGGGTGCTATCCCCTGGTTCGAAACGCGCCGCCGAATGTTCCCAAGGCAAACGCTCGTGAAACGCGGTCTCTCTGTTGTCAAAATTCTCAGTTCAAAAAAAAATGAGTACTGTTGATCCCCATTGTTTTGTAACCTTTGTACTATCCAATCAAAGTGTTTCTCCTGGGGCTCGCACGCAGTTTTTTTCAAGGGGAAGTGAGGTGCCAGAAATCCAGAATCGCGCTCTCGCGCGGAACGTCTTCACAATTTAGAGAGGAATTTCGATCTCGCGTGGGACTTCCACGCAATTTATTCATATGCCGCGCCTTCAGCACTCAGGAATTACGCTCTCGCTGTGGATTTTCTTACGATTTACTTGGGAGTCGCGCTGCCGCTCGAGACTCTTTCGCGATTCATTCAGTGAGCACGCTTCAGTAACCCGCTTGCTCGACCTGGCCGCGTGGGTCCGCCTTCCCGACCCGCCCGTTCGGGCCTTCCCACCCGATCAGCCCGTTTGGTTTGGCCACATGTTTCTTGCTTCTGGCCCCCCTCCTTCTACTCTCTCTTGTGCTCCATCTTCCTCTCTTCCGTTTGTCCCTTCCATCCATCCGTTCTCTCTTCCTCTGTTTTAGGAGCTGCACGAAGTACACGTTGCAGGTAAGAAGACGTGTACTCCCAAGGGGGTACGATCGAAGACAAGAGGGCGGGTATCGACGGTTGGGGGAGTACGTGTTGAAAGACCCGCGAACAGATAAAAGCGACCAGTGTTACAATGGTTGTTGTAGATGGTGATGTTGATGATAATGCAGAAGATGATGCTGATGCTGCTGCTGATGAGACTGACCATGATGTTGAAGACGATGATGATGCTGCAGATGATGATGATGATGCTGCTGATAATGAGGATGGTGATGATGCTGTTGATGTTGATGATGACGATGCTGATGATAATGACGATGTTGACCGATGGTCATGCTGATGTTGATGCTGCTGATGATGATGATGCTGATGATGAGGATGCTGGTGATGCTGATAATGATGATGATGACGATGATGGTGACGCTGCTTATGATAATGATGGCGATGCGGATGATGGTGATGATGATGCTGTTGATGATGATGATGATGATGGCGGTTACGATGCTGCTGCTGATGATGTTGATGCTGATGATGCTGATGCTGATGATGCTGATGTTGCTGCCTATGATGATGCTGATGTTGATTGTGATGATGATGATGATGACGATGCTGCTGATGATGCTGATGATGCTGCTGATGATGATGCTGATGATGATGCTGATGATGATGCTGATGATGATGATTATGATTATTATAATGATGATGCGGATTATGATGCTGCTGACGATGCTGATGCTGATGCTGATGCTGATGCTGATGCTGATGATGATGATGATGATGATGATGATGATGATGATGATGATGATGATTATGATGATGATGATGATGATGATGATGATGATGATGATGATGATGATGATGATGATGATGATGATGATGATGATGATGATGATCTCCGATGGTATTTCTGGTGGAGGCGATGGTGGCGCAGATGGGTGCGGTGGAGGCGGAATCCCCGTTGCCGACTGCTGATGCCACATGCCTCGTACCCGCTGCTGGAACTGCTGGTGGGCTTCTGCCTGTTCTGCCCCGTGGAAGCGGCGAGTGGTATTGACCAGGCAGGGACCGCGATTCGCGCAAGGGAGCCTGCTGGAGGCCGAGCCATCGTATGCGCGGGGGAGTGGTGTTCTCTGCCACGCGGTGAGGCGGAGGTCGTGCGCCCCCCGCCTGCTACTGCACTCCCAGCGGTGCAGTGCCGATGCGCGTGGGTCGGAACAGCAGGGCGCGTTTGAGGCGAGATACGAGACGACGTGGCTGCACCATGAGAAAACGGATGAGTGGGCACTGCTGGGAAATGAGCTCCTGAAGCACGCATTGTCCTGAGTAGACCCCCGACGCGCGCAGCTTCTCATGCGAGGCCATGGCCTCGCCCGCCTCGCCCTCAAGGGGCCCGGGCGCATGCCCGCACAGGCGTTCCGTTCCGTTTTCCGTTCATCCTCCATCGCACGGCCGATACTGGGCTGCTGTGCCTCGGGCCCGGGCAGCCTGCGCCCTCCTCTCGGCTGGGGAACGGTCGGGGGCGGCCAAGAGAGGGGTGATGACTAGGGGGGGTGGATATCATGGCGGGGGCCATGGTATTTCCGCAGATCTCATGGCGCCTCTTCTTATTTCATTACGTCCCTGTTCCCCCCGCTGGGCCGCGCACATGCCGCAGGTCATGATTTGCACCCCCCCCTCCTGGACACCCCCCTCTTGGCCGCTCCCGAAACGGAGGGACGATGGCGATGTTCCTTGCATGTTTCGGCGAGGTTGGCGAGCCAGGTTCGTCCGTAAGGGTGTCCCTGGTGCGGCCGGCTTGCATGGTGGCACGTGAGGCGTCAGTGACGGTCATGGTGCGTTGTTCGGCGGGTCCACCATGATGTGTCTGGGGACTGCTACCTTGGCAAGCCCTCCGGTCGTCGTCACTGGCGTTGGCCCTTCGTCACTTCTAGAGCTGGTGGACGTCCCATGTCATCGGGCGTGCGCTATACTAGAGCTGAGCGCTATTCGGCTTAGCGAGATGTCCTGGTGGGTCGTCACTGCTGTCTGCTGTGTCGGCAGTGAAGTGGCACCCTGGCGGGCTTTCATTGTCCGTGTTGATCGTCGGGTCAGCGGTGACCTTGGACGATGCATAAGATGCCGCTTGGTGCTGCGTGTCGCCAGCGCAGCTGAAAGAGAAGGTCACGTTGCTAGCCATGGTCACTCCGAAGACATGCTCGGTTCTAACAGCATCGTCTTCGGGGATAGTGCCCCTAGTCCTGAGTCGCTTAGGATGAGGCCACAGAGGAGAGACTGTGCGTGGACACGGCTCTCGTGGGCCACAGGCACATGATGGCGGTTGTGCGGAGAGCGCGTTCGCTGGTGCGCGCAGAGCGGTATGAACGTTTTTGAGCCACATGCCAAGGAGCCTCCCTTTGCGGGTTAGCGCAGAACTATGTGCATACGCAAGCGCCCCCATGACATCTTTAACTGTGTGAGAGCTAAAGCTCATAGCAATCTCCGTGCCATGGCAGACCCGTTCTTTCTGCCCCTGGGGAATGTTGTAAGGGGGGACAACAATCCCTCGGTCAGTATTGTCTCGATTGGGCAAGGGGGGGCCCATCGAGGTTTCTTTAGTATGGGCCTGGAGGTGGCTCAGGGCGCGCGCGGTGTGGTGACATGGCTACGTGATCGTAGCTCGGTCCCTCTCCCTCTTCAGGCTCTGCGTGTTGCCCGTGGTCACTCCTCGTGATGTTACTTTCATTCCTTTGCTCTGAGGTGTTCGGTATGGGGGTAAGGGTGGCTGGTGCTGTTGGCGCTGTTTGGGCCTGAGTTTGTGTGTCTACTGGCTCTATCTGTGCCATGACGGTTTCCAGGTCTGTGTTAAGGCTCATGTATTCGCTTTGGACACTGGCGATCTCTTGGTCCAGCTGGTGGCACTGTTGGGCCAGTGTTGCTTGGCTGGTGGCTGCGCTGGTCACAGTGTTTTCGAATCGCTGTACTTTGTCGACAAGCCTCAGTTGGTCCGCTTCCAGGCCGTGGAGGCGGCCGTCCGCCTGGTCTGAGAGATCCCGTATAGCCACTCCTGGTCAGAGTCCTCGTCGTAGCCTGGTGGCGCTTGCTTCCCCTTGAGGGGCAGAGGCGGGGTATCAGCGCCCTTGCATCTTACGGCTCCTTCCGCCACGACGCAGTCCTCGTCGTCAGGAAGGTCTGGGGGGGTCGTTGCGCTGCGAGGCTCTGCTGCGCCCGATGGCGGTTCAACAGCCTGCCTGGCTTTGCTGAGTCCTCCTCCTCCTCCTCCCCCTCCTCCTCCTCCTCCTCCTCCTCCTCCTCCTCCTCCTCCTCCTCCTCCTCCTCCTCCTCCTCCTCCTCCTCCTCCCCCTCCGCCTCCTCCTCCTCCTCCTCCTCCTCCTTCCCCTCCCCTGGTCCTCTCTGCGCTGCTGCCGCGCTCCTTCTCCTCACAGAGGCGCCGCGCCGAGGCGCGGCGTGCCCCTCTGCTGCTTCGACAGGTGGCGTCCCCGCAGCGCTGGGCGGGTGCGGCCCGGTGGCCGCCCCGTCCCTGGGCATCGCTCGGACGTGTGCGTCTTATCCTCGGCGAGGAGGAGGACGGGGAGGAGGAGGAGGAGGAGGAGGAGGAGGAGGAGGAGGAGGAGGAGGAGGAGGAGGAGCATCCTCGATCATTTGGCGAAAAAGCCACGCACGAAACCAAACACAAATACGGGGAATGGACGTCCGAGCGATGGCCAGCTCCAGGGGCGCCGCGCCGAGGCGCGCCGCGCCCCTCTGCTGCTTCGACGGTGGCGTCCCCGCAGCGCTGGGCGGGGGCGGCCCGGTGGCCGCCCCGCCCCGGAGCGTCGAGACGCGGTGCCGGCGCCTGGGCGTGGGGGCCCCGGCGGGGGCGCCGCGGAGCCGGCGGTCTCCGGCCAGAGAGGCTCTTCTTCGCCGGTGTTCTCGGTGGGTCCGCCTTCCCTGACCTCCCAGAGAGCTATTTTTTAGCACTGGAGGCCTAAAAACCTAAAACACTGAGCGAAACAGCCTAAAACCAAGACGTAGAATAGCTTTGGGATAGGTTTTTCAGTCGCGTGCTATTTTTTAGCCCTCTTGGAAGGTCAGGGTTGCTGGCCTCACCCGAGTGGTGGTCCAGGGGGTGGTGGGTCCTTGGATCGGGGAACAAAGAGGGGCACAAACATAGAAACTCGAAGGTCCGCGCGGATTTCTCGGATCGGCGCTGGGGCCCCCCGGCGGCGCCTCCGGCGCCGCCCCTGGCGCGCTCCGCGCGCCAGGGAGGGGGGTCCAGCGCCGATCCGAGAAATCCGCGCGGACCTCCGAGTTTTTATGTTTATGTGACTTTTTGTCCCCCTATTGGACGTGAACGGTGGTATTGAGCGGGTGTGTGGCCGCCTTGACGATGGTAAAGTCCCTCCTGGTGGCTTTGTCCCATCCCGTGTGCTGGACTTCGCAGTGCCATCGGATGGATGGAAGGACTCTGGTGATTTGTGTTTCAGTCGCTCGTTGGGCCTCGATGCCATTCACTCGGTGCTTTGCAATCGCAGGTGCCGCGTCGGTTCCTCTGAGCTCGAAGGCGACTTGCTTGGCATCGCTCGCGTGGGGCTCCACGCCGATGTCTACTCGCTCGTCGGCGCGACGAGTGGCTCCGAAGGCACTGAACCGTTCGGAGGCCTGGCGGGCCTGTTGGAGTGTGATCGGTTGGCCGTTTTGGTACCGTACCGTGATGTTTTCACTGGGCGCAGGGCCTTTGGTGCCACGGTTGTTGATGTCCAATTGGGTACCCCCTTGGCCTGGTGATGCCAAGACGATTGGGACGCCCGTCGGTTCGATGCCAATCGTCGCCTTGAGCCTGCGTTTGCCCGCTAGGTGAGGCCGTCATCGAGCTGTCCGCGTGCTTGGTCACGCTTTGCCGTCTTATGGCGCTCTTTGGTCCTCTGATGTGTCGTGCCTGGTCCTCCTGGCTGGCGCGTGCCGCTGATGGAAACTGCTCCAAAGAACTGGGAGGTGAATAGTTCCTGCAGTGCTGGCGTGATGGCAACAGTGTCAGTTTCGCAGATAGCTCCAAGGACCCAGATCACGTCGCCTCCTGGGTTTAGGGGCACTTTGATGACACTCTGCTGGCACTTGGCATCTGTGTGGCCACGTTGCTAAATGGTTCGATGTCTGTGACGGACGGATCGCCTTACTTGTCTGGCATGGGTTTGGTAGCCTTAGCAGTCCTACGATGGACAGGGATTTTGACTTTTTGTTCCTTGGCAGTGCTGGTTGGTCCCAAGACGGCTAGCGCGAAGGGCTGATCCTGTCCGCAGGGGTGCTACTTGCGCTGGTTTCCATCTTCCTTAGCGTGTGAGGAGAGATGCTGCAGGTGTGCGATGTGCAGTTCTCATCCTTCTTGGGGGCATGAGCAATGAGGACATCCCAGTTGTATGCAGTGACTGGGCGTCGGCCTGCCAGCCACTGCATACAACTAACTCGCTCGTAAGCACCAAATCGAACACGACACCATGTACCAAGGACATCGCTCCTTTCATCACAAGCACGGGGGCGAACTGATGAAACTGTGTGGAGAAAACAAGATCAACTGCGCCATGCTGCGCTAGCAGTCCTCATCCTTCTTGGGGGCACGAGTAGTGAGGACACCCCAGTTGTGTGCATCCGGGCTGACGAGTGGGCCGGCACCGTTGCCCCTGGGGGGCGTCGGCCGAGGCCGTGGACCCTGGTGAAGCACGGCTGGCGCCTGTGTTGTGCGTCAGGCAGTAGCGCAGCACGGTGTAGTTGATCTTTCGGAGGATAGACCTCCTACCCTGACACGTCGGTTAGCGACTTGGCCGTTTTCGGTTCGCGAGAGGGCGTCGCGGCCGTCATTTTGCGGGTCCAGGTCCGTCGGTTTCGGTCCCAGGCCGTTTTCACTAAGGGGAGGTTTACTAAATGGAGGTTTGTCCACCGCCGAATCTTGTTTTCCCCACCCGGTTTCATCAGTTCGACCCCGAGCGTGTGATGAATGGAGCGATGTTGTCGGGACATGGTGTCGTGCTCGGTCTGGTGCTCACGAGCGAGTTGGTTGTTGCATGCACTGAGCGGCCAACATCGGCGCCCCGGCGCCCACCCGCTGCACCCGCGTAGGTGCCTTCTGCGGGACTGTCTGTCTGTCTGTCTGTCACTGTCTGGCAGGTCGACGCCGCCACTGATCCGGAGTGCGACGGCACAGGCTTCCTTGCGGGAGAGGCTGCTATCTGGTTAGGGAACCCTTTGGCAGCCCTTGCCTGGTGGCTTGGGCTGCTGAGGATTGGTCCGCTCACGGCGAGTGCCTTTTGGGGCCATGGCGCGCGCATATGCTGAAAGGCATGTGTCACGAGTCGGTTTCGTACGAGTGGCACGCTTACGGTCTTACCAGGCTGAAGGGCGCGGGAGGTTTCGTGTCTTGGCTGCGCACTGAGTCGAGGACCCTCGAACCGAGACTAGAGACTCAAACATATATATATATATATATATATATGTAGAGAGAGAGAGAAGGAGAGAGAGAAAGCGAGAGAGAGAGCGAGAGAGAGATAGGAGAGATAGGAGAGATAGGAGAGAGAGAGAGAGAGAGAGAGAAGGAGTGAGAGGGAAAGATGGAGGGAGAGCAGGAGTGGGAGAGAAAATGAGAGAGAGAGAGAGAGAGAAGGAGGGGGAGGGGGAGGGGGAAAGTGAGGGGGGAGGGACATGTGAAGAGAGAGAGAGAGAGAGGGTGTGAAAGAGCGATGGCAGGAACAGTGTGGGTGACGATGGAGATACGGTGCTGGCGAGGACAGAGGAGCAGCAGCAGCGGGAACAGCCCACGGGGCGAGCGGAGGAGCCCACAGCAGCAGCAGCAGCAGCAGCAGCAGCAGCAGCAGCAGCAGCAGCAGCAGCAGCAGCAGCAGCAGCAGCAGCAGCAGCAGCAGAGGCAGGGCATCAGAGCAGCCCCAGCGGGGCGCGCCCGCGACGCCCCCCGGAGGCATCCTCTTCCCGCCCACGCCGGAGGCCGCCACGCCGTGCTGGGCCCCCCGCGCGGCGTACGCTGGCCAGGCCGCCCCCACAGGCCCCGCTGGGCCGTCGTCGTCGCCGCCGCCGCCGCCGCCGCCGCCGCCGCCGCCGCCGCCGCCGCCGTCGTCGTCGTCGTCGTCGTCGTCGTCGTCGTCGTCGTCGTCGTCGTCGTCGTCGTCGTCGTCGTCGTCGCCGTCGTCGTCGTCGCCGTCGCCGTCGCCGTCGCCGTCGCCGTCGCCGTCGCCGTCGCCGTCGTCGTCGTTTGCTGGAGGGGAGCAGATGGGCATGAGCTCGAACTTGTGGAGTTCCGCGCGGATGTGTGGATTGGCGCCAGGTCCGCTTTCCTGGCGCGCGGGGCGCGCCAGGTGCGGCGGCGCTAAAGGCGCCGCGCCGATCCGAGAAAATCCGCGTGAAGCTCCGAAAGTTTGTCTTTGACCCGCTTTCGGGGGCCTTGAGACGGGGGTCAATGCAAACGGGGGTCAGCCAGAGCGCCAGATCTTGCAGGATCCTGCAGGGCCAGGGCCGCATTGACCCTGGCTTGGGCGCAGGATTCTGCAGGATCTTGCATAATCCTTCGCGTTGGCCCAGGCTTGGGTGCAGGATGTTGCAGCATCTTGCAGCACTCTGCAAGGCCTGACTGACCCAGGTCTGGATTGACCCGGGTCAGGAGATGTTAGGCCTCCCAGATGGGCTCCGAGTAGATGGGGTCGAAGGATCGCTCCGCATCGCCGATGCATCGACGATGCGGCTCGATGTGGAGCCCGTGCTTCCCTACGCCGACGCCGCCGATGCATCACCGACGCGTTGCTGGTGCATCGCCGACGCATCGCCGATACATCGGCGATGCATCGCCAATGCATCCGAGATCCTTCGACCCCATCCTCTCGGATCTAGGAGGCCTCTAGTAGGGGGGCACATGCGAACCCTACCCCTACCCCCCCCAACGATTTCTGAGGGGGAGGGTGGGGTTCACTTCGTTTGGGAGCTCCCGAGCACAGTGAACCCCACCCTCCCCCTCGGAAATCGTGGGGGGTAGGGGTAGGGTTCGCATGCGGCCACCTATCGAAGGATGAACGGCGGCTACGATGCAAAACGAGGCTCTCACCTGAATGGTCGGCCCATGGGGACCTCGTCTTTCAAGGGGCTTTCCGCAGTGAAGCGAAACGCTTATAGGGGCTCCTGGGATGGGGAATTGGAAGAGCCGGGTGTCCTGCAGCATCGTTGCTGCATCCTTGGTTCACTCTGGTCCTCCTCCTCCTCCTCCTCCTCCTCCTCCTCCTCCTCCTCCTCCTCCTCCTCCTCCTCTCTCCCCCTCCTCCTCCTCCTCCTCCTCCTCCCTCCTCCTCCTCCTCCTCCTCCTCCTCCCTCCTCTCCTCCTCCTCCTCCCTCCTCCTCCTCTCCTCCTCCTCCTCCTCATCCTACCTCCTCCTCCTCCCCCTCCTCCCCTCCCCCTCCTCCTCCCCCCTCCCCCCCTCCTCCTCTCCTCCTCCCCCTCCCCCTCCTCTTCCTCCTCCCCTCCTCCTCCCTCCTCCTCTCAAGCCACTTCGGCTCAGGCGCATTTTGCACCACCTGAGCTGCCCCAGTACCTTCACGTGGTGCTTGAGGGATTTCCCCGCAGCGAGACCAGTCTTTCGCTCTTGGGGTCAACCAGAGCTGGGGCTCATGACAGTTCCTGTTGCCCGTCGCTCGACCAGGCTGTGGAGCCGATGCAAGGCCTGCCACGCATGCGAGTACAACGATCGGCTCGACCCAGATCAGCCGCAGTGCCCTCGCTGCAGTCGGCCCATGCGCCTTCATCGAGGCCGCTCTCGATCGCCCAGTGTGGTGCGCATCAACGAGCACGCCGAGGTCATCTCGATCGACGGGAACACCAGCCAGCGCGGAGGCGGCCGAGGCGGCCCCCGCGCGCGTGGTGACCGCAGCGGCAACCATGGCAGTGACGACCCCCTCGCCGTACACTTGCGGCAGGCCGTCGCCGCCGCAGACGATCCACAGATCAAGGGCGTCCTGCAGGCGCAGCTCGCGCGCCTCGACGCCGTCGCTGATGAAGGACCACCCCGTGGATCGGTCGTCGAGAGCATGCGGCAGGCCGATGGCGCCTGGCGCGCTGCAGTCAATCGGCACACGCAGATTGTGAATAATGTGATCAAGCTCCGTGCCAGCTTGGCAGCGGCTGAGGCCCAGGAGGCCGAGGCCGCTCTGCAGGTGGCCAAGACGGAGGCGATGAAGAAGAAAACGGCTGAGGCGCTGGCCAAGGCCGAGGGGGTTCAAGGGCCCGAGGGCGGTGGCGTCGCGCAGCACGACGGCCAGGCCGCCTTCACCGTGTCCTGGGACCAGGACCTCTTCGCCGAGGCGGCCGACCTCGACTTCGCCGAGGGCGAGAAGGCCGAGCTCGAGCGGGTCAAGGCAGCCCTCGAGGAGCTGAAGAAGCAGTTCGACACGAAGGAGCCGCAGGTCAAGGCGCTGATCGAGAGGGCCCGCACGGTCCGCAAGGCACAGGAGGAGCGGCTCAAGAAGAAGCGCAAGGGCGGCGACGGCCAGGCCACGCCACCTGCTGCTGGCGAGGGCGAGCGCACGGGCGCCCAGGGCGGCAGTGCGAGCCCAGGAGCGGGCCCCGCAGCTGCCGACGGCGGCGGCGCCGCGGCGTCAGCCGCAGCCGCGGCCGAGGAGGGGGCGCTGAAGACCGAGGCGGCGCGGCTGTCGGCGGCACGTTTCGCGGCCCAGACGGCGCTCGGCAAGGGCAAGGACGGCAGGGGCGGCGGCAGCCAGGCTCGTGCCGCCTCGCATTGACTAGATGGAGATCTTCGGCAAGACGGGGCTCCTGGCCCCGAGGCTGCCGTCGCTGGCAGCAACAGTACCCGTACAAGTACCTTGCTCTACGGCAACGTCACCTGCATGGGCGACAAGTGCTGGGAGTACATCAGTAGTCGACAGGACGACTACATCGGGCTCGTCGAGACGCACATCTCTGCAGCTGATGTGGGCAGCTGGCAGTCTCGGGCGAGAAAGGAGTGCATGAAGCTGATAGCCAACCCAGCGCGGCCATCGCGGCATGGGCATCCTGATGGGTGGACAGGTGATTCGTCCGAATCGTCCGCAGGACATGCCAACGAGGGGGGCGAGTGGTTTCTGGCCAAGGGTCACTTGCAGACGCACGTGCTCCACGAGGGCATCCAATCCGCAGCGCTGCAGGCCAAGCCGTCCACCAGCGTAGATGGCTTTCTGCCTGTAGTGCTGCACTTCAGTGGCTACTCAATAGTAGTGATTTTTTTTCTATGGGTTTTGTAGTATAGGCCTCACTGGCCCAAACCTCGTCAGATTTAGACGGCTCGGCAGTCTTTTGAGGTCCCTCCAACTTCCCTGGGCCGTGGTCGGGGACTGGAACATTTCGCCACAGGCCCTCACGGCCTCGGGGTTTTTGCAGCAAGTAGGAGGTGAGATCAGATGTGCCGACGTCGAGCACACTTGCGACCCTGGGGGAGGGCGTAAGCCATCGCATTTGGACTTTGTTGTGCACTGCGCAGCTGCTCGTGCATATGTCTCTCAGGTCACGGCGGTCCACGACGTGCCGTGGAAGCCGCATCTCGCGTTAAGAATTCGTTTCGTCGCTGAGGGTGAACAGCTGATCACTCGCATTGTTGACCTTCCCAGGCGGCTTCCGAGTGTCACTCGTCCTGCCCAGGCTCCCACCCCAGGCTCCAAGTCTAGCGTAGCGAGAGCCAAGAAGGCCGAGCAGGCTGCAAAGGCAGCCGAGCGTAAAGATAAACTTCACTCTGCCCTTGTCGGAGATTTGTGGACGGTCACTGCCAACCCTGAGCTCGATGGCCAGTCCACTTGTGCTGATGATCCGTCAGACCGCGAGTCCCAGGATGGTTTCGAATCCGAGGAGGACCCGTGGATCGACGAAAGTGTTTTTCAGTGTCGTCGCGAGCCGCTGGCCAACCCAGTCCAGGCGCCGTGCGATGAGAAAGACCAACCGTCGGCCCTCGCCTCCTCCCCTCCTCCCGAGCCTGCCCGCATCGACGTCGCTTCGTCTCACTCAGCCCAGTGTGAGAACCCCCGCAGACCTGCTGAATCCCAGGGGGCGGAGTCGGCCAGCACAGGTAGCACCCAGCAGCCTAGCTTCGATATCCCGAGTGAATTGTGGACGGAACACCGTTTTCAGATTGGTCTTCTGCCCCCCCACTCCACTCGGCCTGCCGCTGCTGCTGCCTCGTCCGTTGCCTTTTCGCTCAAGCCTGACGTTTCGTGTCAGCTCGGGCAGCTTTGCGGCTCCTGGGCGGCCACTGTTGAGGCCACCGTCCACGCGCACCACAGTCAGGTCTTCCTCGGCGGATCGCGCGCTGCAGGTCCCGAGTTCAGAGTGGTACCCGTTCGTGAACAGCAGAGTAAGAGGTGTGCAGCACTCCGAGATCTCAGCAGCTCGTGGTGGACCAGATTGCACACCATCCTTCAGAACATCTACCGTCACAAGGCGCGGGGCAACGGGCAGCGGCAGCTGGACCAGCTCTACGCGTGTGTCGACAAGCTCACGGCCGACGTACCCAGTCAGGTACCAGGCCACCTTCGACCACGGGACGGTGCACGGTGGGAGCAGTGGGTCGACATCCTCGGCCGTATCCGCACCGCCGCCGACATCGAGGTCGTCTCCTACGCCAGCAAGGCCGCTGCTGTCGCGCGTCGCGCACAACAGCGGGCAGTCAGGAAGTCACTCCACGACTTCCGCGAGTGGGCCGTCACGGAGCCTGCCATCGGAGCGCTGCATCGATCTCTGCGGCCACAGCCGCAGCCTGCAGAGTCCGTCTCCACTGAGCAGGGCACCATCGTCCACCCACGCGACTTGATAGATCGGAAGGTCAGCTCCTGGACGTCGCTGTGGGCGCCGAGGGCCCCCGACAGGGCTGGCCTGGCTGACCTCTTCGAGGCCATACGGCGACGCGTCCAGGAACGTGGCCTGCCACCGCTTACGGCGTGCGACGTGCGCCGTGGGCTCAGACGGCAGCGAGCGTCCACTGCGATGGGAGCCGATCGGCTCAGGCCGACCGACCTTCTTCGGCTACCAGACGCTGCGCTGGAGGAGCTTGCCACCATCCTCAACCTGGCCGAGCAGACCAGGCATGGCCACATCAGCTCCTGCTCACGCTGGGAGTCATGAGGGCCAAGAAGGATGGCGGCGATCGCATCATCGGACTTTTACCTGAGGTAGCGAGGCTGTGGTCTATGTGCCGCGAGGATGCAGTCCAGGAGTGGAACAAGGACTGCTTCGCCCACTGGGACGCCGCAGCCAAAGGGAATTCGGCCCTACGCGAGGCGTACCAGCGTGCCTTGCAGGAGGAGCTCGCTGCGTACGTCCAGGTCTCCCAGGCCCACGGTTTGCTGGACGTCGCACAGTTTTATGATAGTATAGATTGGTGTCGACTCGGGGAGGAGGCGCTGGAGGTTGACTTCCCTGCCGAGGTCTTAGGCCTCGAGATCCTCCAGTGCACGGCGCCCCGCATCCTCACGCAGAGCGGTGCATGCGCGCTGGGCATCTTCCCCAGTCGCTCTGTGGTGCAAGGCCTGAGGTCAGGCACCAGGTTCGCCAAGGTGATGACCTTCAGGGCCCTCAAGAAGGTCACGGAGGTTCACTGGCGGCACACGCACCGCATATGGATCGACGACCTCTCCCAGCGCATGCAGGGCTCGCGGCGAGCCTTACGGAAGGACATGGTGAGGTGCCTCACCGACACGTGCGAGGAGTTGGCCGAGAGGGGCCTCACCATCGCCAAGAAGAGCGTCATCATCTGCTCCGAGATGGACGACGCGAAGTACATAGCTCGAGCCATGAAAAGACGTGGCTACCCCATCCAGTACAAGAGTCAGGCCAGCTACCTGGGCACGGACCTCGGCGCGGGGGCACGGCACGCTCGGGCCAACCGCACCCAGCGGCGAGCACGGCACGGCCTCATGCATCGGAAGATCGTACGACTGGCACGGGCTACCCGAAGATACCGTGTCACAAGCCGGCTTGCCCAACAGGGCGGGCAAGCTGCGGGAGCGTACGGCCACCAACTCCATGGCGTGTACGGCACATCCTTGACGCTGTTCCGACGGCGATTTGGCGACGCCGTCGGCCCGCGCCTTCCTGGGCGCTGTCTGACCACCCTCCTCGACCTCAAGGCAGGAGCTCGCGACCCAGCTCGGCGATTCCCACGAGAGGCCGTACAAGCGTGGTTGGAGCATTGGGTGCAGGCTGGGCCGCTACAGAAAACAATACAATTCACGTGGCGCAAGGTTGTCGACAACTTTCGCGCTATGCCAGTCCAGCATCGTGTCCGACACGTCCGAGGACCCCAGTCCGCTCTCGTGCTCTACTTGCTTGAGAATGGCTGGGACCCTGTAGCACCCAACGAGTGGCGGTTGCCAGTGGCGCTGGCAGACGGCACCGACACATGGGAGTTCAAGACAGAGGCACTGTCAGGGATACCCGCTGTGGACATCCCCGAGGCGCTGCTGGACGACCTGGACAACAGTATTCAGGACAGATACTGGCACCAAGCCAGCAAGCATCGAGGCGGCGGCGGCATGGAAGAAGGAATTGATAATCATTCTTACCGACGGCTGCTACGCTACCTCGAGACTATGGAGAATGGACCGCGCCTCGCAACGCTCATGCTGGCCATCGCTACTGGTGCCATGTGGCCCAAGGCCCGCGTCAAGGCCGAGGTCAAGGGCGCCGACACCGACGGCCACTGCGAGCGATG
>CAUYUJ010019871.1:552018-569518 GCA_963575745.1 Prorocentrum cordatum | reverse complement strand
AAAACACACAGACACATTGAATCCTCGATTCCTCAGAAAATATGGGAAACTATGGGAAGTGGGGGGGAAGACAGAAACCCAGAAAATATAGGAAAATATAGGGAATATTTCTATTTGTGTGTATTTATTTGTGTGTCCTGGGGCCCCTTCAACTTCAGGAGGTCTGTGCGGGTTTCGTGGATCGTCGCTGGGCCCCCTGGAAGGGCCTCCGGCGCCGCCTCCGGCGCGCTCCGTGCGCCGGGGGCAGATCCAGGGCGGATCCAAGAAGTCCGCGCGGACCTCTCCGACAGGTTAGTTTATGGCCATGTTTTTTCGCTCCTCTACGGTGGTGCCGTCCTGGGACGAAGGGGTCGAGGAGGGGGCCTAGACATCCAACGTCTTGGGTAACTCAAGGCAACCGATTTTTCGCCGCTCCAGGCCTGAAGGGGCCGCTTTCGCGTGCTGGGGCCGCTGAGAGACGGCTCAGGGCGGAGAGCCGGCTCTGTGGAGGGGGTTTGGACTTCTGGCGACCCCGAATTGGAACCATTCTTCGGGGGTGGACAGACCTCCTACCCTGACACGTCGATTAGCGAATTGTCTGCTTTCGGTTCTCCAGAGGGCGCCGCGGCCGCCATTTTCCATGCTTGCGCCCGCCAGGTTTGGGCCCGAGGCCGTTCTCACTAAACCAAGTTTTTTACTAAAGGGGGGTCTGTCCATCCCCGAAATCACGGCACGGGATGTCTCTGGATGGGGAGGGTTCGAGGCTCGAGGACGACACAGGGGTGTGGTTCTTTCCAGGCCGCTCAAGGCATCGGAGGCCTCTGGAGTCCTTCGGGGAGCACCTCGACTTGCGCTGCACAGATTCATGATTGTCTTCATTCCACCGGAGGCTTCGGAGGCCTCTGGAGTCCTCCGGAGAGTACCTCTTCGGCTTGCGCCGACTGCGCCCCGGCTCGCACGGTGTGCACGCGCGGGTGTAACTGAGACGCTGTCCTGGGTTTCATGGGGATTTCTGAGCGACATAAGTGACGGAAAGCATGGGCTGAAAGGATTAACCGGCGAAAGAAACGTGCTTTCGGAATGGATTTCGGAAGCTGTGAAGCCACGATCGTCCAAGGTCGTACGATCAACGGAGTGTCAGAAACTAACGCCCACGTCATCGCGACGTGAACCTGCAGCTGGCACGAACAGTGAAAACAGTCCTCATTGTGTCGCCGATCGGCGCGGACCCCTGCCCCCCCCCCCTCCCCCACCCTCCACAGACCAGATCTTGGGGCTGCTTTTGGCGGCTACTCCTGGCGACCGGCCAGGGCCCCTCTCTCCCAGTCTGCTGGCGCGACTGGCAGCAGCAGATCGCCTGAGCACTGGCCCAGACCCAGACCCCCGCCCTCCACTCCCCCATCCTTCGGCCCAATGTCGAATCCCAGAATCAGCAATCGCTTACCCACCGGTCGTTGAAACTAGGTATTTCTGGATGCCCAGATCCCAATCCACTTCAAGCGCCTTCCTACTTCAAGAATCGAAATGATTCTGCTGTGTTTTGTTATTCTCTGGGAGGGCCTGGACCCCATCCACTTCATCCGCCTTCCTACTTCATGTTTTTACCTGCTTCTTCCGACCGACGTGCACTCTGTGTCGTCGACGCCTGTGGGCCCTCCGCCCCAGCAGCTGCGTCGTCATTGGGCAGCTCCGCGGGGCCTTTCATCAGGGCCCTCGGCGGCGCAGCGGCTCGTGCTCCCGGAGCCGCGCCCCCCTGCGGGCAGTGCCTTCGGCCGCCCCGCACGCCCGCGGCCCCTGGTACTTCGCCGGGGGCTGCGGGTGCCGCTCTCGCGGGCGGCAAGCTTTCAGGAGGGGCAACAGCACACACAGACACAATTACTCGTCGATTCCCAGGAGAATATGGGAAAATATGGGAAGTGGGGGGGGGAGACAAGAACCCAGAAAATATGGGAAAAATATAGGGAATCATTTTATTTGTGTGTATGTATTTGTGTGTCCTGGGGCCCCTTCAAACATGGCCGTATCCGCAACCTCGTGGCCTGGACCCCGTGGCGCGCTCCCGCGGGTGCGCGGTCGCGCGGACGCCTTCCGCGCGGGGCATCCGCGGCAAGAGTGCCCCGGATCCGCGGGGCCGCGGCCCAGGGGACCGGCCCGCGAGGCCGCGGATACGGGTATTACGGTATATGTGTGTGTGTGTGTGTTCGCCCACGATGTCTTGGCATCGCTCGGACGTGTGCATTGTTTCTCGGCGAGAACCACCGAGGACCACCCTGGACCATCGAGCAAAAAAAACACGCACGACACCGAAACATGCACGGGAAGTGGACGTCCGAGCGACGGCAAGGTGTTCTCAAGGTCCCCTTGGTGTCTTCGAGTGAGAGCCGTCGCAGATCGGGCCGATCGCTCCTCGCACGCGGCTCCTCGCAGCAGTCTCGCCGGTCCTTCTCGAAGGGCCCAGCGTGCCGAGCACGCCTGTCGCCCGCCCCTGGGCCGCCCTCTCGGGCGTCTTGACGGCTGTTCGCTGTTCGCTGCTCCGCGCCCGCATCGACAATCGCGGCCGCGTCCGCTCCCACGCCCACGTCCAAGCGGAAGAGGAGGAGGAGGAGGGAGGAGGAGGGAGGAGGAGGAGGAGCAGGTCGAGGAGGAGCAGCGCCGCGTCCGCTCCCACGCCCACGGCCAATTGCACGTCCCTGCCTCCCGCGAGGGCGCGGGCATCTGCGGCGAGGGTGCCGCGGCGAGCTGCCTCGTGCGCCCTCGCGCCCCCGCCTCCCTTCCCCCTCCTCGGTCTCCGCTCGGCGTCACCCCAGCATGCTAAGACTCTATGCGCGTCGCCCCTGGCGCGCACCGAGAACTCTTGTAGTACATGCGTCGTGGCTGGCGCTTTCTGGCCACGTCGCTCGGGAAACGATCTGCCACAAGGTGGGTAGCTAGATGTTCGGGTCGGACGCGCGCCTCCTCTGCCCCCAAGCCCTGCCCAAGTCGATCTGCGAGATTCTGATTTTGACGCGGGGCGGTCCGGGTGGATGGCTCGCGCTGCCGATGCAGGCGCATGGGGCCGTCTTTCAGTATCGTGTCACCGATCCCCATCCCCATCGGGCCATGACGTCTCGGCCCCACCACCCCGCCCCCCTCAGTTGGGGAACATGCCCAGTGGAAGCCGAAGGGAACAGCGCATATCCCCCAGCTTGGGGGTTGTATCGGCCTTTGGGACCAAGGCCAAGCCAGTGGGGGTAGGGATCGGTTCAACGATGCCCAATCTTTCAGAGGCCTTCGCGAGGAGAACGTAAGGGGTACTATGCCACCGCGGCGCCTACCATCCTAGCCCGGCGCTGGTCCGGACTTCTGCCTGGGCCTCCGCCGCCCTCCTGCTGCTTCTGCTGCTCTCTCGGTCGCCCTTGTTCTCTCCCCATCCGCAGTCCCTCCTCATCTTGCGCCTCTCTCCTTTGCCTCCCTTGACCAGGACGCTGACAGCGCCGCCAAAGCTGGGGCCGCCATTATCGCGGACTGCATCAAGGCGGGGCCCCGCTGGAGGTGTGAAACTGCGGGAAGATGCGGGCGAGTATATGCAGGAGGTGGCGGCGGAGGAGTAGGAGGAGATGGGTGAGGGGGAAGAGCACGAGCAACAGAAGTGGATGGGAAAGGCATGCCAGGGATAATGTAGAGGAGGAGGCGGAGGAGGAGGAGGAGGCGGAGGAGGAGGAGGAGGAGGAGGAGGAGGAGGAGGAGGGGGAGGGGGAGGGGGAGGGGGAGGAGCAGAGGGAGAAGGGGTGGGGGACGATGGGGAACAGAGGGAGGCAGTGGGGCGGGAGGAGGAGGGCTGGGGCGGCCCTCCTCTCTTGAACCCGCCCCCAACTGCTGCTGTGCTTGAGAGCGGGGGGGGAAGTGAGAAGGAAAAGGACTTCTCGGAAGGCGGCGGGACTTCTCAGAAGCCCTCACGCCTCGTGAGAAGTGTTCTGTGTCTTCGGGGAAGGCTCAGCAAACTTCTCGGAATGCCAGGGGATGACCGAGCCTTCTGAGAAGGCCCGCCCCCTCTCACTTCCCCCCCTCGCTCGCCGCCGATCTAGGCTTCCCAGATGGGGTCGTGCCGCATCGCCGATGCATCACCGATGCGGCTCGATGCAGAGCCCGATTGTCTCCACGCCGATGGCGCCGATACATCGGCGATGCGGCGCGATCATCCGACCCCGTCTACTGGGACCCCATCTTGGAGGCCTGTGTTCCTCATGCCCCTCTCCTGCTCCTCGTTCGAAGGTTCGAAAGTCGTCCTTCGCCCAGCCAGGCCTTGCACCGACGGGGTCTTCGCAGACATTGAACGGATTTGGCGGAAGTATCGGGCCGATTCGGGTGTCAGGGTTTGGGGCAACGTGTGCCGATGATTTCGTTGGGCGGCCGTGTTCCCTGGTCCGGTTTTCCGCCGCACTCGAAGAATATTCAGAACTGCATGGACATCTATTCGCAGGTCCGCGCAGATTTGTCGGATCGGCGTTGAACCCTTTTCCTTGGCGCGCTAGCCAGGTGTCTCTAGCTTTCTGTCCGTTCATAGCTGATCCTTCTGCCAGATTCTCTTCTGTCCTGTCCCACTACGTCGTAGACATGCAGCCATGGTGCTGCTTCGTTGTGGGATTCGTTGACGTAGTTGAATGATTCTGCAGCCGCGTGACGACGTGGCGCCGTGACGCCCATCTGCTCGTGCATATTCTGCTTCAGAGTCTTGATGCGCTCTGCTTTTCTCCGCCCACGCGCCAATGGGCGTACAGTCAACCCGCATAGCAAGGACTGGCAGCCTTCCCAAGGGTACCCTTAAATCATTGCCTCCTCGGCCATCCTTGGCCACTTTCGTTGGCCGCGCCCCGCTCGAGAAGCTTCGAAATGGGCCTCCACGGCCCTTGCATTCTTATCGCGCATTCTTATGATACGGGCCGACTGTATGGCTTCTTGACTTGGGCTGCTCCTTCTCCTGCACCTCCTGCGGCGTGGGGAGGCCGCGCAGCACAGCCAGCCACCGCTGGAGGCGGCTCCGGAGGAGGGCGGAAAGGGATCGTCTGTTGGAGATGTACATGTCGACCGGCGGCCCCCAAGCAGTGTGGTGACCACACCTCGGGAAGGGGGGGAAATGAGAAGGAGAAAACCATCTCAGCAGGCGTCGGGGCTTCTCAGAAGCCCGCCGGCCTTGTTAGATGTTTTCTGTGCCTTCGGGGAAGACTTAGGGGGACTTCGAGTCTTCTGAGAAGGTCCGCCCCCTCTCGCTTCCCCCCCTCGCAGGCCGCCGAAAGCCGCGTGGTGAGTCAGTGCAGTGGGGATTCGGGTTCACCGCACGGTTTTTTGGACTCGGACCGTTTTCCGAGGACGTCTCAGGCGACTGGGGTCTCCGAGTTCTCAGAACCGTGTGGTGACGGACCGCGCGGTGAGGTAGTTTGGGATTCCGAGGTCATCACGCGGTCCGTCACCACAAGGTTTTGGGCCCCCGAAACATGGAGTTGCCCCCCCCCATCCCCCCCCCAGGGTTTCTGGAGGCCTCCAGGGACTTCTGTGGACCGTCAGGGTTCGGGATTCGTGTAGGACTACAGTGGGGGCCTCCCGAAATGGGGGAGTGAGTCTCGAGTCTCGAGTAGGGAGGAGGAGGAGGAGGAGGAGGAGGAGAAGGAGGAGGAGGAGGAGGAGGAGGAGGAGGAGGGCCTCTCGAAATGAGAGGTGGAGGGAGGAGGAGGAGGAGGATGAGTCTCGAGTCTCCCTGCGCCCATCCCGCACTGGCCCGTCCTGCTGCCTCGTGCTCCCCTCACCCGCCCTAAAAGTGCACCCTTCCCTGTCGCCTTCTGGGCCTCTCGTGCGCCTCCCTGCTCTGGCCTTCCTCGGCTCCTGCGTCCCTCGTGTGTAGTATTAAGTCGGGCCTGTCCCTCTACAGGGGGAATATTCAAACATAGTCAATATATATATATATATATAGTCTGGGGACTATTTCTTAAATTATTTTTCGACCATTTTGGATTATTTTTGTGTATTTTATATTTTTCGTCGAAAATCCCGCTGTAGGGGGACACGCCTGACTAAAATGTAGTACAATTTCACTTGTGTCCCTCCCTTCTCCGAAGCACGCGCCTTCCCATGCTTGCGTTCGTCTCTCCAGCAGTCTCTCCGGCCTCGTGTCGGGTCCGGAGCCCTGCCACTCTGTCCACGCGTGGTGTTGCTGCTGCTCGTCGTGCTGGCCCTCGTCCTCCGCCGCCGCAGTCGGAGCCTGTGAGGATGCAGAGCTTCATCACAGGAACCCTTGCGTCTCTGCCACGTCGGTCCACCACATGCTCTGGGCCTGATGCCGCTGACATCGTGTCTTCGCTGACGCTCAAGGGCTGTCCATCCCGACCGCCTTGCACCCCGACTGTGGCTCTGGCTGTGCTCGCTTCGCCTCTCGTCCAGGAGGAGCGCAACATCTGGACGATGCAGCTGGTGACCCCGAGCACCTTGGGGCACCTGCGAGGCGATGGGCGCGGGGTGCCAGAGATGTTTTTTCGGGGGTGGACAGACCTCCTACCCTGACACGTCGATTAAGGAATTGGCCGTTTTCGGTTCGCGAGAGGGCGTCGCGGCCGTCGTTTTTGCGGGTCCAGGTCCGTCGGTTTCGGTCCCAGGCCGTTTTCACTGAGGGGAGGTCTACTAAAGTGAGGTTTGTCCACCGCCGATTTTTCCAAGGACTTCAACTCCCTCTTTCTTCCACATGCTCGTGGATGTCGCCGTCGTCGTCCTGGTCCTTTTCCTGTTGCCCTTTCCCCCCTCCACTTCCCCCCGCGGGTTGCTGGGTACCAGTGCTGCGGACAGCAGCAGCAGCGAGAGTGACGTTTAGACCGTGCGTCTTTGCGCGCGCATCCGCGCGCTCTCCCGCACGAGCTCGTGCGGCAGGCACGACTCTTGGGCGGGCAGGCGGGCGGCCAGGTGTGTTACTGCCCTCGAGTGCGCACACAATGTATGCACGACGTGCGCATGCTGTGCATGTGCGGTTGCGTCCACGTCGGTACGTGATTCTGTGCGTCTCGTCCTTCTCCGCCACTCCTTGTCCTCCCCGTCCTCTTAACTTTTCCTCCTCGCTCCCCCTTCACCCCGCCTTCCTCACCTCCTCCACGCCCTCTCCCCGCTTCCTCCCCCGCCTTTCTGCACGCAGCGCCTCCCCCTCCTCCGTACTCCTCCCCCCTCCTCCGCCCCCCCTCCTGCTTCTCCTCGCCGCCAGCCGAGCTCCAGGCGGGCCCAGGCTGGCCCCCGAGCTTCCGCCAGATCGCTCTCCGCGCGCCCCCCTCCTCCAGGACTGCACCCCGCCTTGGCTCGCAGCACGCCCGCGGCACTCGGCGGCCCCGCGCCGTGCTCAGGACGCCCACTCCGGGGGGCGCAGCCCTGCGGCAGGCCTTCGTTCCCTCCTCGGTTCGAACAGGGCATCGACTACAGGACTGATTTACCCCAGCATTAGAAAATCTTCGTTGAGCCTGCGAGAGGGTGCGTAGGATGTCCTGTGGACTCACGGAGCGTCTCGCGCATGTGCACGTGGACCCGACGGACAAATGCTGCTGCTGGGGTGAAGCAATTCTGTAGCCGATCCCCTGCTTGGTCGGTGCCTCACCCGAGGCCCGCGAGTCCGTCGGACAGCTCGTGGCAAGCTGCGGTGGCCCGCGGGGAGCTCCTGGGGACCTGCGCAGACCCTCGCCCCCGGCGGCCGGGACCGCCCTCGTCGCGGGAGGAGGAGGAGGAGGAGGAGGAGGAGGAGGAGGAGGAGGAGGAGGAGGGAGGAGGAGGAGGAGGAGGAGGAGGAGGAGGAGGAGGAGGAGGAGGAGGAGGAGAGGAGGAGGAGGAGGGAGGAGGGAGGAGGAGGAGGAGGAGGAGGAGGAGGAGGGAGGAGGGAGGAGGAGGAGAGGAGGAGGAGGAGGGCCCTCGGCGCGGGCAGAGGGCGCGGGGGCCCCTCGGCGGCGGCGGCGCTTCTCGGCGAGGCGCCGCCTGCGCACCTGCCGGTGGCGCCGGCCGCAGTCTCTGGGCGGGACGCTCGCGGGCGGCTGGGCCGGCACGTGGCGTGGAGCCTCGCCCGATGGCGCGCGAGCCGCCAGCCCCGGCGGCGGCGCTTCTCGGCGAGGCGCCGCCTGCGCACCTGCCGGTGGCGCCGGCCGCAGTCTCTGGGCGGGACGCTCGCGGGCGGCTGGGCCGGCACGTGGCGTGGAGCCTCGCCCGATGGCGCGCGAGCCGCCAGCGATCCGAAGGAGAAAACAAAGAACATGAGCAGAAACTTGTGGCGCCTCCGGCGCCGCCCCTGGCGCGCTCCGCGCGCCAGGACGGGGGGGGTCCGGCGCGAATCAAAGAAATCCGCGCGGAGCGCCAAACAGTTTATGTTTGTGCAGTTTTTTCTTCCTGTGGAGCCTCCAGTGATGGGGTCTCGGTGGCGTCCGGGGTGCTCGTCGGAAGCCTGCCGAGAGACGCAGCGGCCTCCGATCTCGCAGCCCGTGCTCCACCAGGGTTCCATGTGGGGGGCTTCTGCCTGGGAAGCGGGCACGTGCACAGCCGCCGTGAATGCCGAGGGGGAGGAATCGGAGAGAGAGCGAGGGAGGACGTGGTGGTCGCGCTTCCAAGCCATGGCATCGGTGTTCGTGGTATGGGTCTCGGCGGTCCCCTTTGGCGGACGGGGCAAGCTGTTCCAGGTGCAGTATCAGGAGGTGATCCAGGTCCGCTGCAAAGGGACGGACAAGGGCCACAGGGTCCTGGCCTCCTCCTTATGGCGCCTGGGTCGCAGGAACAATCGATCATGCGACCGCCCGTGCGGAGTAACAGCACAAACGCGATTATTTGGTTCAATCGTACAATCTGATGTTTGTTTCCGTCAAGGCTTTCTGTTTCGGCGCGGGCGTTGTGTAATCACCTTCTGTTACTTGAGGGCCATGGCCATTTCCTCGAGTTATTGTGGACAATTTTTGCGAGGACACTGGCGGACTCCCCTCCACCTCGACGCCGGGAAGCTCAGTGTTTTTTGTCAGTTGGTTGTAGCGACGCGGCTGCAATATCTCGCCCCTTCTCTCCCTGCGCACTCTTACCCGAACCCTGCTCCTACCCCTTCTCATTCACCTCCACCTGAGCCTACTCGTGTCTTCTGCTCCTGCTGCTGCTGCTGCTGCTCCTCCTCTGCCTGCTTTTTCTTATCCCCCTCTCCCTCCCCACTACTCTTTTGCGGGCCCATTACGCCCCCCCCGATCTGCGCATCCTGCCTTTCATCCAGATCCACCCTTTGTTCATATCCTCCTCTCCGCTCGTCCTCCTTTCCGTCCTGCTGTGTGCTCAAGGAGAGGAGGTGTGAGGAATGGAGGTGTAGCATGTAAGCGGCGCAGGCAGCCTGGAGCAGAACACCTTCATTCACGTTCCTGAGCCGCTGCCTACGCCAGAGGCGAGGTGATTGATGGCGGTGGCTGAGCTGCTGATGATGACGACGATGACGATGCTGCTGATGATAATGCTGATGATGATGGTGCTGATGATGCTGATGATGATGACGACGATGATGATGCTGAGGATGCTGAGGATGTTGACGATGCTGACGATGACGATGCTGGCGACGACGACAACGACAACAACTACGACGATGATTACGATGATGATGCTGATGTTGATGATGATGATGATGACACTGATTTTGATGATGATGATGATGCTGATGCTGATGATGATGATGATGATGGTGGTGATGAGGATGATGGTGATGCTGATGACGATGGCGACGACGATGATGATGGTGATGGCGACGACGACAACGTCATCGACGATGATGATACTGATGTTGAGGATGACGATGATAATGATGATGCCGATGATGATGCTGATGATGCAGATGATGATGCTGCTGATGATGATAATGATGATGAGGATGATGATGATGTTAATGATGATGCTGATGATGATGACCACTGCGCGATGGCGACGGCGACGACTATGACGGTGATGGCGACGACGACGACGAGGGACAACGACGATGACGGATGATGCTGATGATGACATTGATGACGATGATGACAATGACGATGATGATGCTGGTGATGATGCTGCTGCTGATGATGATGATGATGATGATTTTGATGATGATGAGGATGATGACGAGGATGATGATGACGATGACGGCGATGCTGATGATGATCATGGTGTGATGATGTGATGCTGTGATGATGAGAATGGTGGTGGTGATGATGCTGATGGTGATGAGGCGTAGGATGAGGATGCTGATGGTAATGTTGTTGATGATGATGAAGAATGATGTTGGTTGTGAATGGTGCTCATGATGATGATGATGATGCTGATGATGATGATGATGATGATGCTGATGATGATGATGATGATGATGATGATGACAATGACTCTGACAATGATGACGTTGATGATGACGATCATGATAATGATGATAATGCTGATGATGATGTTTTTGATGATCATGGTAGTGATCATGACGATATGCTGCTGATGACGATTGTGGTGGTTGTGGTGGTGATGATAACGACGATGGTGGTGGTGGCGGTGGTGGTTGTGATGATGCTGATGCTGCTGCTGCTGATAATGACGGTGATGATGATGTCGACGATGACGGTGATAGTGATGCTGATGGTGGTTTTGATGATGATGATGATGATGATGCTGATGATGATGATGATGATGATGATGATGATGATGATGATTATGATGATGACGATGGTGGTGATGATGATTTGGTGATGATGATGATGTTGATGATGATGAGGATGCTGATGATGCTGCTGATGAGGCTGAACTTGATGATGCTGCTACTCTTGATGATGTTTATGCTGCTGCTGTTGCTCTGGATGATGATGCTGATGATGGTGATGATGCTGCTGCTGCTGCTGATGATGATGATGATGATTATGATGATGATGATGATGATGATGATGATGATGCTGATGATGATGATGATGATGATGATTATGATGGGGATCGTGGATGTTGTGCAGACAGAGCCCTCCTACACATGCTGGTGTTGTCACGGCTGCTCCTCCGAATCGCCCTGTTGCTCTCTTCCCCTTCCCCCGTCTTCTTCCCTTTTCTGTTCCACTCCTGTTCCTCTTGTTCCTCCTCCTCTTCCTCCTGCTCCTCCGTTACCCTGTCTCCTTCTCTTCCATCCTTCTCATTCTCTCCCACACCTTCCTCCTTCGCTCTCTCCTTCTTTTGCTTCTTATACTCTCTTCTCTTTCTCCCTCCTTCTTTGCTCCCTCCTTCTTTTGCTCCCTCCTTCTTTGCTTCTCTCCCTTCTCTTTCTCTCCCTCCTTCTTTTGCTCCTTGCGCTCTCTTTTTGCGAAGGCCTCACGACCGGGGGCCGCCGACCCTGAGGGCGGGAGATCTCCCCTTGGACCTCCGCTTGGGAACCCGCCCCGGGGACCCGCCAGGACCCCAGGGTGGGTCGGTTCTACCCCTCCCCCACCCCCAGACTCCTCAAGCCCCCGCCCCCCCACTTGCAGGGATGTATTGTGGCAGGGAAGGGGAAAAGGGGAAGGGAGCCGAGTCAATCACGACCTTCCTTTTTTCCTTGTTCCTCAGTTTCCTTGGGACTGGCGACGACGACGGACAACGACAACGACGACGGCGACGACGACGACGACGGCGGTGGCGACGACGACGACGACGACGACGACGACAACGGACGACGACGGACGACGACGACGACGAAGACGACGACGACGACGGCGACGACGATGACGACGACGACGGCGGCGGCGACGACGGCGACGACGACAACGGACGACGACGGACGACGACGACGAAGACGACGACGACGGACGACGACGACGACGACGACGACGACCACGACGACAACGACGACGACCACGACGACAACGACGACCACGACGATGACGACAACAACGACGACGACGACGACGGACGACCGAAGACGACGACGAATACCGAGGACGGACGACGACGACAGCGTCTCACGCACGCCGAGGGGTCGGCAGATTTTCTTCTCACGTTTGGCTCCTCCTGGGAGCTCCTGCACGCACGGACGCACAGATTTTCCGCCTCCGCACGATGCGGCTTGCGGGAGCTGGCCGGTCTTGCTTTCCCGTTCCGCCCCCGTGCTGCTGCAGCTCTTGCTGGCATCTCACCACCTCCCTGGGTGCCGCCCCGAACCTTGGCTGGCCCTCGCCGATCCTAGCTCGAGGCTCTCTCTCCCCGCCACAGGAATGCCCCCCCCCATGACGGTGCCCATCTCTCCCCTCCCCTCCCTCCCTTCTTCTCCTCGCCCCCCCCTTCCCTCTTTCCTTCGCTCCCCCCTCTTTTCCTCGCCCCCCCCCCCCCCCCTCTTTTCCTCGCCCCGCCCTCCCCCCCCCCTCTTCCTCCCCCCGCCCTCCCTCCCCCCTCTCCCTCCTCTCTTCTCCTCGCCCCCCCCCCCCCTCTCCTCCTGGAGGCCTCCCGTGCCCCCCCTCCCCCCTGCCGCTCTGGGCTCCTTGCCCCTTCCGCCCCCCCAGCCGCCCCCGCCCCTCGGAGAGGCGGCAGCCCCTCAGCGGAGGCTCTCCCGCGCCCTCTCGGCGGAGCTCTGAGGGCCGCGCCGACCACGGACGACGGACGACGACGACCGACGACCGACGACGACGACGAACGACGGACGACGACGACGACCGACGACGCACGAGGACGACTGACGGCGACGACGACCGACGACGCGCGATGGACGACGGAAGGCGACGGACGACGACGGACGACGACGAGGGGCGACCAACGACGACGACGATGATGACGGACGACTGACGACTGACGACGATGACGACCGACGACGAACCATGACGAACCATGACGAACCATGACGACGACGACGACGACGACGACGACGACGACGACGGACGACCGACGTCGACGACGACCGACGACGACGGACGACGGACGACGACGACGACGACGACGAGGCTGTCCCGCGCCACGGCGGCGCTTCGGCCCCGCGGCTCGTCTCCGGCGCCGCCGCGGGGCTCGGCGTCCGCGCGTTTTTGGAGCGCGGCGCCGCCGCGCCGCGGCCGTGGCCGCCCGCGGCCGCCCGCGGTCGGAGCTGCCGCGCACAGACGGCGGGGCGCGGCTCTGTGGCGCGGCCTCTCCGAATTCGTCTCGCCCGGGAAGTTACCAGAGGAGGGCCAGTTGACACAACGCCAGTTGGGCTTCGGGGGGCCCCCTCGTCGCCACGGCTGGGCGCGGCTCGGGGAGCTGGTGCGTTTGGACCCCGGGAGGGGTCTGGGGGCTGGTTTTGATCTGCCGTTGTCTCAAGTCGCCCAGCTCCGAGTAGACGTGTACCGCCGGGGCGCACGTGACGGGGGTCAGCGCCACAGCTGGGGTCCGCCAGTCCTCTTGGCCGTTCTGGGAGTCACGTGGGGGCCGATTCCTGGGGTTCGAGAGCTGTGCGGCAGACTGGGGTTTGCGACATGAGCCCTGGCTGACCTGGTTAGCGCCGGCCGGGCAACCCCATCCTCGACACCGCCTGATATGGATTTCGACCCCCCCGGGAACCTGGACAGAACCATATCCGCTGCCACATCGTCTTTCCCTGGCGGTGTATATGTTTTAGCTCAGGCCTCGAATCTAGCTGGAGGGGACAAGACCCCCTGCGGTGTGCGCGGCGTACAAAGACATTCATTTTCGTTGGTCCGCGTGTGCTTCTTGGGTTGGCACCGAGCCCCCCTCCCTGCAACTCCGCGCGGCGCCTCCAGCGCCGCCCGGGGAAGGGGTGTGGGGAGGGGGGGCCGGGCTGTCCCAGAAATTCTGCACGGACCTCTGGAAGTCTGCGTCTATGCCATCTCTTGCTTCTTTTTGTTCTATCGAATTCAAGGGTCGCCATCCTGCCCCAGAGTGGCCCAAGCAGCGGTCTCTCTCGGGCTCAGGCAGGAACCATTACAGCCGTGTGCAGATGAATCTCAGGAACGTGGCGCTCGTGGCCATCCTGTCTGTGCCGTTCGCCAGCAGAGCGACGGTGCAATTGGGACGGATCACATGGTAGTAGTGATGACGAGGGTAGCGATTATGATCGTGATGATGGTGGTGACTTTGGTGGTGGTTGTTGATAAGCACCCGATCTGTAAGTGATCGTTCTCTGTTCCGTTGTTGTGCCAATCGGCGCGGGCCCTTGCACCCTCACCCCATGGAATAGATCTTGGCTTTTCAGTCGTACGAAGCAGAGGTCCGGAGCCAGACCCCCCTTCTTTCCCCCCTTCCGCTCAAAATCGAAACGCCGAATCAGAAAACGTTCGCTAAGGGTTCAGTGTACCTCTCGTGCGGCACCAGCAGGTGCGCTTCCGATCTGGAATCGGTCGGGCGGCGTTGTCTTCGATGGTCTCCCGTTGCCTCCCGGGGCCTCCCGTTGTCGTCCCGATCCCTATCCTCTGTCCTTCTCGCTATTCCTTTCTTATATCCCTATCACCGTCCCGATTCCTATCCATCCCCATCTTCCTAGCCCCTCACCCCTCTCCCCGTCCCTCTTCACAGTCCGATCCCCCCATCGTCGCCCCCCATCGGGGCCCCCCTGCCGGGGCCCCCGTCGTGACTGTGCAGAGCTGGTTAGGGTCTCTTGCCGCAAGGGTGCGCTTTGTTTTTCCTCTCGCTCGCCCGGTGACTGGGGGCCATGACCCCCGTCAGACGGAGGCGCAGCCCGATGCGCTGGCCAGGGCCCGCCTTGCCTTGGCGGGGCACGGCGGCCGGCCGGCCGGTGGACGGCTCGCGGCATCGCCTCCGCGCCAAGAGCGCGCGGGGGCGGCGGCGAGAGAAAACGGCGTGCCCTCCTCGCAGCGGAGAGGGCCTCGGGTCATGTCGGGCCTGTCCCCCTACAGGGGGATTCTCGACGACGAATAAAGATACCCCCAACGTATTCCAATCCAAAAAGGTCAAACAATACTCGAACAAGAGTCCCCAGACTATGTTTGGACTATGTTTGGGGTATTTTCTATTGTTCGTTGAAAGTCCCCCTGTTTACCAGCCTGGAACATATCCCCATCCCTATGCTGGGCATCGCCTCTTCACCATGCCAATCTTAGGGGGTCCCTTCTTTCGTGAGGGCGGATCCCTAAGATTGTCATCGCCTTTTGCCGTGTCAATCTTAGAGATAGGGATAGGTTCGAGGCTGGTACAGTGAGCGGCTTGAATAAGGAGCATTTACTTTTCAAAAGAGGCTCGGCCGTTCCTTAGGCTTGCATGCGTTATTTGCAGTTCCTTGTGCGTTATTTGTCATTTCTCGTTCCTTGTGCGTTATTCCTTGGGATAAAGAAGGGGCTTCGTCCCTCATTTATCGTTCCTTAGGTCAACGCCCCGACTGTAAGGACAGGGCCCGACTTAGGCGCCTGGGGCGCGCCCGCTCGCGCCGGCCGAGGCTCCCCGCCTGCCGCCCCGGGGGCTCCTCCGCCCGCGGGCCGCCGGGCGGCCCGCGCGCGGGGGCCTCGGGCTCCCGGGGCGGGCCCCCCTGGGGGCGGGGGGGTACCCTTGTCATCGCCTGTTGGCGTGTCAATCTTAGGGATAGGGATGCGTTCGAGGCTGGTGACCTGCAGGGGGACAGGCCCGACTTGGGCGCCTCGGGCGCGCCCGCTCGCGTCGGTCGAGGCTCCCCGCCGGCCGCCCCGAGGGCTCCTCGCCCGCGGGCCGCCGGGCGGCTCGCGGCGAGGGCCTCGAGCTGGCTGGCCCCTGGGGGGCAGGGGGTGCCCAAGGGGAGGGGGGGATGCCCAGGCCCAGACCTCGGGCGTCTCGACAAAAAGAATCGAGGCAGAGGTTCTTCATAGTTTTGGGCCTCTCGGGGCCCTCGCTGGGCCTCGGGACCGTTAAAAAACGACCCGGGATGAGAAGCCGGCCCCAGGGAAGTGGTCGGGAGGTCGGGTGCCCGTGTTTCGAAAAAATCAAGACGTCGGATGTCTGGGTAGGGGGCCACATGCGAACCCTACCCCACGATTTCGGAGGGGGAGGGTGGGGTTCCCTTTGCTCGGGAGCTCCCGAGCCAAGTGTACCCCACCCTCCCCCTCCGAAATCGTGGGGGGCAGGGGCAGGGTTCGCACGTGGCCCCCTAGGGGGGGCAGGGGAGGGGGGACGCCCAGGGGGTCCTCGGTGCGCAGGGGTCGCGGCGGGAAGCTCTGGGGCCAGCTCTCGGCCCCCCCCCCCGAGGAGGAGGAGGAGGAGGAGGAGGAGGAGGAGGGGGGGGAGGAGGGGGAGGAGGAGGAGGAGGAGGAGGAGGAAGAGGAGGAGGAGGAGGAGGAGGAGGAGGAGGAGGAGGAGGAGGAGCTCCCGTCTCGGGGAAGGGGGTCCATGACCTCCGCGGGAGTGCGGCGGCGGAGCTCCGAGGAGCGGGCCGGGCGAAAAGGGGGGGGGACTGGGAAGGGGGGGGGTGTCACGAACTCTGCTGCATGCAGCTGGTTTCGGCCCCGCCGAGGCCCTGACCTTCCAAGAGGGCAACAAAAATAGCACGCGACTTAAAAACCTATCCCAAAACTATTCTACGTCTTGGTTTTATGCTGTTTCGCTCAGTTTTTTAGGTTTTTAGGCCTCCAGTGCTAAAAAATAGCTCTCTGGAAGGTCAGGGGGGCCCATTCCTCGATACATGGCCGCCTCCTGGCGCCGGGAGGCGCCGGGACAATCAGCTACGTGAGCTGATTCTCACCCCCCCCGCTTCGCTATCCCCCCCTTTCGCCCGACCCGAAAGGAGTGGGAGGGGGGGGAGGAGGACTGAGTGAGAAGAGGAAGAAGCTTTTGGAACCCTCTGTTGATCCAGAGAGGCCGTGCGACACCCCACCGCGACGCGCTACCTCTAGGCAGAGCCGAAGTCCTGCTCGACAGCGAGCCGCCGGAACAGGTTTCACAGCGTCCACCCGACTGGATCCCCCAGCCGCTAGCATTATGGCCACGCTCGCAGGACACGGTCCAGAGTGAGGAGGGGAGGAGCAGGAAGTGAGAAGAGGGATGATGATGAAAGTGATCACTGACCAAGCTTCCCGGTCTACGAGCGGCGGGACTGTCATTGGACAGTTCTTCGGGGTTGAAGGATGAGGAGGGAGGGAGGGAGGGAGGGCCAGAGTAATAGAATTCGCTGGTAGCCACAATGTGGTGGGAGCGAGTGAGGGAATGAGGGAGGGAGGGAGGAGGAGGAGGAGGAGGCAGGCAGCAGGATGATGCTGCTGCTGCTGCTGCTGCTGATGATGATGATGATGATGATGATGATGAGGATGATGCTGATGATGTTGGTGATGATGATGCTGCTGCCACTACTGCTGTTGCTGCTGATGATGAGGATGATGGCGATGATGATGATGCTGATGCTGATGCTGCTGATGATGATGATGATGATTATGATGATGATCAGGGTGATGATGCTGATGATGCTGATGCTGCTGATGATGCCGCGGATGATGGTGACGAGGGTCATGATTATGATGATACTGATGATGATCCTGATGCTGCTGACGATGATGCTGATGATGCTGATGATGATGCTTCTGATGATGATGATGATCCTGATGCTGATGACGCTGATGCTGATGATGACGGCAATGAGGATGCT
>CAUYUJ010019871.1:537018-549518 GCA_963575745.1 Prorocentrum cordatum | reverse complement strand
GCCCCTTCCTCTGCGTGTTCGTGCTACGATCTCGATTGGCAGTGGCCCGTGCAGGGATCTCTATCCAGCCGCCCGCAGGGAGCCACGCCACCGCGCCAGCGCGGCGGCGCAGCCGAAGGGCGGTGGAGCTTCAGGTCCGTTCCAGTTCGGCGCCTCGTCTGAGCCGGCGCGGGTCTCGAGCGCCTCCTCCCTGTGATCAGCCTCCTTCTCGCTCATGGGTGAAACACACTCCGTATCGGGCCCCTAGGCCCTAGGCCGCGACCCAGCGGATACGCGGCGTTTTTTCGCGGATGCCACGCACGGAACGTGTCCGTGCGCCCGCGTATCCGCGGGATCGTGCCCCCGCATCCAGACCGCGAGGGCGCTGATACAGATATGCTCGCCGCCTGTGGCTCCCCCGCTCTCCCTCCAACTAGAAGGATTCTCGGGGGCCTCCCCAGGGGGCGCTCGGGATTCTCAGGGCCGCCTTGCGGCTCGTTTTGGGGCCGTCGTGGGACCGCATTGAGGCACTCATTGGGCCCTCTCGTGGCCGTCTTGGGGTCGCCTTGGGCCTCGCCTGGGGCCGTCTTGGGACCGCCTCGAGGCCCTCTTGGGGCGGGCCGCCCTGGACGCTCCCGGGGACTCTCTGAAATTTGTCCCCTGCCGGCCTGAGATTGAACTTCTTGTTGGAAGCGAAAGAACATGCAGTGCCATCCCTAACCCTCTCGGAAGGCGCGCTCGGCGCTCTTGGGAGCTCATTGCTCAGTTTTTTCACATGTTAGTCTTCGTCCCACCCACGTCGCACCCGCGTTTCACACACCTCCTCCTGCTGCTCCTCCTCCTCCTCCTTCTCGTCGTACACTCACCAGACACACGATCGCACACGCACCAGACATCACACCACGCACATCAGACATACATACTCACACACACACGCACACACACACACTACACTCACATCGCACACACACACACACACGCCGCATCACGCACATCACGCGCACACAACACACAACTCACAACACACAACACACAACACACAACGCACAACACACAACACACATCACACCACATACACCGCACCACACACGTCAGACAACACACACACACACACACGCCAGACGCACACATACACAACACGCGCATACACACCACACACCACACACAGCACACGCCAGACACACACCACACACATCATATCAGACATACACTTACGACAGCATTCAGCGCGGCCTCTGTACACGACACGCTAGCGCGGCCACATAGCAACATTAGACACAATATAACACTGCACGCCGCACACACCACACATCAGACACACCACACAACACCACACATCATGCACGCACCACACAACACAACACCACAAACACCACACCACGCCCAGGGCACCGCAGGCGTGGCACTTCCTCGACACTATAAGGGGTGCGCATGGGGTGTGGGCGCTATCCGTGCCAGACGTCCAGGGCATAGTAGCAAGCGTGGCACTTTCTCGACACCAGAGGGGATGCGCACGGGGGTGTGGGTGCTACCCGTGCCAGTCGTCCAGGGCATAGCAGCGGTGGCATTGTCTCGACACCAGAGGGAGTAAGCAGGGGGTGGGGGCGCTATCCGTGCCAGTCGTCCAGGGTATAGCAGGTGTGGCACTTTCCCGACACCAGAGGTGGTGCGCAAGGGGCGTGGGCGCTATCCGTGCCAGTCGTCCAGGGCGGAGGAGGCGTGGCACTGTCTCGACCCAGGAGGGAGTGCGCAAGGGGGAACGTGGCACTTTCTTGACACCAGAGGGGGTGCGCAGGGGGTGGGGGGGCGCTATCCGTGCCAGTCGTCCAGGGCATAGCGCGAGGGGTATTTTCTCGACGCCATAAGGGGGCGCTCGGGGTGGGGGCGCTATCCATGCCAGTCGTCCAGGGCATAGCAGCAATCGTGGCACTTTCTCGACGCCATAAGGGGGCGCTCGGGGTGGGGGTGCTATCCGTGCCAGTCGTCTAGGGCATAGCAGTAATCATGCCACTTTCTCGACACCACAAGGGGTGCACACGGGGGTGGGGGCGCTATCCGTGCCAGTCGTCCAGGGCATAGCAGGTGTGGCACTTTCCCGACACCAGAGGTGGTGCGCAGGGGGGTGGGGGCGCTATCCGTGCCAGTCGTACAGGGCATAGCAGGCGTGGCACTGGGGGGTGGGGGCGCTATCCGTGCCAGTCGGCCAGGGCGTAGGAGGCGTGGCACTGTCTCGACTCTGGAGGGAGTGCGCAAGGGGGAACGTGGCACTTTCTCGACACCAGAAGGGGGTGCGCAGGGGGTGGTGGGGGCGCTATCCGTGCCAGTCGTCCCGGGCACAGCGCGTGTGGCACTTTGTCGACGCCACACGGGGTGCGCAGGGGGGTGGGGAGCCAGTCCCTGCGCATGGGCACGGGCGGGCTCGCAAGTGGAGCGCGCACGTCTCCGGCGTTCGCTTCGCCTCGCTTCCGGCGGAGCTTGAAGCGCAGGGATCCTGGGGGACGGCCAGGTGTGATGAGCTCATGGCTCACTAAGACTGGGATGACCCATCTCGTTGAGGCCTGCTCGGGGTGGCGCACTTGCTCGGCTTCTGCCTCCATCAAAAAATCGTACAGGGCATAGCATGCGTGGCACTTTCCCGACACCAGAGGGGGTGCGCAGGGGGTTGGGGGCGCTATCCGTGTCAGTCGTACAGGGCGTAGGAAACGTGGCACTTTCTCGACTGGAGGGAATGCGCAAGGGTGAAGCGTAGCACTTTCTCGACTGTGGAGGGCGTGTGTAGGGGGTGGGGGGGCGCTATCCGCGCCAGTCGTCAATGGCGCAACAGGCGTGCCACTTTCTCGACACTACAAGGGGTGCACACGGGGGTGGGGGCGCTATCCGTGCCGGTCGTCCAGGGCATAGCAGGTGTGGCATTTTCCCGACACCAGAGGGGATGTGCAGGGGGTGGGGGCGTTATCCGTGCCAGTCAGTCATCCAGGTCGTCACAGGCGTGGCACTTTCCCGACACCAGATTGCAGGCGTGGCACTTTCTCGACACCAGAGTGTGTGGGCACGAGGTGGGGGCGCTATACGCGCCTGTCGTCCAGTGCGTAGCAGGCGAGGCATTTTCTCTACACCAGGGGGGTGTGCGCAGGGGGCGGGGGCGCTATCCGCCCTGGTCGTCCACGGCACAGCAGTCGTGGCACTTTCTTGACCACCTAGCATTGTCCACGTTTGTCGCACGTCAGCTATGTTACGACAAGCGTTAAAACTAAGTATGTGGGGTTCCTCGGTAGCGTAAGTTTGCGTATTGTTGGCATCTTTGGGCCGGGGGGGGGGCGGTCCATCTCGGGGTGGTATTCGATCCTTTTGTGCCGTGTTTGAGCCGTGAGGAGGCCGCTGCATCAACACGCTGAGGTACGGAACAGTTCGGGCTTGGAAGGGTCTTCCATGGTTTTTTCTAGCGCTCCTCGAGCACCCATGCGCTCGTGGGGCCAGAAGTTTCCTCTGGTAGCAGGTTGATCGTAGGGTGGGGTTCATTCAATCGCTTCGCTTGCTCCGCCGGCACTGATTGTAACATCGTTGGTACTTGCCTGCGTGCTCTCTGGGGCATTTTGGAGCCTCGTGGGGCCTCTTGGGGGCATCTTGTGGGCCTCTTTGGGCCTGTTGGGGCCTCTTGGGGGGGCCTCGGGGTCTTAGGGGGCCTCTCGGGGGTCTTTGGCAGTCTCGGAGGCCACCTCTTGGGCTGACATTTGAATTCGGCTTCCCCCTCTTGGGAGCCTCTGGAACCCTCTTTGGGGCCTACTGTGCCGTCTTGGGCCTTCTTGGGCAGTTTGGGGGCCGTCCTGGGAGCCGCTTGGGCTGTCTTGGGACGATCTTGAGTTCTCTTGGGCCGTCTGCTGGAACTGGTGGTGGCGTCAAAATCTTCCGAAAACCAGGAGGAGATCACCGAAATTGAGCTTCTGGGGGCTCTTCTGGGGGCTCTCTGGGACCATCCTGAGGCATTCTGGAGGCTGCCTTCGGGCAATCTCGGGGCGCGCAGCCCCGTTCTCTCGGCTCCTGGGCCCTGTTGGAGCTCCCCTGGGGTCTCTCCCCCCTCCCCCCTCCCCCCTCCCCCCTCCCCCCTCCTCCTCCTCCTCCTCCTCCTCTTCCGCCTCCTCCTCCTCCTCCTCCTCCGCCTCCTCCTCCTCCTGGCGATCCCGAGGGCCAGAAGACCGCTCCTGGGAGCTCCGGCATCCGTGATGAGAGCAGGCTGGGGCATTTTTCGCGCCAGAAGATTTGGCCCGCTGGGCCGGCGAAGGAGCGGCGCCTGCGGGGAGCGGCGGGTGCCTGCCATGGAAAGCTGCGGGAACCTTGCTGGATGCTAGATTTGTGGAGGACGATCAATGGAGAGGAAGCATGCTGCCAAATAATTCCCAGATGTTGAAAACATCTTTCAAACATGCTTTAAACATGTAAAACATGGTTGAAACATGTTTAGAACACTTTTTACACATGTGAAATACATGTTCAATTCAATGATAGGATTGTTAGAGTGTCCATTGTCATGGCATCCACAATGCTAGATGCTAGATTCTATGCTCATTCTTGAGTCTCTGGACGTCTGGGCCCCGGGCCCCGAAACTCACCCTCGCGGAAATGCATTTCGGGGACGAGCTTCAGCCAGAGTTTTTCCCCAGTTGGGCTCGCCTACGGGTTCCCTGCTTGGCTAAAGGTTGGTGCCCACTGATGCCAAGCAGTGCCGAGCCATGCCAAGCAACGCCAAGCGACGCCAAGCGACGCGTCAAGCGACGCGTCAAGCGATGCGCCAAGCGATGCGCTGTGACACGTCGATTAGTGAATTGTCCGTTTTCGGTTCTCGAGGGGGCGCCGTGGCCGTTATTTTCCAGGCCTGCGCCCGCCAGGTTTGGGCCTCAGGTCGTTTTCACTAAACCACGTTTTACTAGAGGGAGGTCTGTCCATCCCCGAAGGTCGCGCCCGGCTTTTTTCAGGGTGGTCCAGCCGTGGCCGCAGGGCCCACCAGGAGGCCCCCAGAGGCCCAAGGACGTCCACAGGGCTCACATTCTTCGAGCAGGGGATCGACTGCAGAATTGAGTCGCCCACAGTATTGGCTCTTCAGTCGACTCTACGAATCATGCGAGGACTGTTCCGAGGAGTTAACTTTGGGGTACATCAATTCTGCAGTCGATCCCCTACCCGAATTCTCGAGCGCGCGCCCGCGCCGCGGGCCGAAACCGCGCGCCTGCTCCCCGACCCGCGCGCGCGAAAGTTTGATCCCCGAAGTGGAAATGGACGTCTCATTGCGCCCAGCCCTCGCTCTCGTCGACCAACACATATCGTAGACCGAAGACGTGTCCGAGGTGGTGAACAGATTCGTAGTGGTTCCGAGATTGCGACCAAGATTGAAACTCGGTTTCGTTTTTGAGCCACGAATTGAGGTCACTCCCTGGCGCATTCGGAACGAACTGGGCGCCGGTTTCGGCCACACTCGGGCAGATCTTCGGGCGCAGTTTCGGTCATTGCGCTCTGGGCCTTCTACGTACATGGAGTTGGAGTTGATGGGGTCTCGGAGGATCGCGCTGCATCGCGGATGCATCGCGAATGTGCGTCGACGTGGATCCCGATGGTCTCCACGCCCACGGCGCCGATGCATCGCTGCGGCGCCGATGCATCGCTGACATCGCCGACGCATCGCCGGTGCATCGGCGGTGCGGCGCGATCCGCCGGCCCCATCTACTCGGACCCCATCTGGGAGGCCTCGAGCCACCCCCCTGACAGTCGTGCGAGGCCGCGTGAGGCGTCGAGCAGTCTGATCCCGAGCAGCGTCCGCGCGCGAGCGCGCGGCCCCGCGTGCGCCCCGCGGGCGTCCCGCGCCCCGCCGCGCCCCGCCGCGCCGCAGGGCCGACGCTCTCCACCAGATCGTGTCGCGATGCAGCATGGCGCGCCGCCCCCTCCGCGAGGCGCGAGGCGCGAGGCGCGAGGCTGGAGGCTCGAGGCTCGGGGCTCGAGGCTGGAGGCTCGAGGCGCCAGGCGCGAGGCTGGAGGCGCGAGGCTGGAGGCTCGAGGCTCTGGGCCCGAGGCTCGAGCGTTTCTTCGGCCCTGGATCTCGAGGCGTTCCGCGCGGATGCCTGGGATCGGCGATGGGCCCCCTCGGTGGCCTCCTGCGCGACCCCCCGGGCGCGCGCCTCGTGCGCCAGAGAGAGAGGGCCCCAGCGCCGTCCCGGGAGATCTGCGCGGAGCTCCGAAGTTTCATGCTCGTGCGTGCGTTTGTGCCTCCAGGTCGAGGTCGAGGTTCGAGGTTCAGGGATCGGCATTGCCGGGTACGCTCGGGCCCAATTCCTGAGCCTCTCCGTGCGCGTCCTCACCGCCGCGGCTGGATGCGACTCGAGAAATCAATCGGGCCGCGCCCTGTGAGGAGAGCCTTCAGATCAGGGCGCCGTGCAGAAAGAAGTGGCGACCAGTTTCTCTCCGTGTTCAGCCTCCAGTGGCTGGTTCCCGGCCCTGAGGCCGTGACAGCAAACAGCGCCAGGCAATCATTTCCAGGGGTCGAGACCTCTGGAGAACCATGTTGCGCGGCGTGGTAGCTCGCATAGCCCCCACCCGCCCACTTCGGCACACCTCTCACACGGATCGTGCCCTGGATTTCGCATAGTGTTCCCTCGCCTTTCGGCATACCCCGCCTCCTGATCGTGCCTTCCCGCCTTTCGTCATACCCCTGCCCTTCCAGCCTTTCGGCATACACCCCATACCCCGCCTTACAACAAGGTGATTCTCCCTGACGGGAAACTCCAGAGAGTTGGAACAAGACGGTCATTCCTGTGATATCGAAGGCAGGAGACCTCACTGTGCCTCAAACTTACCGGCCGACATGTTCTATACCTTTGTTGTACAAGCTTTTCAGTCGACTCTTATATAATCGACTCCAGCCTGCTCTTGATCAGCGTCAGCCTCACGACCAGGTCGACTTTCGACCAGGACATTCTACTACTGACCACCTCTTTACTTTCCACATGGTTTGCGAGCGGGCCCGGGAGTGGAACCAACCGTTATGGATCGCCGCGCTCGACTTCAAAAAGGCGTTCGACTCCATCGAGCACGACAGTCTGTGGTCCGCTGTACGTGAACAAGGCGTTGAGCCGGGCTACATACACCTCATGCAACGTCTCTACCATGGCCAGGAGACCACAGTGCGCACTGATGTCACCAGCCGTTCTTTCAACCTCCATCGTGGCACGAAGCAGGGCGATCCTTTGAGCTCATTGTTGTTCAACGCCGTCCTTCAGCACATCATGGCGCCACTGATCCAAACGTGGCAAACGAAACGGGTGGGCATACAGCTAGTTGCATCGTTACCAACCTACGTTTCGCTGATCATGTCCTTCTGACCGCCCAGACCCTCCCGCACCTCCACAGCATGCTGACGGACATCGTTCAAGCTGCCCGCCCTCACGGGCTAGAGCCGCACCCCGCGAAGACCAAAATCATGAGCAACGTGACGCGGCGCGCTGGGAGAGCCAAGGCTTCAAAGTTGGACGTATGTGATATGGATGTTTCTATTTTACCGTATGCGGGATCGCTCGAATACCTTGGACAGACCATCAGTTTCAGCGACGCAACGCAGACAGAGGTACATAAACGCATTAAGGCCGCGTGGGCTTCCTCACTAAGCACAAGCAGGAGCTCACAAGCACGCACTACCCATTACAGCACAGGCTTCGTCTCTTCGACGGCGTCGTTACACCGACCATCCTTTACGCCTCTGCGACGTGGACAGTTACGACGGCGACCCGCCAGCAGCTGCAGAGAACTCAATGACGCATGCTCCGCATGATCGTGAACACCCCGAGGAAGAAATCAACGAGAGTACGCACCTCCGACGACGTGACCTCCGTGAATCAGCACCTGCGATCCCCGACAGACACGACTACACACATGGCGACGAGCAGCGCGACCTCCACGTCTCACGACAGCGATTCGGACAGCAACCTCCCTACGCCTGCCGACCCTCACGCACACGAGACGTCTGCCGACGACGACTCCGACGCCGCCGCCGCCGGTTGCAGCGCCGATTCGGATGAGGAGTCTTGGGTGGATTACATCCGGCGGGCCACTCGCCGTGCAGAATACCTTGTTCTACGACGCGGGATCCAGTGCTGGATCACGGCCCAAAGGCAATCTATGTGGAAGTCTGCCCTTCGAGTGGTCAATCACCCACCTCTGCGCTGGACGTCACTGGCTTTACGTTGGTATCCTGGAGCGTATGCACCCCGACTGGGGCACCGGAACCATGGACGTCAGCCTAAGCGGTGGGACGACGTTCTCCGGACATTCCTGCATGCACCCCGAACCGACGTTCTGCCACGAGGAAGCGGTGTTGGAAGGCGCCACGGGGATGCCAACGACCTGGCTTGGACAATGTATGCCGCTGACAACCCGGACGAGTGGCACGCCATGATGGATGATTTTCGCATGAGTTGAGGGCCATGGCCCCGCACGCCCCGCCCCGAGTGGGCCTGGTCCTCGGGACCGCAAGGCGTCTCGCTCGCTCGCTCGCTCCCCCTCTCGCGTACCCCTTTCGGCATACCCTTCCCCTTTTCGCATCGTGTCCCCCGCCCCAGTGGGCGCGCCCGCAGGGCCGCTTACTCCATTCCACGGCACACAGTGCATGAGGAGAGGGTCGCTTGCAGCGCTGCACGCAGCTGCACAGGGTTGGACCCTGCGCACCCCCCATCTCCGATGTTCCCCAATCAGAGCTTGCTTCTGTAGGGCTCCTAGCGGATTCATATGCTGCGTCGCCGACTTTGGCGGCCCGTCCGGGTGCCCGGGTGCCCGGGTGCCCGGGAGCTGCGTCGCCGATTTCGGCGGCCCGCCCGGGTGCCCGGGTGCCCGAATGCCGAGATGCCCGGGTGCCCCATAGCCCTATAGCCCTATAGCTCTCTAGCCCTACAGCCTTGTAGCCCAGTGGCACTATAGCCCCTATAGCTTAATAATCCTCTAGCCCAATAGCCCAATAACCCTACAGCCCTATAGCCTTCTAGCCCTCTAGCCCTCTAGCCAAATAGCCCTACAGCCCTATAGCCGTATAGCCCTATAACCCTATAGCAAGATTGCCCTATAGCCTTATAGCCCAATATCCCTATAGCCCTATAGCCCTAGCCCTATAGCCCAACAGCCCTATAGCCCTCTAGCCCTCTAGCGCCCTGGCCCTATAGCCCCATAGCCCCATCGTCCTACAGCCCTATAGCCGCATGGCCCCAAATACGATTCTGATTGGGGTTTCTCTCCGGTATCATTCGGAGTGTTTGATGCTTGTCGGTGGGAGGCCGCTTCGAGCCCTGAGGCCGTCAGAGGTCGATCTGGGATGGAACACCAGCCAGGGTGGACCGCAGGAGGGGTCTGGGGATTGATTGTCAGTGGAATTAAATAGGGAGCAGGAAGAACATGTGATATGGAGGCTGGGCTCGAGGATCAAGGTTTCAGGTTGCTCGATCGTCCTTGACCTGGGTATCGAGGCCTGAGGATTGAGGACTGAGGTTTCAGTTTGTGAGCCTCGAGGAGGCTTCTCGTGGCCATGCTGTTCCCCGCCTCAGAATTGTGGTCAGCAGGTGCCCCAAGGCAGGCCAGGTGACTTGATTATTTTAAGATGGAGGAGGAGGAGGAGAAGGAGGAGGAGGAGGAGGAGGACCAAGAGGACGAGGAGGAGGAGGACGAGGAGGAGGAGGAGAAGGAGGAGGAGGAGGATGAGGAAGAGGACGAGGAGGACGAGGACGAGGAGGAGGAGGAGGAGGAGGAGGAGGAGGAAGAAAAAGGAGGAGAAACATGAGGAGGAGGAGGAGGAGGAGGAGGAGGAGGAGGAGAGGAGGAGGAGGAGGAGGAGGAGGAGGAGGAGGAGGAGGAGGACATGGAGGAGGAGATGGAGGAGGAGATGGAGGAAGATGGAGGAGGAGGAGGAGGAGGAGGAGGAGGAGGAGGATGATGAGGAGGAGGAGGAGGGGGCAGGAGGAGCAGGAGCAGGAGCAGGAGCAGGAGGAGGAGGAGGAGGAGGAGGAGGAGGAGTGAGGAGGAAGAGGAGGAGAAGAAGGAGGCGGAGGAGTAGGAGGACGAGGAGGAGATGGAGGAGGGCGGGGTTGAGGAGGAGGAGGAGGAAAAGAAGGACGAGGAGGAGGAGGAGGTGGAGGAGGAAGACGAGGAGGAGCAAGGGGAGTGAACGTGTGTAAGAGGACGGTGATGATGTCGTGGATGATAATGATGATGATGATGATGATGATGATGATGATGATGATGATGATGATGATGATGATGATGATGATGATGATGATGATGATGATGATGACGATGATGATGATGATGATGATGATGGTGATGATGATGATGATGACGATGATGCTGATGCTGATGATCATGATGATGCTGATGATGATGCTGCGGCTGATGATGATGCTGATGATGATGATGATGATGATGATGCTGATGATGATGATAATGAGGATGATGATGATAATGATGATGATGATGCTGATGAGGATTGATGCTGTTACCGATGCGGATGATGATGACGCTAACGATGCTGCTGATGATGATGCTGATGCTGATGCTGCTGCTGATGATGATGATGATGATGCTGATGCTGATGCTGCTTCTGATGCTGCTGCTGCTGATTATGGTGATGGTAGTGGTGGTGATGATGATGATGATGATGATGATGATGATGATGATGATGATGATGGTGATGGTGATGGTGATGATGATGAGGATCATGATGCTGCTGCTGATGATGCTGATGATGATGCTGATGGTGATGCTGATGATGATGATGCTGATGCTGATTATGATTATGAGGAGGAGGATGAGTGGTGATGATGCTGATGCTGCTGCTGCTGCTGATGATGTTGATAGCGGTGCTGATGCTGATGCTGCTGCTGATGATGCTGATGTTGAGGCTGATGCTGCTGCTGATGCTGATGGTGCTGATGATGACGATGAGGAGGAGGAGGAGGAGGAGGAGGAGGAGGAGGAGGAGAAAGGGGAATGAGTAGGTGTAAGAGGAGTCGGAGGAGGAGGTGGAGGAGCAGGGGGATGAGGAATTGGAAAAAGACGGATCGATGACCGAGCAGTCAGGATGAGGCAGGAATATGTCGAGCAGGTATCATGATGATGCTGATGATGTTGATGATGACGGTGATGGTTGTGACGATGATGATGATGATTATGATGATGATTGATGTTGACGATGCTGATGATGATGATGATGATGCTGATGATGATGATGATGATGATGATGATGCTGAGGCTGATGATGATGCTGCTGCTGCTGATGATGCACATGCTGCTGATGATGCGGATGATGCTGATGATGACGCTGCTGCTGCTGATGCGGATGAGGATCCTGATGCTGATAATGATGATTCTGACGATGCTGCTGATGCTGATGATGCTGATGCTGGTGCTGCTGCTGCTGATGATCCTGATGATGCTGGTGCTGATGTTGATCATGATAGATGATGCTGCTGCTGATGATCATGATGACGATGATGCTGATGCGGATGCTGATGCTGATGATGGTGATGATCATGATGTTGATGATGCTGCTGATGATGAGTATGACCATGATGATAATGCTGATGATGACGATGCTGATGAGGATTAAGATGACTATGGTGATGGTGGTGATGATGCTGCTGCTGATGATCATGATGACGATGATGCTGATGCTGATTATGATTCTGAGGAGGTTGAGAAGTGGTATGACGATGGTGATGATGATGCTGATGATGATGATGATGATGTTGATGCTGCTGCTGATGATGTTGCTGATGATGCTGCTGCTGATGATGCCGATGCTGATTATGATGATGATACTGATGATGGTAATGCTGAAGATGACGATGCTGATGCTGATGATGCTGCTGCTGATGATGATACTGCTGGTGCCGATGATGATGGTGGTGGTGATGGTGATGGTGATGGTGATGATTATGATGATGATTCCCACCATGATGATGCTGATGCTGATGATGATTATGATGATAACGATTATGATGATGCTGATGCTGATGCTGATGATGATGCTGCCGATGATGATGATGATGATGATGATGATGATGATGATGATGATGATGATGATGAATATGATGATGATGATGATGATGCTGATGATGATGATGACGATAATGATGATGATACTGATGATGATAAGGATGATGCGGATTCTGATGCTGCTGATGATGCTGCTGCTGATGAAGAAGATGACTATGCTGATGATGATGATGATGATGATGATGATGATGATGCTGATGATGATGATGATGATGATGATGATGCTGATGATGATGATGATGATGATGATGATGATGATGATGATGATCATGATGATGATGATGATGATGCTGAGGCTGATGATGATGCTGCTGCTGATGATGCTAATGGTAATGCTGACGATACTGATGATGCTGATGATGATGATGCTGATGATGCTGCTGATGATAATGATGATCAGGATGATGATGATGATGATGATGGTGATGATGATGATGATGATGATG
>CAUYUJ010019871.1:499798-536918 GCA_963575745.1 Prorocentrum cordatum | reverse complement strand
AGGAGGAGGAGAGTGAGGAGGAGGAGGAGGAGGAGGAGGAGGAGGAGGAGGAGGAGGAGGAGGAGGAGGAGGCAGGGAATCTGATGACGAGGAGGCTGACGCCGCACGCAGGCACGAGGACGAGACAGCAGGAAACCGAGGGATCGTGCGTGCTCTTCCGTCCCGTGGCATCCCGCTGCCGAGTGGTCGACAGACCTGGCGCATCCGACTGTGCACACAGATCCGATTCGTACTCTCACGTTGCAGGGCCCGTCGCGGCTTCTGCTGCGGGGGCAGCAGCAGGCAGCAGCCAGCGGATCGCAGGTGCTCCGTCGCCCTCCCGCTTCCCCTTCCCCCCCTCCGCCCCGCCTTCCCTGAACACGCCGGTTGTTGAAAGCAGGTATGTTTGGGTGCCCAGATCCCAAATCTACTTCAAGCGCCTTCCTACCTCAAGAACCGGTCTGCTGTTGCTGTGTTCTGTTATTCTTTGGGCGGGCCTGGACCAATCGACTTTAGCCGCCTTCCTATTTCATGCTTTTACCTACTTCTTCCGACCGACGTTCACTCCCTGGTCCGCTCCCTCCGCGCGTGCCTGGCACCCGCCTACCCTTTGGGACCAGTGGCCATCTGGGTCCAGCGTGTGAGGCATAGGACCGCCGAGAACTGTCACGAACACCCGAAAACCTCGAACCTCGCACCTGTCGCCCCCCCTGAGTCTATCCACCCCCCTTGACCCCCCACGTCTCATGATCTTGTCGATGTTGATCTTTGTCATGGTCCATGCTGTCTGTCGCCGATTCGCGAGGATGACCCACGACTCGACGACGACCAAGATGGACGGTGACCACGATCGACACCCACGTTTCCGCGTTCCGTCTTGTTCCCGGTCCTCGACTCCTTTCTCGAGCGGGGCCCGAGCCGAGCCTGCGCTCGAACGCTGTCCCCTCCCCCCTCATGGCATCGCTCGGACGCGTGCATGTGTTTCTCAGCGAGAACCATTGATAGGGGGCCACATGTGAACCCTACCCCTACCCCCCACGATTTCTGAGGGGGAGGGTGGGGTAGGGTTCACATGTGGCCCCCTAATTGAGGACGCTCCTGGACCATCGAGCAAACAAAAAATACGCACGAAACCGAACAATGCACGGTAGATGGGCGTCCGAGCGACGGCAAGTGCCCCTCTGCCGCTCGATCTTTCTTTTTTTTCAGCCTGGAGCATCACCCGCTCGCGCGCATTCCCTCAGTCTCCGGAGACCCTCTGTTCGGGGGCGGAAAAGAGGGGGGTGATGACTAGGGGGGGGTGGAAATCATGGCGGGGGCCATGATATCTCCCCAGATTTCATGGCGCCTCTTCTTATTTCATGACGTCCCTGGCCCCCCCGCTGGGCCGCGCACATGCCGCCAGTCATGATTTGCACCCCCCCCTCTTGGACACCCCCCTCTTGGCCGCTCCCGATCTTTGAATCTCCTGTCGATAACGGGCTTGACCCGCGAGGGGTGGTGGGGGGGGGCGGTCACGTCACGATTCGCGCCGGCGTCGTCTGGGAATGTCTAGGAATTGTTAATTCTCAGACGGCGCCTGCGCGAATCGTGACGTGACCAGAGGGCGGGGGGGGGAGGTCAGTCACGGGCGTTTCTGCGAATCATACAAGACTGGCTCCTGAGGGTGCACTCTAAAGACAGACTGTCATCGCCTTCGGGCTTGTCAAATTTAGGGGTAGGGATCCGTTCGAGGCTGGTTATCCTCGTCTTGCCAGGCCAGGAGGAGGAAAAGGAGGGGGCGTAGGGGGAGGAGGAGCAGGAGGAGCAGGAGGGGCAGGAGAAGGAGCAGGAGGAGGAGGAGGAGGAGGAGGAGGAGGAGGAGGAGGAGGAGGAGGAGGGAGGAGGAGGAGGAGGGAGGAGCAGGGAGGGGCTATAGTTCTCCCTGCCTCGCCGGGCCAGGGCTCCCTCTCTCCCTCCCCCGCCCCGCCCGGCAGGCGGCGGCGGCGGCGGCGGCGGTCGCCCGAGGCCTGGCCGCCTCCGCGGGGCCGACGACGACGCCGGCGACGACGGCGACGCCGCCGACGACGGCGGCGACGACGCCGACGAGGACGCCGACGCCGACGGCGACGCCGACGACGACGGCGACGACGCCGACGACGCTTCCGACGCCGACGCCGACGGCGACGCCGACGCGGACGCCGACGCCACGCGGCGTCGGCGTTGGCGTGGGCTTGGGTGTGGGCGGGAGGTGGCCAGGGGGCCACGGGGGGGAGGGATGGAGGGAGGGGGGCCTCTTCCGTCCTCGTCCTCCTCTTCCCCGTCCTCGTCATCTTCGTCCGCGTGCCCAGCGACTCCAAGGTTCCAGGCTGAGTCAGGCTGAGTCTGCCCGCCGATTCCAGCGCTCCGACAGCCTGTCCGCGAGCTACCCCTGGACCTTTTCAACTCCACGCGCGTCCCCACAGCAGGCGTCAAGGAGCGCACGCCAGTGACGGCCGCCCTCCTCGTTGCCACCATCGGGCTGTGGCGACCAAGCGCTTGCGTCCCAGGCGTGCAACAGGAATTCGGACGTAAGGTATTGACCGGACTGTGAAATGGTGGCTCGCTGTGGAGTTGCGGATTCGGTGTATGTGTTCGTCCGGTATGTGGTCGGTTGGTATGAGGCTGACGGATATGGACACGGCTTCTGGCCCCAGCTGGCGCGCCAGCATGCCGCCCACCGCGCACTTCGGTGCCCTCTCAACGTGGGCCGCACCCCACAGGGAACTCCACCCACGGCCCGCGTGGTCGTGCTCCCGCATCTCGCCCGTCTGCGTTCGCGTCCGGACCCTACCCCTGCGGGTCCCATCGACGCTGGGGGTATCGGACGCTCCCGCTGGGGTTAGCCTGGCTGCAGACATCCCTCGACTTCTGCACCCCAGCGGGCGTTTCAGAAACCTGACCTTCAGGGGTACGGCTTACACGTGGTCGCCTGGCCCCCCTTGCATCGCACCGCACCCCTCACACGGATCGAGCCCCACAGGGAGTTCTACCGTCGGGCGGCGTGAACCCAGGAGTTGTGCATACGCCATCCTGGCCGAGCCAGGATGGCGAGGCGTACACACGGCTACCGGTTTCAGGATGGGCCTTACCGGTGAGCAGTGGATGTGTATAGATTTCGTCGCCCTACACCTGCGTCCGCAGTGGGAGCGCCCGCATGCGGCCCCCCCCGCGCCCTGCAGTGCGCCCCTCGTGCCGATCGCGCCCCCTGGGGGTCTCCGAGCGTCTGTGCTCGTTTGCCCCGTAGCCACCTGCCCTCGCTGCCGCGCGTCGCGCAGCAGGCGAAGAGGGCTACGCCCTGCGTTGCACGCAGCTGCGCAGGCTTGGGCCCTTCGCCAGGCTGAGAGGGGGGGGGGGAAGAGGGAGGAGAGGCACTATGATGCTGCTGCTGATGCTGATGCTGATGCTGCTGCTGATGTTGTTGATGATGTTGATGATGATGATGATGATGATGATGATGATGATGATGCTGATTATGCTGATTATGCTGCTGATGATGCTGATGATGATGCTGATGATGAGGATGATGAGAATGAGGATGATGACGATGAGGATGAGGATGATGAGGATGATGAGGATGAGGATGAGGATGAGGATGAGGATGAGGATGAGGATGAGGATGGTGATGATGATGATGATGATGATGATGATGATGATGCTGATGATGAGGATGAGGATGATGATGATGATGATGATGATGATGATGATGATGATGATGATGATGATGATGATGATGATGATGATGATGATGATGATGATGATGATGATGATGATGATGATGATGATGATGATGATGATGATGATGATGATGATGATGATGATGATGATGATGATGATGATGATGATGATGATGATGATGATGATGATGATGATGATGATGATGATGAGACGAGTGCGATCATGCGGAGATGATGATAGGAGGAGGAGGATGGAAGGAGGAGGAGGTGAGGAGGAGGAGGAGGAGGAGGAGGAGGAGAGGAGAGAGGAGGAGGGAGGAGGAGGAGGGAGGAGGAGGAGGAGGAGGAGAGGAGGAGGAGGAGGAGGAGGAGAGGAGGAGGGAGGAGGAAGGAGGAGGAGGAGGAGGAAGGAGGAGGAGAGAAGGGGCGGAGGCGGGAACGAGGCGGAGGCGGAGGCGGAGGCGGAGGCGGAGTGGAAGAGAATGAGATGAGAGGAGGAGGAAAGGAGGAGGAGGAGGAGGAGGGAGGAGGAGGAGGAGAGGAGGAGAGGAGGAGGAGGAGGAGGAGAGAGGAGGAGGAGGAGGAGGAGGAGGAGGAGGAGGAGGAGGAGGAGGAGGAGGAGGGAGACGGAGGCGGAGGCGGAGACGAGGCGGAGGCGGAGGCGGAGGCGGAGGCGGAGGAGGAGGAGGGGAGGGAGGAGGAGGAGGAGGAGCAGGAGGAGGAGGAGGAGGAGATCGAGGAGGAGGAGGAGGAGGAGAGGAGGAGAGAAGGAGGAGGGAGGAGGAGGAGGAGGAGGGGGGAAGGAGGAAGGAGGCAGGAGGCAGGAGGAAGGAGGAAGGAGGAAGGAGGATGGGCAGGAGGACGGGTGCAGGACGCAGGGGGCAGGATGAAGGAGGACGGAGGACGGAGGCAGGAGGCAGGAGGACGCAGGAGGAAGGAGGCAGGAGGAAGGATGAGTGAGGAATGAGGAAGTAGGAGGAGGAGGAGGAGGAGGAGGAGGAGGAGGAGGAGGATGAGGAAGGAGGAAGGAGGAAGGAGGAAGGAAGAAGGAGGAAGGAGGAAGGAGTTGGAGGAGGAGGAGGTGGAAGAGGAGGAGGAGGAGGAGGAGGAGGAGGAGGAGGAGGAGGAGGAGGAGGAGCTGCTAACTTTAAGACGTTGACTGGCTGGGTTCCTGATCCTCCCCGAGCCTCGACCTGCCAGGCGGCGTGGCGGCGGCGGCCGGAGGCCGGAAGGCGAGCCGCCCGCTCGCGCGCGGCCGTTTCCGCTCGCCCGTGGGGCCGCCACCGCCGTCATTGTTGTTGTTATCGTCGTTGTCGTCGTCGCCGCCGTCGTCGTCGTCGTCGTTGTCGTCGTCGATGTCGTCGTCGTTGTCGTCGTCGTCGTCGTCGTCGTCGTCGTCGTCAATGTCGTCGTCGTCGTCGTCGTCGTCGTCGTCGTCGTCGTCGTCGTCCTAGTCGTCCTCCTCCTCGTCCTCGTCCTCCTCGATCGAGGGTGGAGGGTTGAGGGCCTCTCGGAAGGCTATTGGCGCCAAGGCTGGGTTCTGTTCGATTCTATTGGCTTACGCCACATCCGCCGACCCCTATATAAACTACTGCGTCTCCAGGACTGCATTTCACGAGGCTTGTCCGAATCATGACACGGCGCTCGACATCGTTCCTGTTGCTTCGTTGCTGTTATCGTATCTCTTGGTGCTCTTTTGCGGCCTTTTGGTGGCATCTTGGCCTGTCTGCAGGCCATATCCGGCTGCCTCGAGGCATCCTGGACTAAGTTTTGGGGCCTCTTGGGGGCTTCCTGGGGGCTTCTTAGAGGCATTTGAGGTTCTCTTGGGGGTCCCTCAGGGCCTCTCGGGTTGTTCTTGGGGCAGGCTGGGGGCGTCTTCGGGCCGCAGGCTCAGGTGCCCTGTGGGCTTCGTTTTGGAGCCGTCTGGGGGCCCTCTTCGGTTGTCTTAGGGGCTACGGGGGCTGTTGTTGGACCCTCTTCGACCTTTCTTGGTGGCCCCTTGACCGTCTGGGGGCGATATTGAAGGTTTCTCTGCCCGTTTGGGACGTTGTGACAACCGAATAGGCGAGCATGCGAAAAATGTGTGCTTCTCTCAGGGAATGGGGCCATTTTCTGTTTCCTGGGACTCTCCTGGGGCGCATCTTGGAGCCTTTGGGGGCGTCTTGGCAGCTTTGGAGGCTGCCTGGAGGCCATCGTGGGCGTCCAGGGCGATATTTCGGCGAATCGTGGCTCCCTGGGACCATCAGGGGAGCGTTTTGGTGCCTTCTTGGCCAGTTTTGGAGATCTCCGCTCCCCCGTGACGCGTTCGGTCCGGGTTGGGCTGGGCGAGGACGGGAGCGTCCAATTGCCGGTTTGGGGTCCCTGGGGGGGATTATGGGGGGGATAATCTCACACGCCTAGAGACCCACAAGTGGTCGGCGGATTATGATGATGATGATGATGATGATGATGCTGCTGCTGCTGCTGCTGCTGATGATGATATGTAATGTTGATGGCGATGCTGATGTTGCTATTGCGGAGTACGATGATGGTCATGCTGATGATAAGGTTGCTGATGATGCTCATGATGAGGCTGATGACACTGATGATGATGATGATGATGCTGTTGCTGATGCTGATGATGATGATGATGATGATGACGATGCTGATGATGATGATGATGATGATGCTGCTTATGCTGGTAATTGTGCTGATGGCGACTGTGCTGATGCTTATGGCCAGGAGGTTGATGCTGTTGTGAGTGATGATTAGCATCCTGTTGACCATGAGGATGTTGATGATACTGATGACGATAATGGTGATGATGCTCATGGTGATGGCGGTGATGATGATAATGGTAATGATGATGCTGATGCTGATGATGTTGATGATGATAATGCTGATGCTGATTCGGATGATGATGCTGATGATGATGCTGACGATGATTCTGACGATGATGATGGTGTCGATGCTGATGATGCTGATGCTCTTGGCGGTGCTGCTGATGATGCTGACGATGATGCTGATGATGCCGAGGCTACTGGCGACGATGCTGATGATGATGATGCTGATGATGATGATGATGATGATGATGATGATGTTGATGCTGATGGTGATACTCCTCATCATGCTGATGCTGACGCTGCGGCTGCGGCTGCTGATGATGATGATGCTGATGCTGATGCTGGCGCTGCTGCTGATGATGATGATGATGATGATGATGATGATGATGATGATGCCGCGTGCGAGATACTCGTGGTCGTTCCGTCTGAGACATCTCGGCAACTCCAGGCTCATAGATGTCGCGCACACGGTTGTCCAGCCAGTTTCGTCTGAGACGTCCTCACCACTCTAGGCTCATAGATGCTGCGTGCGAAATGCTCCACGCAATCGTCTGAGACATCTTGGCAACTTCAGGCTCATAGCTGCCGCGCATGAGATCTTCCAGCCAGTTTCGTCTGAGGCATCCTCACGATTCTAGGCTCAGATGCCGCGTGCGAGATGCTCCAGGTCGTTTCGTCTGAGACATCTTGGCAATTCCAGGTTCGTAGATGTCGGGCGCAAGGTTGTCCAGCCAGTTTCGTCTGAGACATCCGCACAACTCTAGGCTCAGAGATGCCGCGTGCGAGATGCCCCGGGCCGTTTCGTCTGAGACATCTAGGCAAAGATGTCGCGCACAAGGTTGTCCAGCCAGTTTCGTCTGAGGCATCCTCACGACTGGGCTCAGAGGTGCCGCGTGCTGGATTCTCCAGGCCGTTTCGTCTGAGACATCTAGGCAACTCCAGGCTCATAGATGTCGCGCACAAAGGTTGTTCAGCCAGTTTCGCTTGAGACATCCTCACAACTCTACGTAGGCTCACGGCGTCGGCGGCGGCGGCGGCGGTGACGGTGGCGGCGGCGGCGCTTGCTTCGGCGGCGGCATGCGCATTGGGCTCAAAGATGCCATGCGCCAGGTAGTCGGACCCATTTCGCCTGAGACATCCTCGCAATTCTGGGCTCAGATCTGCCGTGAGCTGAGGTGGTGGAGCCAGTCTGGCCAGAGCCTGAAACGTTCTCGCAACTCTGGGCTCAGATACGCCCTGAACTGAGGTGATCCAGTCAGTCTCGCCTGACACATCATCGCAACTCTGGGCTCAGAGATGCCGCTCACGAGGCGGCTAGTTTCGCCTGAGGCATCCTTTCAACTCTGGGCTCAGACATGTCCACTCCTGAACTTGTCCAGCCAGTTTCGCTTCAGACATCTTCGCACTGGGCTCAGAGATGCTGCCGACGAGGTGGTGTGGACAGTTTCGCCTGAGACACCCTCGAAATTGTGGCTGCGGAGTTGCCGCGCACGAGGGTGTCCAGCCAGTCTCGCTTGAGACATTCTCGCAGCTCTGGGATCAAGTGCCGTGACCCAAAGATGAGCAGACACAGAATTCGTGCGGAGTGGAGGAAAAGTAGCGAATGATGATGTCGCTGGATCGTCGGCCATGGTGCTGTCGCCAGAGCGGTTGGCCACAGCCTTGATTGGGAAGTTTGCTATCGCACGAGCGTTGGATTGTGCTTTGGCCTGGGCGCCAGTTGCATCCCTGATTTTGAATAATGCTCTCGCCAGTGCGCTGGCCACATGCCTGATAGGGAACGGTGCTCTCGCTCGAGCGCTGGCTACATCTACATGCTAGGGCACGCGTGGTCTCCATCTTGGAGGGCCTGTGCCGGTTGTTCGGGGGCTTGTCCGTAGTTTTTTGTTATACGTTTTCCATACAACATCGTAGAACTCGCATGCGTTTTCATAAGCGTCCCATTCCACACGATGAGCGGCTGTAGAACTCGAATTTGGGCCAACATTCCCGAACCAGTCATTGGGAGAAGGTTCTTCGGGGGCCTGTAATGAAGTTGCCAGGCCACGTGCACGATGGTAGTGATAAGGGCCTCATCTGCCCAGACGGGGTCACGTGAGAGAAGTCTATCATCCTCCTAATCGTTCCCCTTTTCTTCCTGTCCTTCCATGGCCAGTCGTTGCATCGTGGAGTAGCGGTCCCATCAGGTGGGAGTTTGTCAGGCAGAGGGACCTTCCTTTCTCGAAGGTCTTGTTTGACGCTTCGCACAGTCTCGCCAGCCATCCACAAAACAATGTCTGGGCGACGTGATGGCTGCTGGGAAGTAGAGAAACATATAGTGAACCCGAAGACCCCACAAAGGGTGAATTTAGAGGATGGAACGGTGGAGAGCCTTCACCGCCATCCTGGATCTCTCATGTTGTGACGAGTTCGGAGCGACCAGTGTGTCTCGGGCAGCCAGGAGGGGCTCACAATACGGCAGCACAGTAGGCACGACAAATCGTACACACATGCATGGGATACCCAATCATTATTCATGGGCCGTGTAGTTGAAGGGGACCGCCCATCTCTTCTCGTGTCTCATTGTTCTCATCGTCCTCTCATGTCGGTTTGTCTGCTCTCTGTTTATATGTGTCTCTTTCTATATTTCTCTTCCGTAACCTTTTCGGCTCCATATCCTCATTCATGAACAGCCATGGGCGTTCATAGTCTCACTATATGCTGAATTTGTGTCACTGTTATTTGCATTTGTTGGGCGCTTCGGCCCCACCCTGCAGCACCCTCGCGGTGCATGAAGCAGGCCGAGTCCGAATCGTGGTCCCTCTCCCGGCTCTCTCGTAGGCTCGTTTTCAGGCGGCCTTGGCCTGTGTCAGGTGCGTCTGGGGCTGTCTGGAGGTCCTCTGGGACAATGTGGGGGCCCTCTTGAAGGCCTTGTCGGCCGTCCTGGGGCGACCTCGGGGGCGTCATAGGGCGTTTTGGAGCGTCGGACAGGCCGGAAAACGAGTTTGCTGAAAATGTACGTTTTACGAAGGGGATAGGGACATTTTTGCGTCTGGGGACCCTGCTGGGGCACATCTTCGGGGCACCTTGGGGGTCTTAGGGGGTTGTAGGGGAACCTCCTGGGAGCTCCTGAGGGCCATTTGGTTGCCTTTTGGATCGTGGTCCTCCTCTTGACCCTGTCGTGGGCTCGTTTTCAGGCGGCCTTGGGCCGTGTCGGGTGCGTTTGGGGCCGTCTGGAGGGCCTCTGGGACAAGGTGGGGGCCCTCTTGAAGGCCTTTTGGGCCGTCCTGGGGCGACCTCTGGGGCGTCATAGGGCATCTTGGAGCGTCGGACAGGCGGGAAAGCGAGTTTGCTTAAATGGTACGTCTTACGAAGGGAATGGGGCCATTTCTGCGTCTGGGGACCCTGCTGGGGAACATCTTCAGGGCACCTTGGGGGTCTTGGAGGCTACGGAGAGCGTCTGGGGACCATCGCCGGCGTCTGGGGTCGATATTCGAACGATTCGCGGCCCTCTTGGACCGCGTGGGGGGGCGTCGTGGTGCCCTCTTGGAGCATTTTGGAGCGTTCCCCCCCCTTGGCGCGCATTGTCCGGGACCTCGCGCGGCCGGGGGGGGGTCAAATTCTAGACGCTTCGCGTATCCCCACCAGACTCGCCTGAGCCGCGTTGCGCGCGCTCGGGAATTTAGCCACGGCCGCGGCCCGACCGTGACTGCCCGCCGCTGGCGTTTCCGCCTGCGGCTGTAAATAAAAAATCCCCACCAGCCCATCCAGAAACGATGTCCAGGCGAGTTGAGGTGATCAAGGAAGTGCGGCAGCGGCCGAACCGTGCAAAGGAGTGAGCAGGAGAAGGAGGAGGTGGATGGATGGATGGATGGATGGATGGATGAAAGAGTGGGAAGAAGGAGGATGAATAGGATGAGGACGAGGCGGAGGAGGAGGAGGAGGATGAGGAGGAGGAGGAGGAAGAGAAGGAGTAGGAGCAGGAAGGAGGAACAGGAGGAGGAGGAGGGCAAGCACAAGGGCCAGAGGTCTCTTGGATGCCTCTCGGAGCCTCTTAGGGGTATCTCTTGGGCGATTCTTGGTGGCCTCTTGGGACGTTCTGGGGGTCTCTTGGCGATCCTGGGGAGCTCTTCGGGGTCTTGGGTGCCTCGGGGGGGGCCTCTTGGGGCCGCTTAGGGTCTTCTTCCAGGCGGCTTCTTGGGTTCTCTTCGGCGCCTCTTGGGGCCTCCTGGGGGCCTCTTGGGGCGGAAGGCTCGAATTGGCGGTCTCTGTTCCTCCTCTTGGGCTGTTTTCGGGGACGGCTTGGGGCTCTCTTGGGCCGTCTTGGGCGCCTTTTGAGCCGATCTTGGAGGCCTCTTGGACCGTGTTGGGGCCCTGCTGGCGGCCTCTTGGGTCGTTGTGGGCCGATATTTCGGGCCTCGTGGTCTGTCTTGGAGCGTTAGAAGCATGGAAAGGCGAGAACCACAAAAAAATACACACAATGGAAATCAATGATTCCGACCTCTTGGAGTCCTCCTGAGGTGCCTCGTGGAGCTCTCCTGGGGCTTCTTAGAAGTTTTTTCGGCCGTCTGGGGGCCATCTTGACAGTCTTGGAGCGCTCTTGGACCGTCTTGGCGTCCTCTTGAACCCTCTTGGGCGCTTCTTGAGGCCCTCCTGGCCCGGCAAAGGGGCCTTCTGCTCTCTGGAAAATCCACCCGACCGAGCCCGAGAGCGTTCAGGAGCGCGCGGGAGCCCCCAAGAAATTTGAGATTCTGGGGCCTCAGCCCCTAGAGTATTAGAATACAGAACTCAGGGTAGAGAACCCTTAAGGATCTGGAGAAAACGCCTGTTCGTGCCTGGTGGCACGGTGGCGGATATTTGCGCGGTGGCATGAACGAAGGATCAACAGGTTCGGCATCTGCGTCGTCTGCCTCAGCAGCTGTTTCGGGGCCGGACGCGGCTGTGGAGCTTTTTTTGAATTCGGAATGTTTTTGGCAGCTTCGAGGCAAGTCGGCATCCGAAAGAGCGCGCGATCTCCAAATTAGGCGTGGGTCTTTGGATTGTGACTATTGTTGTCAGCTCACCTTCACGGGGCGGCCAACAAAAACAAAGTCACACTGGAATGGAGGGTTGCATCGAGCACAAGAAAATCACCGTGAGAGACCTCCAGTCCATCGGGAGAACAAGTGGTGGGGGAGAGTACGGCGCTACAGAAACCACGAGCGAAACTGACGCAAGCGTGATAGAGCTCATCGGAATGGGCATGGACGTGGCGTCGATCGATGACGCCATCGCGCGTTTAACAGCCATTCGGATTCGCAAACTCGAATCCAATAGCCTTCGGCTCATCCGGAAGGGTGCCGGGGACGTGGCCTAGGTGTTTCAGGGTGTCTTTCCAGGAGACCGTTGAGACGTTCCCCAAACAGTGCTTCATCTCGGGCTGGACGTTGCCTTGTCGCCGCGTTGCCGCCCGTCGCCGCCTCGTCGCGTTTCGTCGCCGCCCGTCGGTGCCGCCCCGTTGCACCCTCTTCTCGGTGCATTTGTATTGGTCCAGTTGAGTCGGTCGAATCGACTCGTTCCCATGTACACGATAGTAATATCAGCGATTGTAATGCATAGATTGCACCGTCTAAGACACAGACCGCACACCGCACAGATACCGCCACCCAGCTGACATCACATAGAGAGCGCGGCGTAGCTTGCATCACATAGAACGCGTATGTTTGCTTGCTTGGTTCTCAGTCCACTCAGTGGTTGGGTTCTGCAGGGTTCTCTTGGGTGTTCTCTTTTTTCAATATATAAAAAGTGGGAAATGCTATCGAATTTGAAAAATTAAGTTTTTTGTGTTTTTATGATTTCGGGGTTCTTTTGGGGGTGCTCTGTGGTTCTCAGTCCATTCAGCGGTTGGGTTCTGCAGGGTTTTCTTGGGGGGTTACATTGTTCAGCGTATAGAAATTGGGAAATGCGGTCGAATTGGACAATTTTGGTCTTGGGGTGTTTTTGTATGTTTTCGGCTGTTTCTGGGGGTTTCCTGTGGTTCTCAGTCCACTCACTGGCTGGGTTCAGCAGGGTCCTTTTGGGGGCCCTCCTTGTGAAGTGCATAAAATAGGAGGAATTGTTGCCGAATTTTCAGCACAGCGTAGCTGGCACCACATGTGTTGCAATACATATATTGCAGCATATAGCTTACACCACATGTACAACACAACGTGGCGTACAACACATACATTGCACCACGTATGTTGCGCAGCGCAGATCGAATCGGTCCAATCGAATCGGTCCAATCGAATCAGACCAACTCAATCGGTCGCAATTCCATCGATGTCAATGCCTAGATGACACCGCATACCTTGCACCACAGAGCGTGCACCACATAGATGGCACCGCACAGCGTGCATCACATAGTTTGCGCCACATAAATTGCGCCACATAGCTTGTACCATGTATATTGCACCGCATAGATGGCACCACAAAAGTTGCACCACGTGGATTGTACGTCGTCGTTTGCGCGTCCTCAATTGCACCACGTAGTTTGTATCACATAAACTGCTTCGCATACATTGCACCACGTGGGATGCACCGCCGCATAGGATGCAAGAGCCTGCAGTATTGTTTGAGGTCCACGGTGGCCAGCATTTGTGCGAATACATCAATTGGCTTTGAGATGTTTCAAGCAGGCGCATGAAGAAATCGACAACACACGAAGAATGCACCTGGCTGTGTATCAGCGCGGCGGCGGATTTGAATTTCCTCTTCGCGAGAAGGAGAGTCCAAAATTGGGCGGACGGGGTTTTAGTCGGGACGTGGACACGCCGTTGGCGCGGAGACAGTGGCTGGGGGAATCTGTTGGCCTGGTATCGCGTGGCTGTGTGTTTTTTTCTCGGGGCGGGGGAATATGTTTTGGTGGCGGTTGTAATACTCGGAGACAGTAGTCGGGAGAATATGGTTTCGTGCTGTTGCGTGGCTGTGCGTGGATATCCTGGGGTTGCGGAATTAGGTCTGTTGGTGGTTTGAATATGCGGAGCTAGTAGTTGGGGGAATCAGTGCGTTGTAGTGATATAAGAAAGCCAGGTAGGGGGAATCTGTTCGTGGGGTGTTGCGTGGATACCGGGAGAAGGGGCAATCTGTTCGCGCGATGTTTCGTGAGTGTCCCAGGAGAGGGGAACTTGTTGTAGCGTGCAATTGTTGGATACACGAAAATTCAGTTGCGTTGTAGTGATACACGACAGTCTGGTTGGGAACGACCCGACAGCGAATTAGTGGCTCCAGCCTGGCGGGTTTCCATGAAGGGGAGGCGTTTTCGCCCGGTCGCCGCGTTGCGCTTCCTGCTGGGAGCGTTGCGTCCAGAGGCCACGGCCCGCAGGTCATGTGTCTGAGCGTTGCGGAAAGTCATGCAAATTCTTTAAGCGTGAGCGATGATCGTTCGCGGCCTCGGGGATGACGAGGGGGAATTTGTTTTTCGGTCCTTTTAAGGAGACACGCAAATTCCCCCCCCCCCCATCGGTTCACTTTGACTGACATCATGTCGCCGCAGGCGCTGTTCTTCGCTATGTACACACTGTCGCCAGGTCGCCGCCATTCAAAAACGATGGCCAGGAGAGCTGACGGGAGATCGTTGACTTGGGAGATCTCGGGTAGCGAACGTTCGATGTGGTGATCTCTGGTAGCGAAGGGTGCGGGTGCTGCTGCTGGTGCTGTTGCTGCTAATGGTACTGCTGCTGCTGATGATGCTGCTGGTGTTGTTGCTGCTGCTGGTGTTCCTGGTTCTCATTTTGCTGGTGCTTTTCGTGCTGCTGATGATGATGCTGCTGCTGCTGTTGCTGCTCCTGGTGGTGGTGCTGGTGTTGGGCTGGTGCTGCTGGTGCTGCTGTTGGTGCTGCTGCTTGTGCTGATGGTAGTGTTGCTGCTGATGCTGCTGGTGTTGGTGCTGTTGCTAGTGGTGCTGCTGCTGGTGCTGGTGGTGCTGCTATTGCTTGCGCTGCTGCTGGTGTTGCTGGTTCTCCTACTCCTGCTGATGGTGGTGCTGCTGCTGGCCCTGCTGCTGCTGCTGCTGCTGCTGCTGCTGCTGCTGCTGCTGCTAGTGCGCTGGTGCTGGTGCTGGTGGTGGTGCTGCTGATGGTGATGCTGATGGTGTTGGTGATGAGGGTGGTGGTGCTCTTGGTGCTGCCGCTGCTGTCAATGCTGTTGCTGGTGGTTGTGGTGTTGCTGGTGCTGGTGCTGCTGTTGTCCTGCTATCGCGTGGCTTTGCGTGGACATTCTCGGGGCGGGGGAATTCTTCACGCTTCGCGTATCCCCACCAGCCCATTTCAAACCAGCGACTCTTGCGAAACATGAGGCCTCGTGGTGCCTCCTGGGGACCTCTTGTGGGCCACCTGGGGAACTCTAGGGGCCATCTGGTGGACCTCTGGGGGCCATCGTGGGGGGCTTGCGCTGCCCGTCCTCCTGGTGTGACTCGTTCGGGCTCCGCGTGGTGTGAGTCGTTCGAGGCCCGCGTCGTGGTGTGAGTCGTTCGGGCTCCTCATGGTGTGAGTCGTTCGGGCGGCTCGTCCTGGTGTGAGTCGTTCGGGCCCCTCCTTGTGGTGTGAGTCGTTCGGGCTCTTCGTGGTGTGAGTCGTTCGGGCCCTTCGTCCTGGTGTGAGTCGTTCGGGCTCCTCGTGGGGCCTCTTGGGGGCCTCTTGGAGCCTCTTGGGGCCTCTTGGGGGCTTCTTGGGGCATCTTGGGGGCCTCGTGGGGGCCTCTTGGGGCCTCTTGGGGCCTCTTGGGGGCCTCTTGGGGGCCTCTTGGGGGCCTCTTGGGGGCCTCGTGGGGGCCTCTTGGAGGCCTCTTGGGAGGCCTCCTGGGGGCCTCTTGATGCCATCTTGGGGCCTCTGGCGATCTCTTCAGAAGCGCAAGTGAGCGCTGCCCCTTGAGAAGGACAAACTGAGCCCAAAACCTTCGTAAAATCAATGATTTTGCTATGAAGGAAGAGGAGCGCGGCCCCCTCAGGAGGCCAACATGGGGCCCAAACCGTAGTAACATCAATGATTTTGGCTTCAAAGAAAAGCAGAGGGGCCAAACTCGGCCCCCCCGTCGGGGCCAGAATCCTCGTGAGGGTCGTCGTTTTTTTGGCCCTCCCAGGAGTCGAGAAAGACCCCCCTGAGAACACTCGGGACTCCCTGTCCAGGCCCAGGGGGAGGGGGTAGGGGGAGGGGTAAACCCCTCCCCGAAGGGGAAGAAGGGGGGTTGAGGACAGAGCGGGCTCTCTAAACCACTCACGCCCAAAGGGCTGGTGGGATTTGTTGTGTCATGGTTTGTTGATGATTGTAATATTCGGTGACAGTGGCTGGGGGAATGTGTTTTGTGATTTCGTGTGGCTGTGCGCGGACATCTTGGGGGCTGGAGATTTTGTACCGGCGGTGGTTATAATATTCGGAGACTGTGGCTGGGGATATTTGTTTTCGTGATTTGGCGTGGCTGTACGTGGGCATCCTGGGGGCCAGGGAATTGTTTTTTTGGAGGGTGTAGTATTCGGAGACAATAGCTGCGGGAATGTGTTTTTGTGCTGTTGCGTGGCTGTGCGTGGATATCCTGGGGGTTCGGGCATCTGTTATGTGGGTGGTTCTAGTATTCGGAGAGAGTGGTTGGGGGAACCTGTTTCGTGATTTGGCGTGGCTGTGCGGGGATATCCAGGGGACAGGGTAGGCTGGGGAAGGAGGAGGGCTTGTCAGAGAGATGACAAAGTTAGTGAAGCCACCTCAGCCCAAATGGCTGGGGGGATTCAGGCGCAGTCATCACCATCATCATCATCATCATCATCATCATCATCATCATCATCCTCATCCTCATCCTCATCATCATCATCATCATCATCATCTCTCCATCTTCTCCAGCATCATTGTCATCATCATTATCTCCGTTTTCGTCGATCGTTGAATCTGAAGTGCAAGCTGCACCGCAGCCGTATGTATTGCGAGGCTACCTGTTTACAGAAGCGGCACCCTTCACACTACACGACTGCATAATGTCATTGCCGGTCAGCTTCACCGCCCCGCGAGCTGCGACCGAGGCTTCGGATGACACTGAGTCTCGCGTTGGTGGGCAGTTCGGCGTCAGCTCTCTGGCGGACACCATGGCCGAGATTGACGGAGAGGTTGCCCCCCTCACGTGCGGCTTCCGCGTGCACTTGAAGAAGCCGCTCCCACCGAACGCGGATGCCATGGAGCGGTTGGCTCTGGTCGTTTCTGATGGACTGGTGAAGAAGGCGAGGGCCGAAAACAACGGCCGCACGATCTATGGCACCCTCCTCGACGAACTGCAGTACGACGCCTTTCAGGAGGAGGCCGCGTGCCTCGGGCGAGTGGAGAAGGATCGCGGGGGGGCAGAAGGGGGGGAGGGATGGCGCTTCTGCCAGTGACGTTGTCTAGTGCTGCTAGTGTTCCGATGATTTATTCATTAATTGTCGCAGCTGCTGTCTGGCGGGAGAAGGCGGAGGGTTCGCGGGCGAGAAGCCCCATACTTTTGAAGGAGTAGGCGGAGGTACCTCGCGTATGGGAGGCTGTGCGGAAGTAGTGGGTAGATTGCTTCTTGGTGATTGAGGCCCCCGCGTAGGAGGAGGCGTCCCAGCACGCGGAGCAGCGCGCCTTCGACGCTCGCTTTCGTGCACAGCGCCAGGCGGAGGCAGCGGCTGTTCTCCTTCCAGACCGGGCGACTCCTGTGATCGAAGCCCTAGAAGCGGCAGACACCTGAGCAGCACTTCCACAGCAAGGATGCTAATAATATGAGAAGAATAGAAAAATGTGCATGTGCATATATAATATAATAATACGTTTCGGCAATTTCCCCGGGGAAAAGGTAGGGCATGACTCTCCACAGCCTGGGCTCCCCCGGAGAACCTGCGGTTCACTCCTCCCCTCCTCCTCCGTTGCCCGGGGGATGTGGCGCCCGTGTTCCTGTTGCCCCTCCTTTCGTTGCTCGTGCTTTCGCCCCGCAGCCACTTGGGCTCCGTTGGCTGATGTGGGAGCCTTCGGACCCTGATTCTGCAGGCGAGGCCCGCCCGGGAAAGGGGGGGCACCGCAACAGGGAGGGGGGGAACGGCCAGGAAGTGAAAGATGTAGGGAAAGGGAGGCGAGGGGGGAAGGTATGGATAAGGAGGAAAGGGAAAGGAAGAGTGGCTTTGAGGGGAGGGATTACCCCAGCGCGACCCTACTTAGGAGTCGGACCCCCTACGAAAGCAGCATTAGTAGTAACAGTAAAGTTCACTGCTGGTGGCCGCTGCCTGGTAGCCGGGTAGCCCTTGCGAGCGCAGGCGGTCGCTCGCCCTTGGTTTGGCCTGGCCTGGCCGCGGGCCCAGGCCGCCAGCCCGAAGCCCAAGGCCCAACGCCTTCGGCTTTTTGGTCATCTCACCAGAGGGCGGCGCGCTCCCGCTCCCGCGATCACCGCGGGCCGCGAGCACGAGCGACGAGCGGCCCCCGACAGGTTGCCGCCGTCGTGGGGCCAGCGCTGCCACATTGCCAACGTGGTCACATTGCAGTTGCAGTGCCGCCGCCAGCAGCGCCACCACAGCGCCCCGTCATTGCCGCCCCCCCTTCGGTCATTTATCTGGCGCGATCAGGGGGCCGCGCGCGGCATGCAGGCATGTTGCGCCTGGGCCTGCGTGCAGTTTGCACACCGGTGCAGCGCCTGATTTTGTAATTGTTGTCAATATGTCTGCCCTCGTCTGGACATATGCGCCGCGCCGCGCCTTGGAGGGCCAGGGCCGAGACGGGCGCGCTCTGTTTGTTTTGTGCAAGCCTTGGGACTGAGCGACTGAGCCCCCAGCCTGCAGACCTTCTGGCTGGCCCGATCCATTGCCGTCCATGGGCGTTGGGCCATGGGGCCATGGGGGCATGGCATGGGATGGGCACTTGGCAATTGAATTGGCCATGGCGCCGCGACCGTGCCCGTCGGGCCGTCGGCCAGCGGTTCGTTGCAATCATCGGTTTCGGTTCCATTTGGCAGACCAGAGGCTGTAGTAATTGTAGTTAGTAAGTAAGTGCTAGGTAGCCCTTGCGCCTTGCGCCCTTGCGGCCTGGGGCCCAGCGCCCCAACGCATGTGACTTTAGCCGAACTTTAGCCTAACTTTAGCCCTCGGGCAGGGGCCGGGGCCGAGGCCAATCTGCTTTTTTGATTATCCTTGTCGCGCCGCCCGTTGGCGTCGACGTCGCGCGCGCTGGGGGCGACGGGCCCGAGGCCCCCCACGGCGTCGGGCATCGGGCGGGCCCCGGGCCCGGCCAACAGGCGGGAGGCCAGAGCGCAGCCAACAGGCGCGGAGCCTCCAACTCGGGAGCCAGAGCACGGCCAACAGGCGCGGGGCCTCCAGCCGAGGAGCCCGACGACCAGACGACGACGACGATGTCCCGCGCCAAGGCCGCCCAGGCAACGCCCGCAGAGGTTGCAGAGCCGCCCCCGGGAGGGGGGCCGGGGAGCAGATCGGGAAGCACGCGGCGAGGGTGCGCCCGGGGCGGGCGGGCATTTTTTCAGTTTCGGCGTTTTTGTATTTTTGCAAAAAATATAAAAAAACGAAACGCAAAAACTATTAAAATAGTAAAAAAATAGTTTTTCCCACATGATTTTTCTATTTTTTATAATTATATAAGAAAAATACATCTCCCCGGGAGAACACCTATTTTTCCAGTTCGCGCAAAGAGGGTGGCCGGAGGGATTACCTACTTTTCGGAGACCTGTCAGGATCTAGTTCCCCTTGTTCTCGGCCGTTCGGCTGGCGGCCCTCGGCGCTGAAGACGTCAGTGCTGGGGTGCCAGTTGGCTTGACGGGCCCAGGCCGCGCACTGCGGCGACGTTCTGCGCGAGGCTGGAGGGCGCCGGCCCCGGCGCAGCCCCGGCGAACGCCAAGCCAAGCGCAGTCGGACTCGTCGACGTCGAGCGCGGTCATGTCTTGCACCCAGAGCTTCTGGGCGGGGCATGGGCAGGCCCGGGCGTTGGCCTGGGCCATCGCTGGCGCCATGCTGGTTCATTCCAAGTCCAAGTCGCGCTCGGGCCGATCGGGAGATCCAGCAAATTACGGCACGGCAGACTGCCATTGTGCCATTGTGGCCTGGTGCATGTTGAGTCAGGATGATCCAGGATGGCTTGCTACCCGCAGGGGCGGTGGGTTTACCGTTTACCAGTTCTACAAGTCGGGCAGGCGCTGGCGCCACTGGGGCCGAACTCTTGGCAAACATCCACGCGTGCGGCATGGCAGGGGCAACGAGCTCGAGCTGGAATCCTCTGATGTGCCTTGGCAGGGTCAATGCTGGCAGCTGCTGGCAATGCTCGCAGTCGGGCAGGCATTGGAGTCGAACTCGGCGTTGCGACATTTTTTGTTTCGTGATGCCCGGTGGGATCCAGCGTGGCAACGCTGATCTCTACTTCGCTTGGAGGCGCTGGAACCGAATTGAGGCAAACCTCATGACTCATGCAAGTCGGCCTGGTGGGAGCAACGAACGCTGCAAATCCTTTCAGGGGGGCCTAGTCACTCGTCACTAGTCCTAGTGACCTAGTGGCAGCGACGCTCGGGCAGGCGCTCGAGTCGCATGTCAGCGACCTGGTTGTGGCAGCTTTGTAGCAGCAGCTAGCAATGCTGATTTCTTCATGGAGTGGGAACAGTGCGACGTGCTCTGGGCGCCTGGTTCATGGGTTCGGGCAAACCACTGTTTGCGCGTTTTCCCAGCATTGCTCCGACGTGCTTTCTGTCAAATAGGTCGCGCGCGTCGCGCGCAGTGCAGCGGCAGACGCGACGGCGAGCCCGGCGCACGGCGGCCGCGTCGATTGTTCTGCTCAGGCAGGGGCCAGAACAGGAGAGGGGGAGGATGAGAAGAGTCTTAGAAGGGGTGGGGGGCCGGAAGGGAGGTGGACGAGCAGAGGAGGAAGGCGACGGTAGGCAGGGGTGGGCGAGGACGAGGGGGCGGGGAGGAGGGACGACGGCAGGAAACGACAAAGGAAGGGAAGCAAACGAGGTGGAGGAAGAGAGGAAGCGCTGCACACGATCCGTTCTCTGTTGGTTATATCCACTGCTGCGCGGGATCCGCTGTTTTTGTTGTGAGCTTGTCTGGTTTGCATGCGGTTTTCATATTATTTTGATATTATTTGTGTATTTTGAGCATTTTCGGCAATGCGTTGTGAGCCTTTGGGCTGGGTTGTATTAATACAAAAACAATACAGAAATAATACGAGCGATATAGGAATGCCGCCTGTATTTTTATGATATTAATAGAGGGCGGTTTGTTTCTATGTTTTCGATGATAATAGGGGGCAACTTGTTTCTATTTTTTCGATAATAATAGGGGGTTTGCTCTTTTTGAGCTCCTCAGGAGCTTTGCCGGATATAGTCGAAGCCCTTGCCGCGCTGCGCGGCGACGGTGGCAGCGAACGTTCTAAAAGGAGGTTCGCTGACTGCGGCGTGGAGGTGCTGGCAACGGGGCAGCGGGTGGCCGCGTCTTCGAACAGGAGGGCGCGCCAGAGCTTAGAGGAGTAAAAGGGCAGCGGGTTTCTAGTGTGAGCAGCCGTCTGGCGACTTCTTGCGAGCGTGGGCAGTTTTTTTTTCCTGTTTCGCAGTGTAGCCTGGCGCGGCCTGCGGCAGTGTGCGGCACTATCGCGATTGGTTGCGCATTAATTCCTCGTGCCCTGGCCGCTGTATATTGTGGCTGTGTCGATGATCAGGGAACCAGTGCAGTGGAGGGGGGTGTCAGGGGCAACTTGCGCGGGTGCTGATGCGGCTTGCATGCTGCGTGCAAACGGGCGAACCCGAGCCTAACAATCGGGTCAAAGGTCACAACAGTGGTGGCAGCATTTTTAAGTATCCCTCGCGCAGAGCGCACTCGCATGAGAAGTCGCGGCGCCTGCTAGCCTCGGCCTCTATGTTATTTTCTATTGCCATGGGCTGCGTGGGCGGCGTAGAATGGGGTTACTCAGGCCGAGGAATTCGGTCAAGGATAAGCTCCCGAGAGACTGCGTCGCACGGAAGAAACATCAGGGCAGGCGAGAGAGGATATAATGAGGACGTTCAGCGTGCAGCTTCGGGAACACTTTGGCTAGGTAGGGCGTTCATTCAGAGAAGAGTTGGTTGAGCATCTGCGAGGGTAGGTCGTCGCAGCTGGGGCATGGGGCTACTTGAGCAACGGGGCGTGGATGCGATCTGGCGGCGGGATTCCGGGAGTTGGGAGCTGCAGGCGTGGGGAGTTACAGCCATGAAGAAACGTGGGGGTCCGTCTGGCATTGAAGAGGCCCCATGCCTGTCATCTCAGAATCAGTCGCGTTCGCCTCTTTTTGGTTGGGGGGGTCAATCCGCGAATGCCCGGGCCACTGCGTTGGATGCGTGGCCGCTGTCAGACGGCGTCGGGCGCCTTAGGCTGCGTTGTCTGGCACGGCATGTGCGTGAGTCATGCGTCGTTTGCCATAGCCATTTTTACTCCAGCTGTCTCGGCCTCGAAGCCTCTTCCCCGTGCCCTCCAGTTCTGCGCGATGGCCAGTGCACCCGCGTTCTCTCAACGTCGCGCCCCGGCCTCGCAGAGTGCCGCGCAGAGTCGCTCAGTCGCAGCGCAGGGCCGCCGCGGCCCGATCACCGGGGAGATTGCGGTGTTTGCTGAGCCCGTTCCAGTGCACTTCGATACCATCTCGTCGTTGTCAGTTGCATCTCTCGACTACACCCTGCTGGTGCGAGCTGCCAAAACCCACGGCGTTTGGAAGACGAAGAACGGCGCGCACATTCGGGCCGTCGAGGTGGAGGACGTCAGCCGCAAGGTGATCTTGAAGGAGTTCGGCGCGGTGCCGCGGGTGCTGAAGGGGTGCGCAGAGGGGGGCCTGCTCATAGTGCAGAACTTTGAGGTGCAGGAGTACGAGGGGGAGCTCAACTTGATTCCCTCTGTGGGCAGTGTCATTGCGAAGCTGCCGCCCAACGCGATCGCCCCGAGCGCTGTGACGCCCTCGCAGCTGGACATTCAGCTGTCGACGGTGAAGGACATCCAGGGGGAGCCGAACGCGCTGCATTCTTTTGCGGGGGCGATCCGCGTCGCCGGCGACCCCATCACTGAGAAGCGGGCCTCCCTGGACGTCATGGTGGGCGTCCAGTCTGGCGACGGGCGCCCGCCACAGGGCATCCGGCTTCGCCTGTGGGACGAGATGGTCGGGACATTCCAGAGGCTCGGGTGCAAAAAAGGATCCAGCATCTTGGTTCTGGACGGGAAGTCATGGGGTGGTGGCATCCAGGCGTGGCCAGGAACGGCCCGCATTCGCGTGTTGCCCAGCGACGCTCCGCTCCCAAGCCCTGCCCCGCCTGCGACGCAGGCGCGCGCGGCGGCGCGCGGCCCAGGCGGGCAGGGTGGCCCCCCTCGCCCAGGCGCGCCGCCTGCGACGGAGCCAGCAGCCGCCGGCGGGGCAAGCGGCGGCCTTGCAGCGCTCCAGCCTGCAGACTCAGCGCTGGGGGCTGACCCTGCGGCAGCGGCAATTGAGCGGCAGCTTGCGGCGGCGCAGCACCGGATGGCGTCGACTCGCGATCCCGCGGAGCTGCAGGAGCTCGTTGTGCAGGTGGGCGGTCTGTTGCAGGAGTTTGCCGTCGTTTCTGCAGCGTTGCCTGGGTCATTTTCTTTCAGAACGCCCCAGACCTAGTTGTTCGTTAAGCGCTGTGACATTGCGCCCCTGGGGGCATATGTGGGGGGGGGGGGGCGCGCGCACTTTCGAGGGCGCCAGGCCGAAACGATAAACAGTAGAGACGAAGGGCCTCTGAGGGGGGGTGTGAGATTAGGCCGTCAGCTACTCAGTGGTCGTGGAAAGTCTGTATGCGATAAAGGTTTCAGTGATTGCCCCCGCAGGACCTCGACAAGCTCAAGGAGCAGGGCGTGAAAGGCTCGGCGGGGCCGGGGGCGGCGCCGCCAGAGGGGGCAAAGGTGGGCGACGCGGCGGGGCTGGGGGCGGGCGCGACAGAGGAAGCAGCGCGGTCGACTCCCGCGGATCCAGCGGGCGAGGGCGGCCCGGCGGCGGAGTCCGATGACGGCTCAGGGCAGAAGCCCGAGGACAATGATGATGATGACGATGACGGCCCTCCGAACAAGAGGAGGAAAGTCGACGGGGGATCGACGGCATGAGCAAGTGAGGGTGAGCCGAGCAGCGCGTCGCTGCGTCCTCCAGCAGAATGGCGCGCCGCACCTTAGAGGAGTGGAGGGGCGACGCCTTTCTATTGTTAACGGGCGATTGGCGGCTCTCTGCGAGTCCGGGCAGGGTTTTCATTTCGTGCCGCAGTGTGGTTGCGCCCGACCTGCGGGATTGCGCAGCATTGCTGCAACCAGCTACGCTTTTATTCATAGTCTGTCTGACCACATGATATTGGGGTTTTGTCAATCATCGGAGAAATAACGAACGGGGGGGAAACTCAGGGGGCAATCTGCGCCGAGGCCGAGACGGCTTGCATGTTTTGTACAAAAGGGGCGAACCCGAACCCAACAAGCGGGTTCAAATGTCACGTCGGTTGTGGCAGCATTTTGAATGATCCCTCGCCCGAAGCGCCTTCGTATGGGAAGTCGCAGTGCCGCGCAGCCTCCGCCTCAATATCCCTTCCTGTTGCCATGGGCCACGCGCGTGGTGCAGAAGGGGCCACCTAGGCCACTGATCTAGGTCAAAGATGAGCACACGAGAGACCACGGCGCATGCAAAAGTGGAGTGGGCAGGGGAGATGGGAGACAAGGTGTGCGTGCAACAATTGTAATGCGAATTGAAATAATAATGATGTTGGAGAGGCGATCCGAAAGCATTGGTAACAATCCTGGGGCCATCCCGAATGGGCAGCCTCCCCATCTTGCCACGGTAAGGAAAGAATGTGAGACACCTCATTTGTATAAATGATTTCCGTTGGCTTCGAGAAGAGGGGGGCGAGGGAGGGCCTGCCTGAGGCTGGCTCTCTGGAAACTGCAACTTCAGCTCCTGGAACTCGCTTGCGGGTCTGCGCGGTTGCTCTTGGGCGCTTGTGGGGCCGCGTTGGATTGAATTGTCGCCATAGCCATGTGAGGCTCATTTGATAGCGCGTGCAGCGCAGGCGTTCCCAGTGACTACCATGAGTGGTAGCGAGCAGACGCCCGATGGTGGCATGGGGTTTCGCATGCTTCTTGGGGGGCCCGCGGCGCCGCATGCGGGGCGGCCAGGTCGAAAAGCTGCAGCCGAGGTGTTGTGCAGCGCGATGCCCCAGGCATTCGTTTCGAAGGTATTGGTGCAATGTGATGGGCAAGTTCTTGCTGGGTTCAGTCGCGCGCCCCGCGGCACATTGCCGCATGCCCCAGGGGGGGGGCGGGTGGGGCATGAGCAAACATCGACGGTGGAGGGCCCGGATTCTACATGATTGAACAGTAAGTGGGGGGCAGGACTGACGCGCAGGAGCCTCGCGCGGGGCGGCGGACCTCCCGCGACGTGGGTTGGGGCAGATTTTCAGCAGCGGCGGCCTCGCTTGGCGAGTGCAGGGAGTACAGCGACGGAGCGGAGTGGATAGCGTCCTTTGAAGCGACCGGGTCGGCCCGACCCAGTAGCATGCCGAGTGCAGCGAACGTTGCTGACGTGATTGCGGAGCTTGCGGCGTTACGAGGCAACGCTGGCACCGCTGAGTCCCGCCAAGAATTTGCGGATAACAGAGGCTGCGCCAATGAGCGCCGCGACGCCACCCCCGCATGGATGTTCTGCTGCGGCGGTGCGGGTCTCAGGGGTTTTGGAGCGCAGCTTTTGGTAAGCATCAGACGTGCATTGTGCGTCGCAGCAGGAGCAGTTGGTCTGAACGCCAATTCGGTCATTCACTGGCCGGCGGTTCGAGGCATGCAGGCGCTATCGCACGCGCTGTCAGCCACGAAGAAGCGCCGTCGCAGCAGTTGACGTGCCGCCGCGTAGGTGGCGGCATTGTACATTTAGGAAGGAAAGGCGGGGGGTGAGAAACAGCATGCGGCGTGTGAGTTATCGTTCCACTCCTTGTGTCTCTGCCTCTGGTTCGCCGCCCACGCCCGTGCCTCCCCTCTCGCGCGCGCCCCTCTGCGCGGCGGCGCCCCCGTCGCCCGCGCCGGCAGCGACGGCCCCGTCGCGGGCGCACTGGCCCCCGCACTCTTTCCCATCACTGCGACCTCTCCCACTCCATGCTGCAACGAACTGCGCTTTCCCCGCTCCTGGACCGTTCGCAACGCCACCCCCGTTACCCGCGTGTCGCCTGCGCGCCCCGCCACAGTCACCCCTCGGCCACGTTTAGCGCCGAGGCTGGGACTGCTTGCATGTTTTGTACAAAAGGGGCGAACCCGAGCCCAACAAGCGGGTCAAAGGTCGCGTCGGTTGTGGCATCATTTTTAATGATCCTTCGCCCGAAGCGCCTTCGCATGAGAAGTCGCAGTGCCGTTCAGCCTCTGCCTCAGTGTCCCTTCCTGTTGCCATGGGCCACGTGTGTGGCGCACAGGGGGCCACCTAGGCCACTGAGCTAGGTCAAAGATGAGCACAGGAGAGACCACGGCACATGGAAAACCAGTCCGCAGGGGGCGCCAGTAGAAGACCACCATGCCTGGCCAGGGCCATGCCCCGAGGTCCAGCTCTCCCAAAAAATCAGCAGAGGCCACTTTGGTGCAACGTTGGAGCGAACATTCTGCGGTTCTTCGTAAGTGGGGCGCTAGCAGGAGGAGGGCGAGGAGGAGGAGGCGGAGAAAGATGAGGAGGAGGAGGAGCAGCAGCAGCAGCAGCAGGACGAGGGGAGGGAGCAGGAGGAGGCGGGAGGAGTTGGCGACGACAACGCGCGCCGAGGCTCAAGCTAGCTGGTTGGCTGCCGCAGAGCCCAACTTCGGGTTGCGCCGTGGCCGGCGGGCGCCATGGCTGCCGGTGCAGGCAGCAATGACGGAATCCACAGAGTGTCCCCTGCCCGGGGTTACGTGGCAACCCTTGCCCGGGGTTACGTGGCATCCCCTTTCCAGCTGGGGTTACGTGCTGAAGGCTACCCAATGCGGGAATTCACAATTAAGTACCGTGAGCGCGACGTTTCTGGGGGCCTTGTGCCCCGTGGCGGTCTGCCTGGGGGCATTGTGCCCGACGGTCAAGTGGGGGCGGGCGAGCGAAACGGCAAGAAAGAGGCAGCGGACGTGCGTGCTGCAAGGGGGACATGGACAAGGGCTGAGGCAAGCGGAGGCGAGTCCATGGTGGAGCGAAGCGAGGGGCATAGAACGATAGGGCGCTGGGAGTGGTGTTGCCGCGGGAGAAGGCGCAGCGCGGAGCGCGGATGTGCGGTGCGAAGAGGAGGGGCGCAGCCCGCGCAGAGTATCGATTCAGTCGTAGTGCATGGTCTTCATAGAAGTGGGAAGCGCTCGCAATTTTTGAAATTTGTCCATAGTCGTGCTGGTCCGGATTGTAATCGTCGCGTTGTTGTTGGCTGCCGCCGCTGTGGTGCTACAGTTCGTCGCGATCGTGCCGCTCGCTGTGGGCTTGCTATTGTCTTCCACTGCGGTGGCGGTGCAGGCCGCAGCAGGTGTCGAGATGGCGCTGGTGGTCGCAGTGATGAACGTCGATGTGCTGGTCGGCGTGGTGGTGTTCGTAGCATGTGCGGCTGTGGACGTAGTTCTGGCATTGTTGCCACTCGCAGTCGTGGTGGCGCGGCTGTTGTTTGCAGGCGACATGGTGGCGCAGTCGTTCGCATTCGGTATGGCGGTAAGTTCTGCGGTCGTGTCGAGCAGGTCTGGGTTGCTGCCATCTGCCGTTGTAGGGGGTGCGTTGTTCGCTGCTTGTATAGTATTGGTGTTGGCCGCACTTGTTTGCGCGTTTGTGTTCGCCTTGACGTAGCAGCTGTTCATCGTCAAACAGGTGGCGGTGCTCGCGGTAGCTGTCGTGGAAATCTTGATAGTCACAGTTGCTGTGGCGGAGTATATTTACCCGGAGGCTACAAATCCCCCGCCGGTGGTCCCGCGCGCGCGGGAGGGCGTTGCTATCGAAGGTTTTTCAAAACGGCTCACGAGCGGCAGCGGGGCCTGAATGTCTCACTGGTGCGCGCTCGCGTGGGCGCGGGCGCAGTTGATTTACCCGCGGGCTACAAATTCCCCGCCCTGTGCACGCGCGCGCGTGGCTGCGGAGTCGCAGCGGAGCTCCTGGAGGATGCCTGGGGCAGTCGGACAGGGGAAGGCACGGCCGACTCGCGCGACGTGCGCTGTTGTTGCATCATCGTGAAATCGGCGTCGATGGGCGATGCTTGTGCGCAGCATGCGCGCGGGGGAATGGAATCTGAAGTTCGCGAGAAACGTCGTGTGACCCGCGAGCCTTGGAACAGAGGCTGGAATGGATGCGCCGAGTATTGTGCGGAGTGGACCATGGTAGGGTGCCACGGTCGCAGATTGTTAATTCGGAGTGCGTTGGCCCGTCTGCTGATCTGTGTTTCCGAGCGTCCTCCCCTCTGTTTGGATTGGAGGTCTTTCGTGTGTCCGTTTGTCCAGCTCGTCGACGGTGTTCATTTTCGTGCGGTTGTTGGGCACGGTGGTGATGCTGCTGTTGGTTTCCCCTGCGTGGATCAGAGCCCCGTGCTTGTCCTCGGCCTCGTCCTCGTCGTCGTCCTGTCGTCGTGGTCGTGGTCGTGGTCGTACACTTCTGGATGTTTCCAGAGTTCCTCGGAGGCTCCCAGAGAATCGTAGGTCGACGTCCACACCGTTGCTATCGTCTCCGCCGCCGCCGTCGTCGTCGCCGTCGATGGAGGAGATGTTTCCAAGACCTGGGGCGCTGGGGTAAGCCGTGCTTTTCGCAGTTTTAGCCTCTGGAAGATCCGGGATTGTCAACCACCGAGCTGGGACGATAATCCTGCCAGGATGGGCCCCAGGAGGGGTCCACAGACAGACTGTCAGCGGATTTGGATCTAAGGACACCGTCGTCGTCGTCGTCGTCGCCGCTGTCGAAGATTGTCTTCGTCGCAGTTGTTCAAGGATAAAGGTTCAATGTTGAATGTTTTCGTTTTCTGCTGCCTTCCTGGGCGCTCTCGCCGCCACGGCTGAACTCCCAGGAAATTCAGCCTCGAACGCAGCGCACGCAAGACCCTAGGGTCGTCGTCGCCGTCGCCGCCGTCTTCGTCGTCGTCGTCGACGCCGCCGTCGTCGTCGACGCCGTCGCCGTCGTCGTCGTCGTCGTCGGCGCCGTCGTCGTCGTCGTCGGCGTCGCCGTCTTCGTCGCCGTCGCCGGCGCCGTCGTCTTTGTCGTCGGCGTCACCGTCTTTGTCGTCGGCGTCGTCGGCGTCGCCGTCGTCGTCGGCGTCGTCGGCGTCGTCGCCGTCGCCGTCGTCGCCGGCGCCGTCGGCGTCGCCGGCGTCGCCAGCGCCGGCGGCGGCGGCTCACTCCTGGCCTCACGGGCCGACCGGCGAGCGGGCTGTGCGCAGGGCCGGCGGGGGCGTGGCCGGGAGGTGCCCGGCCTGGCTCGGCGCGCGCGGCGGGCTGTGCGCATTGGGGGCGGAAAAGAGGGGGGTGATGACTAGGCGGGGGTGGATATCATGGCGGGGGCCATGATGTTTCCCCAGATTTCATGGCGCCTCTTCTTGTTTCATTACGTCCCTGGCCCCCCCGCTGGGCCGCGCACGTGCCGCCGGTCATGATTTGCCCCCCCCCCCTCTTGGACACCCCCCTCTTGGCCGCTCCCGAGCGCAGGGCCGGTGCGGCAGCGGCCCCGCCGCGGGCGCCCCAGGGGCGAGCGCTGCAGGCGGCCCAGAAGCGGCCAGCCTGCAAGCGGCGGCGAGCGAGCGTGAGCAGTGGGGAACCGGCCCCGGCCCCAGCTAACTATCGATTTTGTGTGTCAGCGTTTTGCCGCTGCGGCGGAGGTGTGTGAGTGTAGGCGCCCCTTTGAAGCGAGGCCATTGCCTTACACTTGGTCTAAAGTTCCTCATGTGGGGGGCAGGGGTCGCTTTTCACTTGGCATCGCTCGGACGTGCGCATTTTCCCTTCGGCGAGGACCATCGAGGAGCATCCTTGATCATTTGGCGAAAAAACCACGCACGAAACGAAAAAAACACAGGAAACGGACGTCCGAGCGATGGCCAGTTCATGCGTCCAGAAGCGGCCAGCCTGCGCGAGCGCGCGGGGGCACTTCGAGGCTCGAGGCTCAGGGGCAACGACAGGGGGGGATAGGCATATGCCTGGCATCGCTCGGACGTGTGTGTTTTTTTTTCCTCGGCGAGGACCATCGAGAAGTATCCTTGATCATTTGCCGAAGAAGCCACGCGCGAAGCCGAACAGAGCACAGGGAGTGGACGTCCGAGCGATGGCCAGTATGGGGGGGGTGCCTCGACCCCCAATCGCCCATGGATCGCCGATCGGGGCCCGATAGCCCCACCCCGCCCAGGAAGGTGTGGACTCACTGTCGGGCGCCTATCGCCGATCTATCGGCCATGTGTCGCCGATTCCAGGTCGATGCATCCCCCCCTATGCCTATCCCCCCCCCTGTCGTTGCCCCTCAGAGGCGGTTTTTCATAGTTTTCGGCTTCTGGCGGCCGTCTTCGGGCCCCGGGGCCCCCGAAACTCGATGCTGGGCGAAAAACCGTGTCGGATGGACCCCGGGAGGGATCTTGGCATTGACTTTGACTGATGTTCCCAGGGGGGGAAGTGAGGAGGAGAAGGCCTTCTCAGAAGGCGGCGGGACTTCTCAGAAGCCCTCGCGCCTTCTGAGAAGTTTCCCTGTCTTCGGGGAAGGTTTGGGAAACTTCTCAGAGGGCTGGGGGACTCCCGAGCCTTCTGGCAAGGCCCGCCCCTTCTCACTTCCCCCCCTCCCTCGCCGCCCATGCAAGGATCCGGCGATCGGAAAGCCGCCCATCCCCTCGTGTCAGAAGCTCACGCCGAAGTCATCACGACACGAGCCTTGTCGCAGGCGTGTGGTTGGCGCCTGCCAGCTCTCCTCCGCCGTCTGCCGCCCTTGCCCCATCGAGGTCCTCGCGGACCGCCTCGCCGCAGCCCCGGGCTTCTGGCCTCCGACGTTGCAGCTTCTCTTCGACGTGGGCCCCTGGGCTCTCGAGAACCCTCCTGGAGCCGGTCTTTCGCCGGCTTGGGACCACAATTCAGAAGAATTGGTCGCAGCAGCATCAGCATCAGCATCAGCATCAGCATCAGCATCAGCATCAGCATCATCATCATCATCATCATCATCATCAGCACCATCCTCATCCTCGTCATAATCATCATCATCATCATCATCATCATCATCATCATCATCATCATAATCATAATCATTATCGTCGTCGTCGTCGACATCATCATCATCATCATCACCATCATCACCATCGTAACAATCGTCAGCATCATCACCATCATCAGTGTTATTGGCATTACCAGTTCAAGAGTCATCAGCATAGTCATAATCAGCATTATCGTCATCGCCATCATCGTCATCTTCATCATCATCAGCATCATCACCATCACCATCAGCAATGTCATCACCATCCTCATGATGATGATGATCATCATCATCACCACCATTATCACCAACGCCATCAGAGTAGCTACCCTTATCATCATCATCATCATCATCATCATCATCATAATCATCATCGTCACCATCACCGTCACCATCATGATCAGCATCATCATAATCATCTTCACCATCCGCATCGCCATCAACATCACCATCACAATCATCGCCATGCGTCATCGTCATCATCATCACCACCACCATTACCATCACCATCACCATGACCATCACCATCACAATCACCATCACCATCACCATCACCATCACCATCACCATCACCATCACCATCACCATCACCATCACCATCACACAATCATCATCACCTTCACCAGCACCATCACCATCACCATCATTCTCAATATCGTCATCATCACCCCTAGCACTATCAATATCGTCATAATCATACTTATCATCACCATCACCATCACCAACATCATCAGCATCACCATCATCATCGTCGATCATCATCATGCCCCTCACCATCATCATAATCATCATCATCACCATCATAATCATCATCTTCATCATCATCGTCAGTATCATCATTATCATCGTCGTCGCCATCATATTTCTCAGTATCATTAGGATTAACATTGCCATAATCATCAGCTTACTCATCACCAGTACCATCGACATTGCCATCATCATCGTCACCGCCATCATCATCACCATCATCATCAGCACCATCATCATAATCATCATAGTGATCATTATTATCTCATCATCCTACCACCGCCATCATCATCATCATCATCACCGCCACCATCATCATCATCATCATCCTCCTACCACCATCATTATCAGTATCAGATTTGGCATTATCAATTTCATCATGACTGACACCATCATCATCGTCACAACCATCATCACCATCACCATCACGCTCGCCGTCACCAATGCCATCATCACCACCATTATCACCAACGCCATCAGAGTAGCTACCCTTATCATCATCATCATCATCATCATCATCGTCATCATCACCACCATAACCATCATCATCCTACCACCATCATCATCAGTATCATAATCGGCATCATCATCATCATGATTGACACCAGCATCATCGTCACAACCACCATCACCATCACCATGACCACCACCATCACCACCATAAGCATATTCGTCGTCGCCATCATCACCGTCACCGTCACCATCACCATCAGCCTGGAGCCGCAGTTCAGAAGACGCGGCCGCCGTGATCTTTCAATGGCAGCCTGAAGGTCATTCCCTTCCCTGCCTTCCCTGCCCTCTCTCTGGCCCCATGGAGGTCTCTGGAAGCCCACGGCGGCCCACGGCGGTCCACAGCATAACCAAACCCTTGAAATAGCTCGGCTGCGGGCGCCAATGGGCGTGCAGGGCACAGCTCTCTCCCCAGGAGAGCTCCAGGAGCGGCCAGACGAGCTTGCGGACAGCCGCCCCCGCCTCCCGCTGAACATCGCCAGCCCGAAACATAACGAACACTGCAGTACAGAACGGACCCCTACCGAACACGGCGCGAACGGACAAGCAACGGACAGCAACACGGGGGAAACAATTTGTGACGATCTTGAACACGAGACGGCCCAAATCAGTCCCCAGCGTTTTTTTCGTTTGTTTCTTTTCTTCAGCGAAGCCCCTGCTCTCCGAGAGGGCCTGGCGGACCCCCAAGGCGCCGCCCCCGCCCCGCGGGGCTGCCCCAGACCCTCCGCCTCGATCCTCGATCCTCGATCCATCTCCTCGATCCTCATCCTCCTCCTCCTCCTCCTCCTCCTGCCCTCCTCGTCCTTCTCCTCCTGCTCCTCCTCCTCGATCCTCCTCCTCCTCGATCCTCTCCTCCTCCTCCTCCTCCTCCTCCTCCTCCTCCTCCTCCTCCTCTCCTCCTCCTCCTCCTCCTCCTCCTCCTCCTCCCTCCCTCCTCCTCCTCCCCCTCCTCCCCTCCTCCCTTCCCCTCCCGCGTCGCGGCCCATGGGCGGCGGGGCGCGCCCGCGCCGCGCGCGCGCGCGGCCGCGGGCCCGCTGGCCGCGGCGGCGCTGCTGTGCGGCGCGGCCCCGCCGGCCGCGCGGCTCTTCGTGCCGCCGCGGCCTGCGGCGGGGCGCCTCGCGGGGGCTCGCCGCGGCGGGCGGCCCTCGGGCGCCGTCGTCGCCTGCGCCGCTGGGGAGCTGGAGGCTCAGGGGCAACGATGGTCAGAGGAGGAGCTGGTGCCACAGATGTTCGTTTACCCCTCCTCTTGTCGGGCCTCCCGGGAGGCCGTCGTCGCCGCCGCCGGAGTCGCCTCGAGCTTCTGGTCCGAGCGCAGCCCCGGGCGAGGTCCGGGGGGGAAGCGGCATGGGTACCTGTCGGTTTTCCCAGGAAGGGGGGGGGCACGGGCTCAGGGCAGGGAGCGCATCGACCTCCCATCGCCCACCGATCGCCGACCGGGGCCCAGCAGCCCGCCCCGCCGCTGTCGGGGGCCTGTCCCCGATCCATCGGCGATGTATCGCCGATTCGAGCTCTACAGTCGGGGCGCTGCAGAAGGAACCCGTTTCGTTAGAGAGGGGCTCGGTGTTCTTTGATGTGTTTCAAAGTTTGCCTCGGGTTTTCCTGAGGTTTTCCATGGGAAATCGAGGTTGAACTTTTGGGAAAAAAGGGGCCTTGTTCCTTGCTTAGGGTTCCTTAGGTCAACGCCTCGACTGTATGTTTCCAACCCTGAGCTGGTCCCCCCCGTATCGTTGCCCCTGAGAGGCGCTCGTGGACCGCGCGGCGCGCGGGCGCCTGGAGGCGTGGGCGCAGGACTGAGTGCAGCACAGCCCACCGCCACCCCCCTCCAAGACTCCCCCACTGCCGACGTGATCCAGGGGGGTCCATGCTGGGGCCCTCCGCATCACCAGGCCGGGAGTGGGGGCCCTGGCTGGGTGTGGCGGTGGGCCGTGCCGTCCTCCAGGAGGGCGGCGAGGGCGAGGGCGCCGCCGACGCGGAGAGCGGCGCGAGGCAGCCGCTGGCGCCGAGGATCGCCGCCGCGGCCGAGGCCCTGGAGGAGGGCCTGGTGCAGCGCTCCGTGGAGGCGCGGGCCCTGCTGCTGGCCGCCTTCTGCGGCGAGCACGTGCTGCTGACCGGGCCGCCCGGCACGGGCAAGAGCCTGCTGGCCCTCGCAGAAGGAAACAAAAACAGCATACGCATAGTTGTGGAGGAGGAGGAGGAGGAGGAGGAGGAGGAGGAGGAGGAGGAGGAGGAGGAGGAGAGGAGGAGGAGGAGGAGGAGTAGGAGGAGGAGGGAGGAGGAGGAGGAGGAGGAGGGAGGAGGAGGAGGAGGAGGCGGAGGAGGAGGAGGAGGAGGAGGAGGAGGAGGGAGGAGGAGGAGGAGGAGGAGCAGGGCGCAGGAGCAGGAGAGGAGGAGGAGGAGGAGGAGGAGGAAGGAGGAGGAGGAGGAGGAGGAGCATGAGAGGAGGAGGAGGAGGAGGAGGAGGAGGAGGAGGAGAGAGGAGGAGGAGGAGGAGGAGGAGGAGGAGGAGGAGGAGGAGGAGGAGGAGGAGGAGGAGGAGGAGGATGAGGAGGAGGAGGAGGAGGAGGAGGGAGGAGGAGGAGGAGGAGGAGGAGGAGGAGGAGGAGGAGGTGGAGGAGGAGGAGGAGGAGGAGGAGGAGGGAGGAGGAGGAGAAGGAAGGACGAGGAGGAGGAGGAGGTACAGTCAGCCCGCATAGGAAGGATGGTCAGCCTTCCCAAGGGTACCCTTGCTTCCTTGCCTCCTCGGTCCATGCTTGGCCACTCTCGTTGGCCGCGCCTCGCTCGCAAAGTGTCGGCATGGCCTTCCGAGGCCCTTGCGTCCTTGTCGTGCGTCCTGATTCTACGGGTTGACTGTAGGTTCGCGCCGTGTCGACCGGCGGCGTCCCCGCCGCCGGCGTTCAACGCGACCCAGAATCGGTCGGTGTTGAATGTAGACGGTTTGGAAAGGGCCGATCGTTCAAGGTGGAACGATCCCCGCGGTGTCAGAAACCAATGCCGAAGTCGTCACGACATACGTAAGCCTGCCGTCATCAGACTTTCGGAGCTCCGCGCGGATTTCTTGGATCGTCGTCGGGTCCCCCCACATGGTGGCCGCCCAGGCGCGCCCTTCAGGCGCGCCCCTCAGGCGCGCCCCTCTAGGCGCGGCCCTCTGCCGCGCTCTGCGCGCCTGGGAGGGGTGGCCTGGCGCCGATCCAAGATCTCCGCGCGGACCTCGGCGAGTTCAGGGTTTGGCGGCTGTTTGTCCCTCCAGGCCCGCCGCCTCGCGCGGCTGGGCGGCCCCGGAGCCGGCTTCTTCGAGCGGCTGCTCACGCGCTTCTCCGTTCCGGAGGAGCTGTTCGGGCCTCTGTCGCTGCGGGGCCTGGAGCGCGACGAGTACGTGCGCCAGACGGCGGGCTACCTCCCCTCGGCCACCGTCGTGGTAAGGCTCCGGATTGCACACAGGCGGCCCCCTCCCAGATAGTCCCAGCTGGACTCAACAGGCCCTCCGAGTGCTACTACTGGTCCCAGCTGGCCTCAACAGGCCCCCCGAGTGGCCTGAGGCTGTCTCAACACCTCAAGCCTGGGGCGCAGAGCGCCCCAGGGGCGTCGCCGTAGGCGGCGCCAGGGTGTCCAGACCGCCCCAGACTGCTCCGGGGGCCTGCTGAGTCCAGCTGGGACTACCCCAGATTTCGTAATAAAAGGGAGGGGGTCTCAATCCTCCCAGACGAGAAGTTTTAGACCCCCCCCCGTGGGAGAACCCTCCAAAACATCGTCCCCAGACCCCCCCAGGCCCTCCAAGATGGCCTGGAAGAGACCCCCCCCCGAAATGAGACCCCCCTCCCTTTATTACGAAATCTGGAGTACCCGAGGGACCTGCTAAGGCCAACCGGGACTACCTGGGCGGGGCTGCCTGCGCGCAGCCCGAAGCCTCACCACACCGTCGCCTTCGTGGACGAGATCTTCAAGGCGAACTCCGCCATCCTCAACACGCTCCTGTCCATCATGAGCGAGCGCGTCTTCGACAACGGGGCCGGTCGCGAGCCCGTGCCGCTGCGCTGCCTGGTGGCCGCCTCCAACGAGCCGCCAGAGTCCGAGGAGCTGGAGGCGCTGTACGACCGTTTCCTGTTCCGGCTGGAGGTGCGAAGAAAAACACAATCCCGCAGGGAGGTTCTTGGCCGTTTTCGGCCTCGAGGGTGGTCCTCGCCTGGCCCCAGGGACCGTCAACAAAGCGATGCGGGACGAACAAGGGCCCTGGGGCAAGGGTCGGGACTTTGGGGGACCCTGTATGGTAAAACTCGAGACATCGGACGTCTTGGAAGATGGGGCCCTGAGGGATGGGCCCTGAGGATAGGATGGGATCCCAGGTGGAAGTTGCACTGTTCGAGGCTCCTCGTTCTTAGGTCGAGGAACAACGAACGTCATAATCATACACTTTCTGAGCTGCGCGCGGATTTCTTGGATCTGTGCTCGGACCCCTCCCTGGCGGCGCCTCCGGCGCCTCCCGTGGTGCACTCCGCGTGCCATGGAGGGGGGGGTCCAGCACCGATCCAATAACTCTCCCCTTGTCACCTCCGAGGGAGCTTCTGCCTGCGCCGTTTTTTTTCTCCTTCGCCGAAGGATAGGAAGGGATCCCAGGCAGCATCTGCGCCGTTCGGGGCCCCTCGTCCTCTGGGGGCCCCAGCCTCCCCAGGGGCCGGAAGAAGAAACGGGGCCGGCGGCGCGGACCAGCCGCGCGCAGGCTTCCCGTGCGTAAAGGCCGCGCGTCAGCGCCTTCTTTTCTCCGCCCCCCTTCTCCGCGTTAGCGCCCTTCTCTCCGAGCGGGAGTTGGCGTCTGATGGACCTATTGCCCACCACCGCCAACAAGAAGCTGGAGGGGGAAGGGGGGTCCTCCTCCTCCTCCTCCTCCTCCTCCTCCTCCTCCCGCTTCTTCCTCCTGGTCCTCATCCCCCATCGCCTTCTCTCTCTCTCTCTCCAACTTGTGGTGGTGGTGGTGGCGGCGGAAAACAAGCCCATCACCGTCAGAGCGATGGCACGCGACCCGCTCCTCCTCCCCGCGAGGTGCAGCCAGTCACGGACGACGGCGTCGCGCAGCTCATCGCGGCGGCGGTCCGCCCGCGGGCGGAGGCTACCGCGCCCGCTGCGCCGCTGTCCGTGACCACGGCGGACGCGGAGGCCGCGTGCGCGGGCGCGGAGGGCGTGGAGGTCCCCGAGGAGGCCCCCCGCAGAGAGTCGCAGCCGATCGTAGGAGGAGGAGGAGGAGGAGGAGGAGGAGGAGGAGGAGGAGGAGGAGGAG
>CAUYUJ010019871.1:493778-499698 GCA_963575745.1 Prorocentrum cordatum | reverse complement strand
TGATCTTTTCACGCGATCGTGTCTGAGCCGGTCGGACGGGGCTTCAGGCCGAGGAGGAGTCCCTTCCAGAGCGTCTCTGAGAGGGCCGCGGCTCTCGAGACACCCTCCGGGTCCGCCGGGGCTCAGAGATTCTCGATCCATCCTCACCCGAGTCTCTCCTCGTCCTGGCTTCGTCTTGCGGGCCTGCGTGGATCAGGAGAGGAAAAAACACACAGACACAATGAATCGTCGATTCCCAGGAAAATATGGGAAAATATGGGAAGTGGGGGGGAAGACAGAAACCCAGAAAATATGGGAAAATATGGGGCATCTTTTTGTCTGTGTGTATTTATTTGTGTGTCCCGGGGCGCCTTCAGTGGAGGCCGTGGAGATCCTCGCTGGGGCGCGGCGGCTGCTGGCCGGCCTGGACCCGCCGGGGGTCGTCTCCGACCGCCGGCTGTGCCAGGCGGCGCGCCTGCTGAAGGTCGTGGCCTGGACGGCGGGGCGCGGGCGCGTGGAGGCGGCGGACTGCGCGCTGCTGCGGCACGTGCTCGGCGCCACGCGGGAGGAGCCGGCGCACCTCTGAGGAGGAAGAGGAACCCATACCTTCGATGCTCGTTTCGGGGACCTTCCTGGAGCCCACCTAACGGATCTGTTCGACCCCAGTTCGACTCAAGTTCGACTCAGGTTCGACTCAAGTTCGACTCAGGTTCGACTCAGGTTCGACTCAGGGTCGACCCAACTCGACTGACGTTCGACGCAGCTTCGACGCACGAGTGGATCGAGTGGCTTCAGGAAGGTCCCCAGAACGAGCATCCAACATACCGCTGCCATACCGTGAAGTCGGGCCTGTCCCCCTACAGGGGGATTTCCGGCGAAAAATTCAAGATAGTTAAAACAATACCCCAAAATACCCCTAAAGTGGTCCAACAATCGTCCCCGGACTAGTTTTGAATGTTCCCCCTGTAGAGGGACAGGCTCGGCGCTGCCCTTCGACGCTGCTTGACGAGCGTGTCCTGGATTTTGACGCTGCAGCTTTTTCGTGGGATGTTTGCAGCGGGAGCTCGGCGCCCCGCGGGAGGATGGGTACGATCGAGGTGGGTACGGAAATAACGGGTACAAAGACCGACAGCAGTTCCAGTTCATTGTGAGTAGGACTGGCTGTCGGCGTTGCGGCGGACGTTGTGCATTTGAGGCACGAGGCCGCCTGCCCAACAGCGGCCGCTGTCGGTTTTGGACAGCATTAGTTCTTGGGCATCGTACCCATTCTTTCCGTATCCATTCTCTGGCGTCCGAAGAGGAGTCGGCTCCGCTCAAGCGTACTGCGAAGGCCTTACGGCCGCTGCCGCCGGCCCCGAGGTCGAGGGGGGGGAGGGCGCGGAGCACGGGGCGGAAGCCGAGGAGGAGGAGGAGGAGGAGGAGGAGGAGGAGGCGGAGGAGGAGGAGGAGGAGGAGGAGGAGGAGGAGGAGGCGGACGAGGAGAAGGCGCAGGAGCACAGGGGGGGGGAGTGCACAGGAGGAGCGCGAGGCGAGCAGGGCCGCGGGGGGGGGGGGGGGGGCAACGACGGAGCGGCAGGGGCGAGGGGTGCGCGTGGCTCCCTGGCGCCCGAAGCGGCGTCGGCTCCGCTCGAGCGTGTGCGGCCTCCCTGCGGGGGCGCGTCCCGCTCCCCCCCTTTCAGGGGCGACGCGCGGGCTCGCCGGAGAGCTTCTGTCGGGCCTGTCCCCTCACAGGGGGATTTTCGACCCAAGATATACCAAAAATAGTCCAAACATGCACCAACAAATACTTCAAAAATACCCCAAACATACCCCAAAGATGCCCCAAACATGCACCCAAAATGCACCAACAATTCCCCAAAGAGGTCACAAGATCGTTCAAAAAGTGGCCCCCAGACCCCAGACGATGTTTGGATTTTTTAGTGGGGGGGTATTTTTGGGGTATTTTTTGTTTTTCGTCGAAAATCCCCCTGTGGGGGGACAGGCCCGACTTAACGGAACGCCTGCAGCACTCAGGCGGGACAAAGACACACAGACACCACTGATCTTCGATTCCTGGGAGAATATGGGAAACAATGGGACGTGGAGGGGGGAAGACAGGAGCCCAGAACAGATGGAAACAAAGAGGGGCACCTCGTGAGTTGTGTGTCTATGTATTGGTGTGTCCTTGGGCCCCTTGCAGCGCGCGCCCTCGGTGGCGGGCGCCTGCCGGCCACGCCGCCCGGGCAGCGGCTTGCTCCGGAGGTTGCTCTTGTGCTGCCTGCTCGGGCCCCAGGGCGCCGCTCCAGCAGAGACGCGCAGTACGAGTGTGAGGTCGGGCCTGTCCCCCTGCAGGAGGAAGACTCAAAAGTAATTAAAACACATGGCCTGGGGACGATTTCTGGACCACTTTTGATTTTTTTGTTGGGTATTTTTCTGACTTTTTTAAAATTCTTCGTCCCAAATCGGCCTGTACATAGGGGGACAGGCCCGACTCGAGACTAGTGTGTGTGTGTGTGTGTGTGTGTCTGTTTGCGTGTCCTTCTGGTGATCGTTTTCTTGTTCATTGCGGCGCGGGCCCTCGCCTCCCCCCCCATGGAGTAGTTCTTGGCTGTTTGTGGCGCCCGCTTCAGGCAGGTGGGGCCTCCCCCACGGGACGCACTGCTGCAAGCAGTCGCCCTGAGCAGAGGTCCAGAGCCAGACCCCCTCCCCTCTCTCCCCCTCGGGTTATGTCGGGCAATACAAGTACCCCACAAATATTCCAAAAAGGTAGACAAAGATTCAAAACATGCTCCCCAGACCATCTTTGGAGTATTTTTTGATTACTTTTGGGATTTTTTTTTTTATTTTTCGTCGCACATCCCCCTGTATGGGGGACGGGCCCTCCCTCCCCCTCGGGCCCGTCTCGCGCGATGTCGCGACCTCGCCCGTGCCCGCGCGGTGTCGGCCGCCGCCCTGGAGGCTTTTTTGTGCTGCCCACGGGGAGCGAAGCCCGCCGCCCGTCCTCCCTCCCCTCGGCGGCGCCCCTCTCCTGCCCCCCCTATGTAGGGGGCCACATGCGAACCCTACCCCTACCCCCCACGACTTCAGAGGGGGAGGGTGGGGTTCCCTTCGCTCGAGAGCTCCCGAACGAAGTGAACCCCACCCTCCCCCTCAGAAATCGTGGGGGGTAGGGGTACACCTTATGCGATGCTTAAGAAAACTTAAAGTTTCGGCCAGAGTCTCGACTATTCTTAACGTTTCAATGTAAATCCCAAGATTTTGATTGAAGTTTTGGGTTTTTATTCAAATTCTGAGACTATTAATTTCTTAACCCATGATTTCTTCAGCATCTCGCATGGGGGTTCGCACGTGGCCCCCTACTTTGACGGCCGAGGCCCCGCCGGGGGTGCTCCCGGACGGGAGCCTCAGTGGGTGGCGGGCTTTTCTCTCCTCCTCCTCCCCCTCCTCTCTCTCCTCCCCCTCCCTCCTCCCATCCCTCCTCCCCGCCTCCTCCCCCTCCTCCTCCTCCCCCTACTCCTCCTCCTCCTCCGCCCCTACCTCCTCCTCCTCCTCCGCCTCCTCCCCCCCCCCTCCTCTCCTCCGCCTCCTCCTCCTCCTCCTTCCTCCTCCTCCTCCTCCCTCCTCCTCCTCCTTCTCCTCCTCCTCCTCCCGCCTCCTCCTCCCCCTCCTCCTCAACCGTCGCGCGACGTGCGTAGCCAGAACGCCAAAAACGTCCCCACCCCCCTCCCGCGACCGGTTGTTAGTGTGGCCCGCTGGGTGCTAGGGTGGCCCGTTGGGTGTTAGTGTGGCCCGTCGCGCGGCCGGATGGGAGTTACTGTGGCCCGCGCTGATTAATACCCTCCGGAGGAACCCTGGCCATACTAACAACAACCGGGCCGCACTAACAACCAACGGGCCACAGTAGCACCTTATCCCCCCCCCTCCCCCTTCCTTCCCTCCCTCCGCCCAATGCCGAAACGCCGAACAAGAAGACGTTCACCCGAGTGTCCGTCTTCGCCCCCCAAGGAGAGCGAGCAGCTCTGGGAGTGGCTCGTGCGGCAGATCCCGCGCGCGCGGGGGCGCGCGGTGAGCGCCGTGCTCGGCGGCCTGCTGAGCAGGTCGGCGGTCCAAAGACCCAGACGCGCTCGCGTCGTGAATCAGCACAGAGCGTTGAATATTATTACTTCTAAAGAATAATTATTGTTGGGCCCCCTGGTGCACGCCCCCCCCGCCGCGCCTAGGCCGCAGCCACGTTTTCATCATTTTCGTGAGGAAGCCTCAGGTAAAACGATGTGATCCAGATCCGGTTGTTTTGTTGTAATCCGTTTTCCCTTGCAAAAAACACTATAAAATGACATTTCTTGTTCTAATATAATCAAATTTCAAGAATCCCTTGCAAAAAATAAGGTAAAGTGGACATTCGCGCGCGCAAGACGAAATCCTTCCAAAACCTTAGTGTTCGCAGCGATTTTAACATAAAAACATCAAAAACCAATGGTTTTTCAACAAAAAATTGTCAAAATCTCATCCCGCGCGCTCTTGCGGATTCGTAGGAAAACCAACACTTTTTAAACATTTCTGTCAAACGGGCTTTTGCGAGCAACTTTTTCGAACTTCTGCGACAACGGTTGCGCACCTGCCAGGGCCATCATCCCTGTCAAATAATACCATGCGGGACACATTCGTTTTTTTCTTCGCGCGCGCACGCCGAAATCTCCAAAAACCATTGGGCTTCTTAAGAATTTTAGCACCGCGCATCATAAAATCACACGAATCGCACCGTAGGTCCTCGAAAAACACCTGCACGACTTTTCAAAATTTCTACCCGCGCGCGCTGTCCTAACAACTTCTGTGGGTGTGTACTCCACGCCAGTGTAGTAGCCACGGTCGTCCGCAGGCCACGCAGTGAAGTGTCCGAACGTCATAGGGCGGGAAGCTGGGTGTGGGTGGTGGCGAAGAGTCGTGTGGATATTTGGTATAGCTTGCACTGCCCCCCCACAAAGTGGGGGTATTGGCTGGCGTCGCATGAAAACCCTGGCACTGGTGAGAACACTGAGCGTTCGGGTAAAATGATTGTTGTTGTTGTTGTTGTTGTTGTTGTCTGCTGTTGCTTGTTGCTTGTTGTTGTTGTTGTTGAGGTTGTTGTTGTTGTTGTTGTCGTCGTTGTTGTTGTTGTTATTGTTGTTTTTGTTGTTGTTTCATTATTGTTGCTGTTGCTGTGGTTGATGTGGTTGTTGTTGTTGTTGTTGTTGTCGTTTTGTTGTTGTTGTTGTTGTTGTTGTTGTTGTTGTTTTCACGTTGTTGTTGTTGTTGTTGTTGTTGCTGTTGCTGCTGTTGTTGTTGTTGTTGTTGTTGTTATTGTTGTTGTTGTTGTTGTTGTTGTTGTTGTTGTTGTTGTTGTTGTTGTTGTTATTGTTGCTGTTGTTGCTGCTGTTGTTGCCGTTGTTGTTGTTGTTGTTGTTGTTATTGTTGTTGTTGTTGTTGTTACTATTGCGGTTGCTGTTGTTGGTGTTGGTGTTGGTGTTGTTGCTGTTGTTGTTGCTGTTGCTATTGAAGTTGCTGTTGCTGTTGCTGTTGTTGTTGTTGCCGCTGTTTCAGCCTCTGGTCTAATTGGGCCTCCTAGATGGGGTCCGAGTAGAGGGGGTCGGAGGATCGCGCCGCATCGCCGATGCATCGCCGATGGAACGCCGATGTGCAGCCCGATTTTCTTCACGTCGACGTCGCCGATGCATCGCCGACGTCGACGCTGCATCGCCAGTGCATCACCGATGCGTCGCCGATGCAGCGGCCGATGTATCGGCGATGCGGCGCGATCCTCCGACCCCATCTACTCCGTCCCCACCTAGGAGGCCTTTAATCACGACGGACGCTTTTTGTTGTTGTTGCTGCTGCTTTCAGCCCCTGGGGGCCCGCGCTGGGCCGCAGGACCGTCAACCAAACGACGCGGGATGAACGCCACAGACACGCTCGCGCTGCGAACCAG
>CAUYUJ010019871.1:471278-488778 GCA_963575745.1 Prorocentrum cordatum | reverse complement strand
CGATGTTTCCCCCCCACTGAGTTGGTGTCTTTTTTTTTATCGTTGACGGCCACCACCCGTTCGGGGGGGCTCCTCTCGAGATTCTCGCCAGAGCGCCCTCCAGGACCAGCCCCAGGGCCGTCGTCGCCATCATCGTCGTCGGCGGCGGCGGCGGTTTCGTCCTCGAGGTTTGAACATTTTCGGCGATCAGCAGGATCGTTTCGAGGTTTCCGACCGTGTTCGGAGCTTTGGAGGCTGTCGGAGGTCGTCACGTTTTGGGAAAAACACGACGTAGGGGATTTGGGTCGTCGTTATCGTCGTCGTCGTCGTCGTCGTCGTCGTCGTCGTCGTCGTCGTCGTCGTCGTCGTCGTCCTCGTCCCTCGTCCCTCGTCCCTCGTCCCTCGCCCCTCGTCCGTGGTCCAGTCACGAGCGACAAGCAATCGGCATGGCCCTGGCTCTTGCACGAGGGAGGGCGATGGTGGTCGTGCGAGGCGGGGTGAGGAGAGGGGGGATTCTTGGATCCATCCTGGTGTTCTCCTGGGGCCTTCGTGACCATCGTGAGGAGGCAGGGGCAGGGGGGCGGCGACGAGCGAAGGAAGGAACGACGACTAAAGTAAAAGGCTCCGAGCTCTGGACCACAGCTGTGCACGGCAAGGAAGGCTCGGGGGAGCATTGGGGGTCCTCCTCTTGCTCCCCTGAGGGGGGGCCAGGATAGGAGCGACGGGGGGGGGAGCCTCCGCCGGCACCCGCACTCAGAGGCCTCCGCAATGGTACCCCAGACAGTCCCTCATGCACCCACGCGGGAGGCAGGACAGGAGCGGGGGGGGTGGGAGGGGAGTTCTGGACGGCACCCACCCTCAGAGGCCTCCCAGAGGGTCCCCTGTACGGTCCCACGGAGGCTCCTCCAGAGTGTACCCATAGGCTTCCCCCTTATGCTCTCCTGCGGGGAGGCAAAACAAGAGCGCAGAGGGGGGGAGGAGATCCGCCCTGTATCCCTCACACAAAAATGATGCAGTCCGCGCGGGATATCCGCTCAAATCCGCCCTGTACCTTTGGGGCCGTGGGGGAGTTCGTAGTCTGGACAGCGAGGCTGTGAATGTGGATATGACTCCAGCCCACGACACGGGGCTGCGGCGATCAGATGGTTCCGAAGCCAGAACTTCCCTATACAAACAGATACGACCACCCTGCGGGTGATAAGGAGGTTGGGGGTGGGGCCAGCAATGGGCAACAGTGGTGATTGTTGCGTTGCCGCTCGCTCTTGGGAGCCTTGGTGTCGAGTTGTTTACGTCATCCTTCGCTCTTGGGCGCCTTGGTAACATTCTCCCCCCCCGGGAGCCAACGAAATAATAATTTATCTAATTTATTTTGCAAGGGCTTGGGGGGCCGTTTGGGCACGTCTTTTGGACCTCTTGGGGGGGGTCTTGGAGGCCCCTTGGGGGGCTCTTGGGGGCCTCCTGGGTGCCTCTTGGGAGCCTTTCGGGGATGGCGCACGCTTGCTGCTTTTCCGGCACCGCTCGGTCGAGCATCGGAACGTAAAGGCGGCGGGAGCGGGCTGGCGGCGGATGCCTCACAGCGTCGCACAGGCGACGGACGCGGAGGCGGCGGAACTGGTCGACGCAGAAGCGCTAGCAAAGCCTGGCTCACCATATTGCCCGAGCCTCTTGCACCATCTTGTGGGCCTCTTTGGGCCCTCGTGGCCCGTCGTGAGGCCTGTGACGCGTTCAGCCAGGGCCAGTTGGACCCCCTCCTCCAAACCAACCGGACCGGGCCCTTAGGAACTGAAATGCGGTAGGCGTTCGTGGGCTTGATGCATGCTCCCCGGGCTTTGCCTGGGGTGCGCGGGCCGCCGTGGCAGTGCAGCGCTGCCGGCCTGCGCCCTGCCTGAGCCTCAGCCCGAAGGGGGGAGGGGTTTGGGGAGAGGGACCATGAGCCTGCCCAACCGGACAGGGCCCAGGGGGAGGAGTTTGTGGAGAGGGCTCCGGGGGGAGGGGCCTGAGCCTGCCGAACCGGACCGGGCCCCGGTGGGAGGGGTTTGGGGAGAGCGAAGCATTTCACACGCCGATGACCCCAAGGGGTCGGCGGATTATGATGTTTTGGCGGAGGCTGCTGACGATGATCATGCTGATGCAGCTGCTGGTGATGATGATCCTGTTTCTGTTGATGGTGATGGCCATGTTGACGACGACGACGATGGTTATGACGGTGATTATGATGGTTATGCTGATGAAGACGCTGGTGGTGGTGGTGGTGGTTACGATGTTGCTGATGGCCATGATGAGGGTTCTGATATTTTCGATGCTGATTGTTCTGATGATGCTGATTGTGCTGATGATGCTGATGATGATGATGCTGCTGATGATGATGATCATCATCACCGTGACCAGCATCAACATCATAATCATCGCCATCATCACCAGAATCATCATCATCGTCAGCATTAGCATCACCATCGTAATCATGGACATCATCATCAGCATCACCATCATGTTTGTCATCAGCAGCAACATCAGCGTCAGCATCAGCAGTCGCACCATGGAGGTGCTGTTGACGATGATGTCGAGTTGCTGCTGATGATGAGACTGGCGATGGCGATGATGATGATGGGGGTGCTGATGATGACGATGCTGATGATGCTTATGATGCTGATGATGATGATGCTGATGCTGATGATGATGCTGCTGCTGCTGATGATGATGATGATGATGATGACCATGCTGGCGATGATGTTTTTCTCTCTCATTCTCTCTCTCTCTCTCTATATATATATATCTAGGACGATATCTACGACGATGATGCGGATGCTGATGAAGAATATGATGCTGATGATTGTAATGATAACAAGGACGAGGATGCTAATGCTGACGCTGATGCCGATGACGACGATGTCGCCTCCGATGCTGATGATGATGCTGGTGGTACGATGATGCTGAAAACGATGATGCAAATGCAGATTATGCTAATACTGCTGATTATTATTATGATGCTAATGCTGATGATGATAATGATGCGACCGTTGCTGATGAGGATGATGATGTTGACGAAGAAGCTTGTCAAGATGCTGTGGCTGATTATGAGGAGCAGTACGATCATTCTGCGGATGAAGATGACAACTAGGATGCTGCTGCTGCTGCTGCTGATGATGATGATGATGATGATGATGATGATGATGATGACGGTGCCGCTGCTGCTGCCGATGACGATGATGATTCTGAGGATGCTAATGATGTTGATGATGATGCATCTGTTGATGCTGGTGCTGCTGCGGCTGCTGCTGCTGATGATGATGATGTTGTTGTTGCTGCAGATGATGATGACGCTGGTGCTTCTGATTACGATGCTGCTGCTGATGATGCTGCTAATGATGCTGATGCTGATGCTGATGCTGCTGATGATGATGAGGATGATGAGGATGTTGAGGAGGAGGATGAGGAGGAGGAGGAGGAGGAGGAGGAGCCGGAGGAGGAGGAGGAGGATTCGGTGTATTGCGTCTGGTCTGCTGGACCAAGGACGAGACCTTCTCCATTGGCAAGCACAAGGCTGGCCGCGGCTTGGGGACTCCAGTGCTGTGCCTCTCCCCGGGTCCCCTGTGCCTCTCCCCGGGTCCTCACCAGGTCCTCCTGCCCCCCTCTGCCTTGGCCACTCTTCCCTGCATCCCTCTTTCCTTCTCCCCTCCCGCATCCGTGCTCTCCCTCATGGCTCTCCCCTCTTCCCCCTGACCCTTGGCGTCCCCCTCCCCGCGTCCTCCCCCCGCGCCCCCCCTACGCCTTCTTCATCCCCCTGGCCGCTTCCTTCCCCTCCCGGTCCCCAAGCCTTCCTCGTTTTCCGCTTCTTCCTCCTCCTTCTCTACCTCCTCCTCCTTCCCCTACCCCCCCCTACCTCCTCCTCCTCCTCCTCCTCCTCCTCCTCCTCCTCCTCCTCCTCCTCCTCCTCCTCCTCCTCCTCCCCCATCCCCCATCCCCCATCCCCCCTCCTTTTCCTCTCCTTATGCCTCATGTCATGTCTTCCTCCAACTCATTTCCTCGGCCTCATTCTCGTCCGTCCCCTTTCCTCCTTCCTCCCAGCAGCTCCTTCGGTCCTCTCTCCTCTCATAGTTCTTCCTGTTCTTTCCCTCGTCTTCCTCTTCGTCCTGTCCATCCTGCTCTTGCTCCATCTGCTCCTACCATTGATTTTTTTTGGTTACAGTACAGCTTTAATTGGTTTCGGAATTATTTCTGTAGTGCGCACTGTATGCAATTACATCAATAATTGTGTCGGGAATTAATAATGTAGGCTCGAAATATTGCCAAGAGCATTTTGGTTATGCATTTCTATTGAGTTGGGAAGTTAGAAAGGAATTCGATAAGGAATTTCCTGAGTTAGAGAGGAATTTGAATACCAGAGATAGTTCTGAACCTCAAAGACAATCGAGTCCGAATTGCCCGAGGAAGCCAGGGCCAGGAAGGGAAAAAGGAGTTAGAAAGGAATTCGATAAGGAAATTCAAGAGTTAGAAAGGAATTTTGTTTTTTGGGTTGTTTTGGTGTTTTTTTTTTGTTTTTACGACGCCGAGAGGTCTGAGCCAGGAAGGAAAAAACGAGTTAGAAAGGAATTTGATAAGAAAATTCAAGAGTTAGCAAGCAAGGAATTTCGTTTTGGGGGTTGTTTTTGTTTTGCTTTGCTTTTTTAAGACGCCGAGAGGTCTGGGCCAGGAAGGAAAAATGAGTTAGAAAGGGATTTAATAAGGAATTTCAAGAGTTAGAAAGGAATTTCGTTTTTTGGGGTTGTTTTTCGTTTCGTTTTTTTTTTTTTACGACGCCGAGAGGTTTGGGCCAGGACGGAAAAAGGAGTTAGAATGGAATTTAACTAGGAATTTCAAGGGTTAGAAAGGAATTTTGTTTTTTTTTCTGTGTTGTTTTTGTTTTGTTTTGTTTTTTATTTACGACGCCGAGAGGTCTGGGCCAGGAAGGAAAAAGGAGTTAGAAAGGAATTCAATAAGGAATTTCAAGAGTTAGAAAGGATTATGTTTTTTTGGGGGTTGTTTTTTTGTTCTGTTTTTTACGACGCCGAGAGGTCTGGGCCAGGAAGGAAAAAGGAGTTGGAACGGAATTTAATACGGAATTTCAAGGGTTAGAAAGGAATTTCGTTTTTTTGGGGTATGTTTTTTGTTTTGTTTTTTACGACGCCGAGAGGTCTGGGCCAGGAAGGAAAAGGGAATTAGAACGGAATTTAATAAGGAATTTCAAGAGTTAGAAAGGAATTTTGTTTTTTTGGCTGTTTTTTTTCGGGGGTCTGTTTTTTTTTACGACGCCGAGAGGTCTGGGCCAGGAAGGAAAAAGGGAGTTAGAAAGGAATTTAATAAGGAATTTCAAGAATTAGGAATTTCGTGTTCGGGGGTTGTTTTTTTTTGTTTCTTTTTAAACGACGCCGAGAGGTTTGGGCCAGGAAGGAAAAAGGAGTCAGAAGGGAATTTAATAAGGAATTTCAAGAGTTAGAAAAGCAGTTTGTTTTTTTGTGGTTGTTTTTTGTTTTGTTTTTCTTCGACGCCGAGAGGTCTGGGCCAGGAAGGAAAAAAAAGGAGTTAGAAAGGAATTTAATCAGGAATTTCAAGAGTTAGAAAGGAAATTCGTTTTTTGAGGTTGTTTTTTGTTTTGTTTTGTTACGGCGCCGAGGGGGGTTGGGCCAGGACGGAAAAAAAGGAGTTAGAAAGAAATTAAATAACGCATTTCAAGAGTTAGAAAGGAATTTCGTTTTTGGTGTTGTTTTTTTTGTTTTGTTTTTTTACGACGCCGAGAGGTCTGGGCCAGGAAGGAAAAAGGAGTTATAAAGGAATCTAACAAGGATTTTCCAGAGATAGAAAGGAATTCTGGATACCAGAGAGAATTCTGAATCGCAGGCCCACTCGCGTCAGAATTCCCCAAGAAACGCTGGGGCCAGGAAGGGGAAACGGAGTTAGAAAGGAATTCGATAAGGAATTTCCCGGGTTAGAAAGGAATTTTAATACCAGGGAGAATTCTGAATTTCAAAGACTATTGAATCAGAGTTCCCCAAGAAACTCTGGGGCCAGGAAGGGAAAAAGGAGTTAGAAAGGAATTTGATACGGACTTTCCCGAGTTAGAAAGGAATTTTGAATACCAGAGAGTATTCAGAATTTCAGAGACAATCGAATCAGAATTCCCCAAGAAACGCTGGGGCCAGGAAGGGGAAACACAGTTAGAAAGGAATGTGGTACGTTCTTTCCTGGGTTACAAAGGAATTTTGAATACCAGAGATAATTCTGAACCTCAGAGAGTATCGAATCAGAATTGTCCGAGAAAGTTAGGGCCAGGAAGGGAAAAAAAGAGTTAGAAAGGAATTTAATAAGAATTTTTCCTGAGTTAGGAAGGAATTATGAATACCAGAGAGAATTCTGAACTTCAGAGACAATCGAATCAGAATTCCCCAAGAAACGCTGGGGCCAGGAAGGGGAAACGGAATTATAAAGGAATTCGATAACGATTTTCCAGAGTTAGAAAGGAATTTTGAATACCAGAGATAATTCTAAATCTCAGAGCCAATCGCGTCAGAATTCCCCAGGAAACGCTGGGGCCAGGAAGGGAAAAAGGAGTTAGAAAGGAATTTGATAAGGGAATTTCAAGAGTTAGAAAGGAATTATGAATACCAGAGAGAATTCTGACTTCAGAGACTATCGAATCATAATTCCCCAAGAAGCGCCGGGGCCAGGACAGGGAAACGGAGTTAGAAAGGAAATTAATAGGGAATTTCCACAGTTAGAAAGGAATTTTGAATACCAGAGAGAATTCTGAACCTCAGAGACAATCGAGTCCGAATTGCCAGAGAAAGCCAGGGCCAGGAAGGGAGAAAGGAGTTAGAAAGGAATTTGATATGGAAATTCTAAAGGTAGAAAGGATTTTTGAATGCCAGAGAGAATTCTGAATTTCAGAGACTATCGAATCAGAATTCCCCAAGAAACGCTGGGGCCAGGAAGGGAAAACGGAGTTCCTTCTTCCCCTTCGGAACCCAGGAAAATCCTTATCACATTCCTTTCTAACTCCGTTTTCCCTTCCTGGCCCCAGCGTTTCTTAGGGAATTCTGATTCGATAGTCTCTGAAATCCAGAATTCTCTCTGGCATTCAAAAATCCTTTCTAACTGTGGAGTTTCCTTATCAAATTCCTTTCTAACTCTTTTTTCCCTCCCTGGCCCTGGCTTTCTCGGGCAATTCGGATTCGATTGTCTCTGAGGTTCAGAACTCTCTCTGGTATTCAAAATTCCTTTCTAACCCTGGAAATTCCTTATTACATTCCTTTCTAACTCCGTTTCCCTTTCCTGGCCCTGGCGCTTCTTGGGGAATTCTGATTCGATAGTCTCTGAAATTCAGAATTCTGTCTGGTATTCAAGATTCCTTTCTAACTCTGGAAATTCCTTATTAAATTCCTTTCTAACTCATTTTTCTCTTCCTGGCCCCGGCGTTTCCTGGGGAATTCTGACGCGATTGGCTCTGAGATTCAGAATTCTCTCTGGTATTCAAAATTCCTTTCTAACTCTGGAAATTCCTTATCGAATTCCTTTCTAACTCCGTTTCCCCTTCCTGGCCCCAGCGTTTCTTGGGAAATTCTGATTCGATTGTCTCTGAAGTTCAGAATTCTCTGTGGTATTCAAAATTCCTTTCTAACTCTTCTGGGAATTCTTTATTAAATTCCTTTTCTAACTCTTTTTTCCCTTCCTGGCCCTGGCTTTCTCGGGCAAGTCTGAATCGATACTCTCTGCGGTTCAGAATTATCTCTGGTATTCAAAATTCCTCGCTAACTCTGGAAAGTCCTTATCGAATTCCTTTCTAACTCCGTTTCCCCTTCCTGGCCCCAGCGTTTCTTGGGGAATTCTGATTCGATACCTAGTCTCTGAAATTCGGAATACTCTCTGGTTTTCAAAATTCCTTCCTAACTCGGGAAATTCCTTATCAAATTCCTTTCTAACTCCTTTTTCCCTTCCTGGCCCTGGCTTTCTCGGGCAATTCGGACTCGATTGTCTCTGAGGTTCAGAATTCTCTCTGGTATTCAAAATTCCTTTCTAACTCTGGAAATTCCTTATCGAATTCCTTTCTAACTCCGTTTCCCCTTCCTGGCCCCAGCGTTTCTTGGGGAATTCTGACGCAAGTGGGCCTGCGATTCAAAATTCTCTCTGGTATTCAAAAGTTCTTTCTAACTCTTGGAAATTCCTTATCGAATTCCTTTCTAACTCCGTTTCCCCTTCCTGGCCCCGGCGCTTCTTGGGCAATTCTTATCAGATAGTCTCTGAGATGCAGAATTCTTTCTGGTATCCAGAATTCCTTCCTAACTCTTGAAATTCCTTATTAAATTCCTTTCTAACTCCTTTTTCCGTCCTGGCCCAGACCTCTCGGCGTCGTAAAAAAAACAAAACAAAACACAGACCCCCCAAAAAACAATTCCTTTCTAACTCTTGAAATTCCTTATTACATTCCTTTCTAACTCCTTTTTCCTTCCTGGCCCAACCCCCCCGGCGTCGTAAAAAGACAAAACCAAGAAACAACCCCAAAAAACGAAATTCCTTTCTAACTCTTGAAATTCCTTATTAAATTCCTTTCTAACTCCTTTTTCCTTCCTGGCCCAGACCTCTCGGCGTCGTAAAAAAAACAAAACAAAACACAGACCCCCAAAAAATCAAATTCCTTTCGAACTCTTGAATTTCCTTATTAAATTCCTTTCTAACTCCTTTTTCCCTTCCTGGCCGAAACCTCTCGGCGTTGTAAAAAAAACAACCCCAAACAACGAAATTCCTAACTCTTGAAATGCCTTATTAAATTCTTTTCTAACTCATTTTTCTTTCCTGCCCCAGACCTCTCGGCGTCGTAGAAAAACAAAACAAAAAACAACCCCGAAACACGAAATTCCTTTCTAACTCTTGATATTCCTTATTAAATTCCTTTCTAACTCCTTTTTTTTCCTTCCTGGCCCAGACTTCTCGGCGTCGTACAAAACAAAACAGACCAACCACCAAAACAAAATTTCTTTCTAACTCTTGAAATTCCTTACTAAATTCCTTGTTAACTCCTTTTTCCCTTCCTGGCCCAGACCTGTCGGCGTCGTGAAAAAAACAAAACAAAAATCAGCCCCCAAAAAAACGAAATTCCTTTCTAACTTGTGAAATTCCTTATTAAGTTCCTTTCTAACCCCTTTTTCCTTCCTGCCCCAGACCTCTCGGCGTCGTGAAAAAACAAAACAAAAAACAACTACCAAAAACTAAATTCCTTCCTAACTCTTGAAATTCCTTATTAAATTCCTTTCCAACTCCTTTTTCCTTCCTGGCCCAGACCTCTCGGCGTCGTGAAAAAAACAGAACAAAAAAAACAACACCAACAACGAAATTTCTTTTTTAACTCTTGAAATTCCTTATTAAATTCCTTTCTAACTCCTTTTTTCCCTTCCTGGCCCAGACCTCTCGGCGCGTAAAAAAACAGAAAACAGCACCCAAAAACGAAATTCCTTTCTAACTCTTGAAATTCCTTATTAAATTCCCTTCTAATTCATTTTTCCTTCCTGGCCCAGACCTCTCGGCGTCGTAAAAAAACAAAACAAAAAACAATTTCAAAAAAAACGAAATTCCTTTCTAACTCTTGGAAATCCTTATTAAATTCCTTTCGAATTCCTGTTCCTTCCTGGCCCAGACCTCTCGGCGTCGTAAAAAAACAAAACAAAAAAACACCACCAAAAACGAAATTCCTTTCTAACTCTTGAAATTCCTTTATTAAATTCCTTTCTAACTCCTTTTTCCTGCCTGTCCCAAACCTCTCGGCGTTGTAAAAAATGAAACAAAAAACAACCCAAAAAACAACATTTCTTTCTAACTCTTGAAATTCCTTATCAAATTCCTTTCTAACTCCTTTTTTCCTTCCTGGCCCTGACCTCCCGGCGTCGTAAAAAACAAAACAAAAAACAGCCACCAAAAAAGCGAAATTCCTTTCTAACTCTTGAAATTCCTTATTAAATTCATTTCTAACTCCTTTTTCCTTCCTGGCCCAGACCTCTCGGTGTCGTTTAAAAAAAAAACAAAACAAAAATAATCCAAAAAAGCGAAATTCCTTTCTAACTCTTGATATTCCTTATTAAATTCCTTTCTAACTCCTTTTTCTTTCCTGGCCCAGACCTCTCGGCGTCGAAAAAAAAACAAAACAACAATCAATTTCCCAAAAACGAAATTCCTTTCTAACTCTTGAAATTCCTTATTAGATTCCTTTCTAACTCCTTTTTCCTTCCTGGCCCAGACCTCTCGGCGTCGTAAAAAACAAAACAAAAAACCACCACCAAAAACGAAATTCCTTTCTAACTCATGAAATTCCTTATTAAATTCATTTCTAACTCCTTTTTCCTTCCTGGCCCAGACCTCCCGGCGTCGTTTCTTTTTTGTTTAAAAACAACACCCAAAACGAAATTCCCTTCAAACTCCCTGGAAATTCCTTATCAATTTCCTTTCTAACTCCTTTTTTTCCTTCCTGGCCCAGACATCTCGGCGTCGTTAAAAAAAACAAAAAAACGACCCCAACAACGAAATTCCTTTCTAACTCTTGAAATTCCTTATCAAATTCCTTTCTAACTCCTTTTTCTTCCCCGGCCCAGACCTCCTGGCGTCGTAAAAAAACAAATTTAACGCAAAAAAACTGAATTCCTTTCTAACCTTTGAAATCCCTTATCAAATTCCTTTCTAACTCCTTTTTCCTTCCTGGCCCAGACCTCCCGGCGTCGTAAAAAACAGAAAAAACGCCGCGCGAAAGCTGCGTCGCAGCTACAGCTACAGCTACAGCTACAGCATTAATTGCTCAGCGAATTATTTACTGTAGCACCCTACAGTACAGCTACAGCATTAATTGCTCAGCGAATTATTTCTGTTAGGGAAAAAAATCAATGGTACTCATCTACTGTCCTCTCGCCTTCCTCCCCGTTCATCCCCGTCACTCTCCCTCCCCTTCACCCTCCCTCCTGCCCCCCCCACTCTTCACATCCCCATCCCACTCTCCATCACCCCCTCCCCCTCCTCCCTCCACGTTCCCTTGCCCCCCCTCCACTCTCTCCCTCTTCCTCCCTCCTCCCTCCTCCTTGCCCCTCCCTCTTCCCATACGCTCCGAGAGCTTCCCCCCTCCCCCCTTCCCTTCCTCCTGCTCGCTCAAGGGATGTCCGGTTCTGGGAAGCTGAGCATTCTCCTGCAGCTCCTCTGGTCACCCTCTCGCGCGCTCGGCCCCTGGCAGAGGGCCGCAAGTTCAGCGACATCGCCGACGAGGACGTGGACTACTGCAGCATGGTGGAGCGGAAGGTGGAGCAGGCCGCGCTGCAGCCACAGCGCGCGCGGAGGACGGGGAGCGAGGGAGGGGGAGGGGGCGGGGAGCGAGGGAGGGGGAGGGGGCAGGGTGAGGGGGCAGGGGGAGGGGCGAGGGGGAGGGAGGGGGAGGACGGGGAGCGAGGGAGGGGGAGGGGGCAGGGGGAGAGGGAGGAGGGGTCGGAGGAGCGACGGAGGGGAGGGGGGCTGGAGGGGTGAGCCTGGCTGCCCACGCCCTTGGCTGGCGCGTCGAGAATCGAGGCGGCCTCCAACGAAGCTGAGCGGCCAGAGAGTTGTCCTGGTCCTTCTCCGAGGAGGCGGTAGGAGAGCGCGACGATGCAGCGCGCCGCGCTCTGCGCGGCACGAAGCGTGGAGTTGTGGGACGCATCGGCTGCTTGCCCACCCGTGCCCGCGTTCTTCTTTTTTGTTCGTGAGGTGCTGGGCTGGTTCAGTGCCGGCGCGTTTCACCGTTCGGCGGTGGGAGGATGTGCCAGAACCAGCAGGTATGCGGAGGCCGTCAGGGGCGGACGGGAAGGAGGGCCTCCGCGGAGTCCCCCCGTCGCCCGCGGCCAGACCTGCGCGTCGGAAGCCTGGGCGGGCGCCGACTTTCCGAGCGGGTTTTGGCCGGGCACTGGAGGGCAGCGGAGAGTCCGCGCTCAAGAGACGGGGGTCATATGCAAACGGGGGTCAGTCAGAGCGCCGGATCTTGCAGGATGCCGCAGGGCCAGGGCTGCCCTGACCCGGGTTTGGGTGCAGGATCCTGCAGCGCCCGATTGACCCGGGTTTGCATCGACCCAGGTCAGCTGATCCCCGAGAATTCGGCATCGCTCGGACGTGTGCATGTTTCCTTCGGCGAGGACCATCGAGGAGCATCCTTGATCATTTGGCGAAAAAGCCACGCACGAAGCCCATCAAAAACACAGGGAATGGACGTCCGAGCGATGGCCAGAGGAGGGAGCGAGGGAGGGGGGAAGGGAGGGAGGGGAGGGAGCGGAGGGACTGGGCAGTTCTCTGGCGAGCTGCCCACATCCTGGGCGCGCGGGCGCAGCGTCCCGGGCGACCCACGCCGGAGAGAGCTGCCGTGCGGGCAGGGATGCTGGCGAGGGGGGGGGGCTCAGTGAGCAAGGCGACGGCTGCCGCCCGCCTGACGAACCCAGCCGATCACCACCCACCAAACCACCCCAACCCAACCCGAAGGCCCAAATTTATCCTCGATTTACGGTGGGGTGGGGGTGGGGGAGCATCGAAAAAACACATGGAATCCGTACCCCCCCCAACCCGAAATTCGGGTCAAATTCGGATCTTCGGGTTGGGTTGGGGTGGTCTGGTAGGTAGTCAGCCGAAAACCAGCGGCGTCCAGAAGGAGGACATAGCACCTCTGATTAACTTTGGAGGAGCCCCTAGCCGCTTCTGCAGGCCTCCCAGATGGGGTCGGAGCAGATGGGGCCGGAGGATCGCGCCGCATCGCCGATGCATCGCCGATGCGGCTCGATGCGGAGCCCGATTTGCTTCACGGCGACGTCGCCGATGTGCGGAGCCCGATTTGCTTCACGGCGACGTCGCCGATGCATCGCCGACGTCGACGATGCATCACCGGTGCATCACCGATGCGCTGCCGATGCATCGCCGATGTGTTGGCGATTCGGCGCGATCCTCCGACCCCATCTACTCCGACCCCATCTAGGAGGCCTCTATCCTCGCCTCGACGCTGCCCGATCCTCGACCCTCGATCCTGATCCTCGATCCTCGATCCTCTCGACCCTCGATCCTCGACCCTCGATCCTCGATCCTCGATCCTCGATCCTCGATCCTCGCCTCCTCCCCCCTGATCCTCGACGATGTCCGATCCTCGATCCTCGCTCTGGGGTGCTGAGTGGGGGCCAGGGCCGCCCCGTGCCGCCGGAGAGCTGGCGCTCTGGCGGCTCAGTGCGGCTTGACGGCGACGGCGAGCACGGAGACCACGGCGGCGGCGGCGACGACGACGAGGAGGACGAGGACGAGGACGAGGACGAGGACGAGGACGGTGTTGGCGGCGACGACGACGACAACGAAGTGGTAGCCCTTCGGCCCCTTCCTCTTCCCGTCGTCGTCCCTCCCTGTCGTCGATCCCGACGGCGGCGGCGGCGACGACCACGACCACAACCTGGGCGGCGGTGGTGAAGACGGCCCAGGGCGATGTGCTAAAGTCGCGGGCCTTGCATGGCGCGCGTGTGTGTGGGGGGCTCGGACGGGGGGTAAGTCTGGTCTTGTGTCGTGGACTCGTGCGTGCGGGTGTTGTGCCGACGACGATGACGTGGTGGACGCGGGCGGTTGGATTTCGAGTTTCTCGGGGATTTGATGTGGTGTTCCGAGAGCGGCCCCAGGGCAAGTTCTCTGGCGGCACGGCGCTCGACCTGCAGATGCGGAAGTTCGTCGCGTACGTCCGCGGCGCGCGCGGCACGAGCCGCGTGGCGGCCTCTGCAGCGGGCCGCCGGCCGAAAAGGAGCCTCTCACGCGGGGCCTGTAGCCGGCTGGGGTGAGGTGTCCCAGCGCCCTCCTCCTCCTCCTCCTCCTCCTCCTCCTCCTCCTCCTCCTCCTCCTCCTCCTCCTCCCCCTCCCGCTCTCCCTCCCCCTCCCCCTTCCCCCCCCTCCCCCCCCCTCCTCCTCGTCGCTACGGCTGGACGCGGCTCGAAGAACGGAGCGGTTTCGACCCCGGGGGGGGCCGCTCTTCTCGGGGCCCGTCCAGCGCAGACCCGCCGTGCGCTTCCAACGTGGGGCGTGCCCGAGGCGGGGGTGTGCGTATCCGGGACCACCGCCTGGGGGATCGATCTTCGGGGACCGCGGCAGGCGGTGGATAGGGATATGCTCGGGCCCGGGCCCCATGGGGCTAACACACATATATATATATATATATACACATGCATATATGTATATGTTCACACATATATATATATACATACGTATACATGTATATATAGATATGTATGTATGTTTGTATGTATGTAGGTAGGTAGGTCGGTATGTAGATAGGTAGCTAGGTAGGAAGGTCGGTAGGTCGGTAGGTCGGTAGTTCGGTAGTTCGGTAGGTCGGTAGGTCGGTAGGTCGGTCGGTAGGTCGGTAGGTAGGTCGGTAGGTAGGTAGGTCGGTGTGTGTATGTATGTATGTCTGCATGCATGCATGCATGCATGCATGCATGTATGTATGTATGTATGCATGCCTGTCTGTCTGTATATATGCATGTATGTATGTATGCATGTATGTATGTATGAATGTATGGAATCAATGTATGTGTATGTATGTTTGTATGTAATGTAATGTAATGTAATGTAATGTAATGTAATGTAGTGCATGTAATGTAATGTAATGTAATGTAAATATAATGTAATGTAATGTAATGTAATGTAAGGTAATGTAGTGTAATGTAATGTAATGTAATGCAAGTAATGTATGTATGTATGTATGTATGTATGTATGTATGTATGTATGTATGTATGTATGCATGTGTGTATATGCATGCATGTATGTATGTATGTATGTATGTATGCATGTATGTATGTATGTATGTATGTATGTATGTATGTATGTATGTATGTAGCTATGTATGTATGCATGCATGTATGTATGTATGTATGTATGTATGTATGTATGTGTGTGTGTATGAATGTAGGCATGCATGCATGGATGAATATAGTACGTATGCAGTATGCATGCATGTATGCATGTAGGTATGCATGTATGTATTTATGCCTGTCTGTCTGTCTGTATCTATGCCGGCACACGTATGTATGCATGCATGCATGTATGTATGTGTGTCTGTCTGTATGTGTGTCTGTCTGTATGCCTGTCTGTCTGTCTGCCTGCCTGCCTGCCAGTCTGTATGTATGTATATATGTATGTATTTATGTATGTATGTATGTATGTATGTATGTATGTATGTATGTATGCATGCATGCATGCATGCATGTATGTATGTATGTATGTATGTATGGTGTATATATGTATACATGTATATATATATATATATGTATATATTCAAGTCCACCCGCTAGCTGGGGTCACAGGACGTCGCTCCACAGGCGGTCGATATGAATGTGTCCCCGCAGCGGGGCTCTGTCCTTGTCCTCTTCGCCCATTGCTCCTCGACAGTTCTACTCCCCATGACAGCTGCTCCTCGCTCACACCGATGCCTGTGCTGGTTTTCGCTAGACAATATTATGGGCGCATTGCGTATTGCGTATTGCGAAGGCCTTGCGGCCGGTGCCGCCGACCCTGAAGGTGGACGACGACGACGACAACGGCGGCGGCGGTGGCGGCGACGACGACGCTGACTTGGGCCAGAGAGATGCTTCTTGGGGTCTCTTCGGAAAGCTCTCGGTGGATCCTGGTTAGGAATGCTGGGACCTCTTGGGAGCCTCTCGGGGCCTCTTTGGGCTTCCTGGGGACCTATTGTGAGCCTCTTGGGACCTGTGCGGGCTCCCTCTGGGGTGTCAGATACCCTCAAGCAGCAACAGAAATAGGTAAACACATTCCGTCACGTTTTTTGACGACGCGAGAGGTTTGGCCCCTCAGTTGGCGGACTTGTCCACTGGTGCGGTTGGTCCAGATTTTCGCGGCGGACCCGTCCGCGGCGACGAGAACGGCCCTGCGGGCTCCCCCGAACCTCGGAACCTCTTGCAAAACAGGGCTCCCGCTGGGCTCGGACCAGCCGTGGAGCTGCCCAGACCCTGCACGGAGCGCAGGCAACCTCTCACGGACAATCTGCGCGGTTTTTGCTCCTCCAGTTTCGAGCCCGAGACGGCCGACCGACTCGGGGACGCAGCCGAATGGACCGAGTGGAGGGCAACCGTATACGTGTTGGCGTGGTGCGATCGTCCCCTCCCTCGTGTGACGAACCAACAACACACCCATACCCATGGGAGGGTCGGAAAGGGCTGTGGGTGCGTGTTGTCGGATGGGGGTCCCCGCTCGAACGGGAGCGTTCCCTAGGGTCGGACAACCCGCACCCATACCCATAGCCAGTCCTCCTCCCAACGACCCCCCTGATAGGTATGGGTGTGTGCTGTTCGTTCGTCCTCGTGCCCCTCCTATTCCCAAAGCTGCGCTGGAACAGAAGACACACTTTTTGATCCTCCAAGGTCGAGCCTCGAAGTGCTAGCACTGCGGCTCCGTACTCTCTCCCGCGGCGTTTTGACGCGCCGGCCCCGGCGATTACAAAGGCTTTGCGGCCAGTGCCGCCGACCCTGAGGGGACGACGACGACGATGACAAGAACGACGACGACGACGACGACGACGACGACGATGACAAGAACGACGACGACGACGACGACGACGACGACGACGACGACGACGACGACGACGACGACGACGACGACGAGGACGAGGACGACGACGACGACGACGAGGACGACGAGGACGACGAGGACGAGGACGAGGACGAGGACGAGGACGAGGACGGCGACGACGACGAGGACGGCGTTGGCGGCGACGACGACAACGAAGCGATAGCCCTTCGGCCCCTTCATCTCCCCGTTGTCGTCCCTCCCCGTCGTCTTGCCTCCTCGTTGCCCTCCTCCTGCTCCGCCGTCTCCTCTCAGCACTGCGGCGTGGCCTGGCCCCGCGAAGGTGGCCAGGAACGGCCAGAAGAAGCTTGCTCCCCTCTGGCCTGGGCCAGTACCTGCGGCCCGCAGGCCTTACTCCTCGAAGGGCGAGCCTCGAGGTGGAGCTCTTTTGGGGCCTCTGGGGCCTCTTGGGGGCCCCTCTTGGGGCTCTCTGGGGCCTCTCGGGGGCCTCTGGGGTATCCTCGAAGTGGGGCTCTCTTGGGAGGCCTCTCTTGGGGCTCGCGTGGACCTCCTGGCGATCCTCCTGGGGAGCCTCGTAAAGCGGGGCCCTCTTAAGGAAGTGCTCCTTGGGGCTCTCCTGGGCCTCCCTGGGGATCCTCTCGCGGCTTCTCGAGGCTGGCGCCTCCGAGCGGTTGCCCTCGCCGGTCCTTCCCCCGCCCCTGGCCGCGCGACGCGCCAGGCCCCGGCGACTTCGGGCCGCCGCCCTCGGGCGGCGCCGGGCGCGGCGGAGGCGCCGCGCGGCGGCGAGCGCTGCCCGCGGTCCGGCCGGCGCGACCCCCCGGGTCTCTCCGCGGACGACCTTCGGGCCGGACGAAAGAGGAGGCGGAGGAGGCGGAGGAGGAGGAGGAGGAGGACGAGGAGGAGGAGGAGAAGGAGGAGACGGAGTATCAGGAGGAG
>CAUYUJ010019871.1:428697-471178 GCA_963575745.1 Prorocentrum cordatum | reverse complement strand
GATGATGATGCTGATGCTGATGCTGATGATAATGATGATGATGATGATGATGATGATGATGATGATGATGATGATGATGATGATGATGATGATGATGATGATGATGATGATGATGATGATGACGATGATGATGATGATGATGATGAGCTGGAGGAGGAGGAGGAGGAGGAGGAGGAATAGCAGGAGGAGGAGGGATACCAATATGAAGACGAACAAGAAGAGAAGGAGGAGGATCCGTCTAGGCCCCCTGATGGATAGGTTGATGACAAGTAGAGGCCTGCCAGGGATAATTCGTGGTGAAATTGTCCTGAGTACTCAGATGCCTGGGTGTCCAGCACGAGGCGAAGGAGTTGGTGAAGGAGAAGGTGGAAGAAGTGTGTGAGGGGGGGTGGAAGGGACAAGGGCGAGGCAGCCTCCTCGTCCTCCCTCTCCTTTTGTCCTTCCTCCTCCTTTTTCTCATTGTCCTCCTCCTCTCCTGCCACTCCCTCCTCTCTCGTCTTGTTCCTCTTGCTCCTCCTCTGCTCCCCTTCTCAATCATCCCTTCTTCTTCTCCTCCTCCTCCTCTCCCTTCCTCCCCTTCCTCTTCTAGCTGCCATCACTCCCTCCTCTCTCCCTCCCCGTTGGCCCCTCTCCTCCCCATCGCTCCTCCCCCTCTTCCCCCTCCCCATCCTGCACCCCTCTCCCCTCCCCCCCCCCACCCCTTCTGCCTCCTCCTTCCTCCCACCTCCTCCCCCCTGGCCCCCCCTCTGCTCCGCCACCCCTTCGCCCCGCCCCCCGCGCAGGCTACGGCGGCGGGTCGCGGGGCGGCGGGGCCCGGCAGCCACGCCCCCGGGACCCGTCGCCACCCAAGGAGCCCTGCCCCGCGCGACGACGGTACGGTAGGTTTGCGTCGTGTCGACCAGCGGCGACCCCACCGCGGGCGTGTAAGGTTGAACGCCGCCGGCGACCCAGAATCGATCGATGTTGAACGATCGGACGTTGCGGCAGCGGCCGATCGTTCAAGGTTGAATGATCCCTGCGGTGTCAAAAACCAACGCTGGGGTCGGCACGACACGAACCTGCCGTAGGGGAACGAACAATGACATAAACATAAAATCTCGGAGGTCCGCGCGGATTTCTCGGATCGGCGCTGGGGCCCCCCGGCGGCGCCTCCGGCGCCGCCCCTGGCGCGCTCCGCGCGCCAGAGAGGGGGCCCAGCGCCGATCCGAGAAATCCGCGCGGACCTCTGAGTTTTTACGTTCATGTCACTTTTTGTCCCCCTAGACGGGGTTGCACGCTGGAGTTCAGGAGCGAAGCAGGGACGTACGCGCACATGGGGCGTTCCACATATGGCCTTAAGTCGGGCCTGTCCAGAGACCCAGAAAATATGGGAAAATACGGAGAATCCTGGGATGTGTGTGTGTGTGTATTTATTTGTGTTTGTGAGCCCCTTCATGTTGCTTCCCCGTCCCTGTAGGTCAGACAACGGCATGGTGAATGCTGCTGGGGGGGATGGACATCTGCAGCTCGGGGTGGCGCGGGTGGGGGCCTGCACTCTGCGTAAACTGACAGTCCGGGTTGGTCACCAGAATGTGTTCACCATGCCCCTGTCGGCGGCGAACCCGGGTGGGAAGTGTGAAGGAAAAGGCCTTCTCAGAAGGCTCGGAAGCCCAAACGCCTTCAAGCCTTCCACGAAGACTCGGAAGCCTTCTCGGAAGGCGCGTTGGATTCTGAGAAGTCATGCCGCCTGTGAGAAGGCCTTCTCCTTCTCATTTCTCCCCCTCGCTCGCCGCCGATGATTGTCCGAGTAGGCGGGGGAGGAGGAGGCACTTCCTCAGCAGCTTCCCCTCGGCTCCCAAGAGTGGTGGAGCAGGGCGGGTGGAAGGAGGGTGCAAGGGTGAGCAGACAAGGCTGCATCCCAAGGTGGGGCTGAACGAGCTTGGCCGGATGCTCGCACTTCCTCCTTCCAGGATCGTTGGGACCGAGCTTCTTCCGTGACCCCATCCTTCAGGGCACACCTCCTGGGAGATCGACGTCAGCATCGGCGCCGGTACCTCCGCGGTCCCAGCCGGGCTGTTCCAGCGCGGTCCCGCTGCATCTGGCTTGTCTTGCTCAACGGAGTGCACAGCGGTTTTCGAATCGGGCGTCACACCTCTTGCGGTCAAGTTGCAGTGATTAGCGTGCACGCCACCCCTCTGGGAACAAAGTGCCACTCAGCGTCGTTGCACGCTATACGCGTCTCTCCCTCCCGACCCCATTCAGTATACCAAAAGGCGGACGTGCAAGCTACACGTTTCTATGTTGAATGCGGACGTGCACGCTAAAGTTTCTTATCGTTGGCGATATTTTTACCTTGGCACCTTCCTGGGTGCACTCCATACGAATCCGTCTCTGATGCTCACCCTCTGCTCCGTCTCCTCCCCCCTCCCTCTCCCCTGCTTCTTCTCCCCATCCATCTTCGTTATGCCCTGTGTATCACCTAGGCTGAACGTGGGAGGAGGAGTAGGAAGAGGTTAAACGTCCGCGTGACAGGAGGAGGAGGAGGAGGAGGAGGAGGAGGAGGAGGAGGAGGAGGAGGAGGACGAGGGGAGGAGGAGGAGGAGGAGGACGAGGAGGAGGAGGGGGGGAAGAGGAGGGAGGGGAAGAGCTGGCTCGGGCCTGCGGTGACCGATAGGCCGAGTGTAACCACAGAAGTGCACTCTAAACGTTGGTTCTGAGGAATCGGAAGTACACGCTAAACGCTGGACAACCGCGTATATAGAGTGCATTCCTCTGCGACGTGCACTCCATACACTTGGCCGATTAGCGTGCACTTGGAACTCCCGACGTGCACGGTAAATGCTGCAACTTGACCGTAGTCGTTCCCACGAAGATCTTTTATGAGTTGCCTCAACTGTACGTCTGCCCCCGGAGGAGGGAGGAGGGTGGAGGAGAGCGGGAACCAGCCGCCACCGCGGCCCCAGGAGGGCGGCGGCTCGATGCACCACCATCCGCCGAAGGACTGCCCTGGCCACGCCCCCCGCAGCGTTTGGCCTCTTGCCTGCCACTGTCGTCGCCCCCTTTGTCGTCGTTGTCATGGTCGTTGTCGTCGTCGTCGTCGTCGCCGCTCGATTTGCGATGATCGATGTTCGAGGGTTGTCGGATTGTGCTAGGACGAGGGTAAATCCGTTCCAGAGCGTTCCGGGACGTTCCCAGACCGTGTCAGAGCGCTTTCAGGAGGCCGCGGCGTCCGAGACATCCTCCAGAGCCGCCGGATCTCAGATATTCTCGATTCATCCTAGCTCGATCTTATCGAGAGCTGGGGACTGTGGAGCACCTCGCGGTCGAGGGCGCGCGCGCGAGGCTTTCACACTGAGTTCGCGCGTTCGACTTGGAATGCTCTGCGTGCCCTGTGGCGTCCTCGTTTCCCTCCTCTTCCTCCTTTTCTCGTCCTCCTCCTCCTCAGAAGAAGAAGCACGGCCCGTATTCTTTTTTGCCCCCTGCCTGCCCAAACAAAAAACACAGGGCCATTTTTTTCAGCTTTCTTTTTTTTTCGGGGGTGGGGGCGAGGGGGGGGGGGGGGCGCGTCCTCCTCCTCCTCTCTCCTCCTCTCCTCCTCCTCCTCCTCCTCCCTTCCCCTCGCCTTCGCAGCCCACTCTTCCCCCTCCTCCTCCTCCTCCTCCTCCATAATAGCGATGCCATACCAAGGACTCCTTGCTATCATTCAGAGCTACCCATGGGCTTCCCCAGCTCCCCAAAACAAAAAAGGATAACACACAAAAAACAAGGGGGGGTGTTTTTATTCGGGGAAGGGCCGACCTTCTCTTCTCTTCTCTTCTCTTCTCCTCTCCTCTCCTCTCCTCTCCTCTCCTCTCCTCTCCTCTACTCTCCTCTCCTATCCTCTCCTCTCCTCTCCTCTCTCTTCTCCTCTCCTCTCCTCTCTCTCTTCCTCTCCTCTCCTCTCCTCTCTTCTCTTCGCTTCTCTTCTCTTCTCTTCTCTTCTTTCTCTTCTCTCTCTTATTCTCTTCTCTCTCTCTTCTCTTCTCTTCTCTTCTCTTCTCTCTCTCTCCTCTCCTCCTCCTCTCCTCTCCTCTCTTCTCTCCTCTCCTCTCCTCTCCTCTCCTCTCCTCTCCTCTCCTCTCCTCTCCTCTCCTCTCCTCTGGTCTCTCCCTCTCCTCTCCTCTCCTCCTCCTCCTCCTCCTCCTTCTTTTTCGCTCCCCCTCCCTCGCCCCCTTCCTTTTCCTCCTGCTTCTTCTCCTATTCCTCCTCCCTGCTCCGGTTTCCCATAGACGGAGTCCTTGTTATGATGCACAGCTTACCATGCGCCTCCCGACGCTTAGCAAGGCCCACCAGGGCTTAGCAAAGCTGACCAAGGGCCTACCGGGCTTACGAAAACATACCATGGTTTAGCAAAGATTACTAAGATTGGGCAGGGTCTAGCTGGGCTTAGCAATGTTCAGCCGTGCTTAGCAGAGGTTGCCAGGAAGCCGCAATGCTTAGCGTGGCTTAGCAGGGTCTACCAGGGTTTTTTCCAGGGCTCATCAAGGCTCAGCAGGGCTTAGCAAGGCCACAGCATGGTTTACATGGGATTAGCGAGGCTTTCGAGGGCTTAGAGGGCTCAGCAAAGCTCAGCATGGCGTAAGGCTTCGAACGGCTCAGCAGAGCTCAGCAAAGTTTGTCAAGACTGAGCAAGGCTCAGTAAGGCTTAGCAGCGCACAGCAAGGCTTAGCAGGGCCCAGCTGGTCTCAACAAGGCTTACCAAGCTTAGCAGGGCTTAGCAGAGCTCGCTGGGGCATAGCACAGCTGACCATAACTCAGTAGGGCTCAGCAAGGCGTATCAGGACTTGGAAGGGCTTAGCAGAGCTTGCCAGGGCTCAGCAGTGCTTCGCATGCTCAGTATGGCTTACCATGGCTTACAAGGCCTTAGCTGGGCTTGCCACGGCTTAACAAGGCTTACCAGGTCTCAGCAGGGGTCAGCAGGGCTCAGCAACGCTGAGCAATGTTTGGAGCTTCGCAAAAACTAGCAGGGCTGAGCACTGCTTGCCAAGGCTGAACAATGCTCAGCGAGGCTCAGCAGGGCTCAGCACGACTTTCCAAATTTGGCTGGGCTCATCAAGGCTTACCAAGCTTACCGGGGTTGAGCAGAGTGTGCAATCACATATCAAAAGCTTAACCAGAGCCCAGCAAAGCGCCCCATGACTCAGCAGGGCTTTGCAGAGCTTGCTAGGGCTCAGCAGTGCTTGGCATCCCCGGTAGGGCTTGGCAAGGTGTACAAGGCTTTAGAAGGGCTTAATATAGCTTAGCAATTTGGACCAGGTCTCACTAGGGCTTTACGGGGCTCGGGAAAGCTCAGCAGTGCGTAGGGCTTCGCAGGGAATAGTAGGGCTTCGCAAATCTTGCACATGCGGATCAAGGCTCATCAAGGCCCAGAAGGGCTTAGCAGGGCTTTCCAAGCTTAACTGGACTTAACAAGGCTGGTAATCTTAGCAGGTCTTAGCTGGGCTTGCCAGGCTTACCACAGCTTATCCGAGCCCGGCAGGGCGTACCAGGACTTAGCAAGGCTTTGCAGAGCTTGCCTGGGCACAGCAGTGCATAACATGCTCAGTCGGCCCCAGCAAGGCTGACAAGGCATTGGCAGTGCTGTCCAAGGCTTAGCACGGTCTGCGAAGTTTTCGCAGGGAGCAGCATATCTCAGCACTGCTTAAGGCTTCGCAGGGATTCGCAGGGCTTCGCAAAGCTTGCCAAGGGTAAACAAGGCCCAGAAAAGGCTGAGCAGGGCCCAGCAAGGCTTACCAAGGTTAGCTGGGCTTAGCAAGGCTTGCCAACAATAGCAGGACTTCGCACATATTGCCAGGGCACAGCGAAGCTACCGTTTGCTGTGACGCTCGTTGGTGACGCTCGTTTACCGTGAAGTGCTTCGTGTCGTCGCCGTCAGTTGTCGTCGTCGTCAACGTCGTCGTCGTCGTCGTCGTCCTCGTCCTCGTCCTCGTCGTCGTCGTCGTCGTCGTCGTCGTCGTCGTCCTCGTCGTCGTCGTCGACGTCGTTGTCATCGTCCGTCCACGTCCATCATCGTTAGTCGTCGCCCGCCATCGTCTTCCGCCGTCTTCGTTGTCGTCGTCGTCGTTCGTCCGTCCGTCGTCCGTTTGTCGTCCGTCGTCCGTCGTCCGTCGTCCGTCGTCGTCGTCGTCGTCGTCGTCCGTCGTCGTCGTCGTCGTCCGTCGTCGTCGTCGTCGTCGTCGTCGTCGTCGTCGTTGTCGTCGTCCGTCGTCCGCCGTCCGTCGTCCTTCGTTCATCGTCCGTCGTCATCCGTCGTCCGTCGTCCGTCCGTCGTCCGTCGTCCGTCGTCCGTCGTCGTCGTCGTCGTCGTCGTCGTCGTCGTCGTCGTCGTCGTCCACCGTCCGTCGTCATCCGTCGTCCGTCGTCCGTCCGTCGTCCGTCCGTCGTCCGTCGTCGTCGTCGTCGTCGTCGTCCGTCCGTCCGTCCGTCCGTCCGTCCGTCCGTCCGTCCGTCCGTCCGTCGTCCGTCGTGTTCCTTCTCCGTCGTCCGCCGTCCGTCGTGTGTTGTCCTTGTCGCCCGCCTGTCGTCGGTTGGCCGGGCTGCCCCGTGCTTCCGCGAGGAGATGGCCGCCGACGTGGGCTACCCCGTGCGCGGCGGAGGGCAGGGGCAAGGGGGGGGCGCATAGTGAAGGGTCGATGATCCTCACAGCATGTCTTAGCCACATGCGTGTTTACCCCGTTAGGCCCTCTTGACTTTCTGGGCCTCGTAGGTGGGGTCGAAGTAGATGTGGTCAGAAGATCGCGCGCATTGCCCATGCATCGACGAAGCATTGGCGATGCGGCTCGATGCGGGGCCCGATTTGCTGCACGCCCACGGCGCCGATGCATGGGCCACGGCGCCGATGCATCATCGCTGATGAATCGGCGATGTATCGGCGATGCTTCTGTGATGCGGCGCGATCCTCCGACCCCATCTATTCGGATTCCATTTGAGATCGAGGAGGCCATTATACATCGGCTGCGCCGTCCTGAAGAGCTTCGATGGACAAACACAAATTTGCGACACACGTTCTGCGGATCATCGAGAGGGTCCTGGCTTGAGGATCGAGGTTCGATGTGTCTGGACGGTTTGTGGCTTTTTTGGCCCTTTCGAGGTGCCCTCGTGACCGCGGCTGTATTCGCGTCGATGTTCTGAACCGGACGCACCTGGGATGAAGTCGGGTCGAGGTTGAGTAGGAGGGCTCGGACATCCGGTTTCGTTACTAATTGCAGGCACGGGCTGTTTTCTCTAGATTTAGGTCTTCATAATCTGTTTCCTGCGCCCTTGGCCGTCAAAAAACAAAGCTGTCTTTCCCCAGTCAGAGCTTGCCTCTGTAGGGGTCCTAGCGGATTCGTTCCCCAATCAGAGCTTGCCTCTGTAGGGGTCCTAGCAGATTAAAGGCTGAGGTGAGAGGTGCGGCCGATTTCGGTGGCCGGGCCCGGGTGCCTGGGGGTGCCCGGGTGCCTGGGTGCCTGGTGTGCGGCCGATTTCGGTGGCTGGGCCCGGGTGCCCGGGTGCCCGGGTGCCCGGGTGCCCGGGTGACGGGTGCCCGGTGCCCGGTTGCCCGGTGCCCGGGTGCCCGGTGCCCTGTAGCCCCATAGCCTTATAGCCTTATAGCCTTATCGCCTTATAGTCCTATAGCCTTACAGTAATCCTATAGCCCTATAGCCCTATAGCCCCAAACAAATTCTGATTGGGTTTTTTCTCCGGTATCATATGGTTAGGTGAGGTATGGCGCCGACTTCGGCGGCACGCCCGGGTGCCCTGGTGCCCGGGTGCCCAGTAGCCCTATAGCCCTATAGCCCTATAGTCTTGCGCCGCTTATCGCTCGCTGGCTCCCCTGTGCCCACTTCGCAGGAGAGGGAGGAGGAGGAGGGGGAGGGGGAGGGGGAGGCAGGACGAGGGTCCTCTAGTCCCTGCTGTCGTGTTCGACGCGGGTTCGTCGCACCATTTCTGATAGCATGTGCACGGACATGTCCGAGATCCCGCCACCGCCGTTGTTCTTGCATCTTCCCCCTGCCTCTCGGGGACGCCCGTGAGCGGAATCCAGCAGGCAGTGGACGCCAGATCAGGTGAAACCCGGCAGATGCGTAATTCACCGAGCGCGTTCTACCATTCGCAACGTGCCTACTCGCAAGCGCCCGAAAAACACATGGCTGCCTCGATGTAGTTTATGGCAAGGTCCCCCACGGCGGATCCAGGCCACTGGGGAGTAGTCGCTTTGCGAGTAGTGGAGCGCGCTCGTCTAGTACCAGGAGGAAGAAGAAACACACAGACACAAGTAATCGTCGACTCTCAGGAAAGCATGGGAAAGTATGGGAAGGGGGGGGGGAGATAAAACCCTGAAGCTATGGGAACATATGGGGGATCCGGTTGTTTGTGTGTATTTATTTGTGTGTCCCTGGGCCCCCTGATAAGTACTGGAGCCCAGCAGGCGACGGAGCCTGGCGTTCGGCGAGCCTGAGCGTTCTGGGGCCCGCGCGGACGTCGGGGGCCCCGCTGCCGCCCGCGCCGCGCGACGAGGCCTGCGAGGGGCGGTGCCGGAGGCGCCGTCAGGGTTGAGTCGGGCTTGTCTCCTTTTTACAGGAGGAGTATTTAAACACAGGAACACAGTGTGGGGACGACGTGTTGAGTATTTTTCTGGGTTATTTTCACCAGCTTCGAACTGATCCCCATCCCTAAGATTGGCACGCCAAAAGAAGATGGCAATCCGAGGGATACACCCTCAGAAACTGAGGAAGTCCCCAAGATCGCCATCGTGATGAGGCCATGCCCAACATAGGGATAGGGATCTGTTCCAGGCTGGTAATATGTTTGGGCATTTTGGGGGTATTGCGAATTTTTCGCCCAAACTCTCTTCGTAGGAGGACAGGCCCGACTTAACCCAAAACGTCCGCGCCGACCGCAAAAAAAGGTGCTGATCATGTGTTTTTTTCCGGAGGTTGCCGAAGGTGCCCCTGGCCCAGGGCGCCCTTGGCTTCTCGCTCCACTTTGGAAGCCCCTGGGGCCCTCTGGGCCTCGTGAGGGGTGCTCTTGGAGGCCGTGAGTTCCACCCAGAGAGTCCGGGGGCGCCTTGGGCCATTGGGGCACCTCTGGCAACACCCGATGTTCGTTTTTTCCGAGGCGCACTTCCACCTCCACGTTGCGCACGCCTTTTTTGGCATTGGCGCACAAGGTTTAAGTCGGGCCTGTCCCTGTACAGGAGGGATATCCGAAAATAGTCAAGAAATAGTCTGGGGACTATTTTTTGAGTGTCTTTTGACAACGTTGGATCATTTTTCTGTATGTGTTATTTTTTGTCGAAAATCCCGTTGTGGGGGGACACGCCCGCCTTAGCACAAAGTGTGCATGTTCCGAGCGTGCTCCTCCCGCCCCCCGCGCGCTCCGCGCCCTCCCGCCGCCCGCCGGGCCGACTCGGCCACGCGCATCCCGCGCCTGCCGTGAAGCACGGTCTCGGTCCTCGCCTCTGCGACCGCACGGCTCCTCGTGGCAGGTGCGGCGAGGTCTGGCGACGGTGGAGAGCCCGGCGGCCCGCGGACCCGGGCGGGCGGGGCCCGGCCAGATGGCTGCGCACGGCAGGGGGCGCCCGGCGGACCCCCGACGTCCGTCGTGAGCTGCTCGGCCCAGGCACCCCTCGCGGGCTCCTGGCGTCTGCGGAGGCCAGCCTTTTGGGCTCCTGAGCCCAGGGGCAACTATGTTTTTTTTTTTGGGGGGGGGCCGAGGTGGGGGATGTAGCGACCCCCAATCGCCCACTCATTGCCGATGGGGGTCTGATAGCCCCACCCCGCCCAGGAGCGGTCGGATTCGCTATCGGGGGCCAATCGCCGATCGATCGGCGATGTACCGCCGATTCCAGGTCGATTTCCCCCCCTGTGCCATTGCCCCTTCTCGTTGCCCCTCATGAAGCGGCCAGGGACTCGAAAGAGAATTAGTTGCGCAAGCGTAACTACACATTCGGGATCCCGCGCGGATTCCTTGGATCCGCGGTGGCACCCCTGGTTCCAGCGCAGATCCAAGAATTCCGCGCAGAGTTCTGAAAGTTTCCTATGCAGTTTTTTCTGCCAAGGCCAGCTCCAGGGAAGGGGTCGAGACCACTGGGGCCTAGGGAGGCCCGCGTGTCTTTTCGACGCGGAGCCCGCCAGTCAGGGGCGAGAGGGTTCCCGGGGGGGGGGGGGGTCGGGAGGGAGCCCAGGGGGACGCGGGCCAGGATCATCGACGGTGGGAGGGTGATCGCGATGATGGTTTTGATGACGATGAAGAAGAGAAAGAAGATGATGACGGCTGCGAAGATGATGATGGTGCTTATGCTGACGATGATAAAGATACTGTGGATGATATGGATGTGGATGCGGATGCGAATGATGATGGTGATGGTGGTGCTGATGATGACGATTTTGCGGATCATATGGATGATGATGGTGATGCTGTTGTTGATGATGATGATGATGATGCTACTGATGATGATGCTGCTGGCGATGATGATGACGATGATGATGGTGCTGGTGATGGTAGTGATGATGATGATGATGATGATGATGATGATACTAATGGCGAGGATCTTCTGCTGCTGATGTTGATGACGATGATGCTGATGCTGATTATGATGAAGATGCTGATGATGCTGATGATGCTTATGACGATGATGATGCTGCTGGTGATGATGATGACGATGATGATCATGGTGGTGGCAGTGGCGACAACGATACTCATCATCATTATCATCACCACTCGCACCGTCCTCATCACCATCATCATGGCCATCCGCAGCACCACCATCATCATCACCATCGCCACCACCACCAACATCATCTTGTTCTTCATCATCACCTGCATTTCCATCATCACGATCATCAGCAACACAGACACCATACGTATTACCATTATCATCACCGCAATCGTCATCGTCATCAGCAGCATCACCATCACCATCACCACCACCACCACGGTCATCATCATCATCATCATCATCATCATCATCAACATCATTCTCGTCATCATCGTCAGCATCATCATCACCACCGCCATCATCTTCACCATCATCATCATCATCATCATCATCATCATCATCATCATCGCCACCACCACCACCACCACCATCATCATCATCATCATCATCATCATCATCATCATCATCATCATCATCCCAGCCATGCTCACCAGTCGGGGAAACGCAAGACTCGAGTACGCACGACCTCGGATGTGTCGACGCGTTTTGGCGAGGCGCGTCCTGGATTCGGACGGGGATGTCTGCAGGGGGAGTTCGCCTCCCATTCCAGTCCGAGTCCCGTCGTTCTCATGCTGGCCCCGCCGGGCCAACCCGCGTCCCCCGAGCCCGGGTCTTACTGCGCCTCCCCGGATCAGCATGAGTGACCTTTCGCCGGAGTGACCTTTGGTGCGGGCACAGATGGGTCCCCAGATGGCTGAAAACGAAGCAGCTGCAGCTACTTGCGCGCCCAGGTTTGGTCCCTTCGCGGCCCCCAAAAAGTCGCGCACCAAAGGTCACTCTTACCCAGGGTCACTCTTGCGTATAGCCGAATCATCGTCGCCCCCGGGGGTGCACGGACAGGACAGACGCTGCTCATCGCCTACTTCCCGTGGGAGGCCTCCGAGGCGGGCCCCGGCCCTTTGCGCGGCCAGCGCGGCCCCGCGCGGCCAGCCTTGCTCGCGCGCCGCTCCGCGGGTCCGCCAGTCCGTCGCCGCCGCCCTCTGGCGCTGACGACGACGAGCCATGGTCTTTGGCACCGCTCGGGCGCGTGCATGTCATTTCTTCTCGGCGGGGGCCCTCGGGGAGCATCCTTCAAACGACGCGAAGATCGGGACAAAATCGGATCGGGATAACTCGAAATCTCTGAGAATCGGCGGGTTTGGAGGATGTATTGGGCGCCGCGGCCGCTCCAGAGCGTTCCGGAACGCTCTGAGAGCGCTCCGGAGCGCTTTGGAGCGATTCATCCCGATCCTAGCCCTGTTTTAATCCTGGATCGTCCTGGGGCAAGTAAAAGCACGCACGAGGCCAGGACGTGCACGGGGCATCGGCGTCCGAGCGATGGCGGGCGGTGGCCTCGACTGCGCGCAAGGCGCTTGGATGAGGACCACTTGGCGCTCTGGAGGGGCGTTGGGTCTCGGGCCGTTCCTCAGGTCCAGGGCGTGGCGGCTGTTCGTGGCCGAGGCTCGCGGGGGTCAGAAAAGCCCCTTCCGTCTCTGATGCAGCATTCCTTCTGGCAGCACGGTGACTGCATGATTACCAGCCTTGAACATATCCCTATCCCTATGCTGGGCATCTCCTCATCACGATGCCAATCTTAGGGATTCCCTTGTTTTTTGAGGGCGAATCCCTATGATTGTCATCGCTTGTTGGCATGCCAATCTTAGGGATAGGGATATGTTCGAGGCTGGTAAGATGAGTCGTGGGCCCTCCCCCCCTCTGGGAGATGGGGCAGAGGGGATGGGGCTCAGCAGGAAGCCCGGGAGCGGCAGCACTGCTGTCGCGAGGCAGCGCACGTGGGAGGTTGGTTGGGGGTGGCGGCGGCAGGTGGTTCGATCCGTCCTTCGGCGAGAGGTGCCAGAGGTCATAGGCCAGTCGTTTATGCCATCGCCTCTCACTTGAGGGCTATGGGATGGTGGGGGCATGAGCCATGGTGATGATGAGTCGTGTGCCCTCCCCCTCCCTCGGCTTTCGACGTTCTGTTGCCCTGATTGCGTTGAGTGTGCGTTACGTCGATCGTGGATTGGCTTTGGCTGTAGCCTGAGAGCGTGCAAACGAGGGGGGGGCATGAGGAGGGAGCCATGGCGTGACAAGCAGCAGCTCGCTGGCTGGTCTTCTGGTGCGGGAGGCACTCGACTGGAGGTCGGCCCTCACGCCTCCCTCGTGCCCTCCCGATCCATTCGCTGCGCTTCTTTTTTCTCCTGCGGCTCCTGTCCCTCTTCTTCCTCTTCCTCCCCCTCCTCCGCCTTCTCAGTAGATATCCTCTTCCGTTCCACCTCCTCCTTTCTCTTGGCATATTTTCTCGTGCCGTTCTCATCCCCCTCGGGACTCCCTCTCTCCGCTGCCCTGTTCTCCTCGTCTCATCTTCGTGGACCTCCTTCCCTTCTGGCTCGGCCCCTGTTTCCCGGCGCCGCCCCGCCACGTTTTGCAGATGGACATTGAGACCGAGTTCTCCAAGTTCTGCCGCGTCAAGCGCGTCCACCTCGTCGTGGACGGCGCCCCTTCCCCTCACTGGGAGGACGAGGAGGCATGCGCGGGAAGAGGGAGGGGGAGGAAGGGGGAGGAGGCGCCGGGGAATCGGTGCACGGTTCTCGTGCGCGGGTTTTCGACGGGGTGGGCGCGCTCTGGGAGGAGGTGCTGTGGGGGCATGCAAGAGTCTAGACCTCCTAGATGGTGTCCGACTAGGTGGGATCGGAGGATCGTGCCGCGTCGCCGATGCATCGACGATGCGGCTCGATGTGGAGCCCGTGCTTCCTTACGCCCATGTCGCCGAGGATTCCCCGACGTCGCCGATGCAGCGCCGGTGCATCGCCGAGGCATCGCCGATGCTTCGGCGATGCGGCGCGATCCCTACCAGCCTCGAACGTATCCCTATCCCTAAGATTGACACGCCAAAAGGCGATGATAGTCTTAGGGATTCGCCTCCAAAAAATAAGGGAACCCCCAAGATTGGCATCGTGATGAGGAGGTGCCCAGCATAGGGCTAGGGATATGTTCCAGGCTGGTAAGATCCTTCGACCCCGTCCGCTCGGACCCCACCGGGGAGGCCTCGAGAGCGGCAGGGCGGGCCGCGCGCGCGCGCCGCCGGCGCGGCGCCCCGTTGTGGTGCCCGGCGGTGCTGCGCGGGGCGCGTGCCTCGCGGGGCACGCGCGGGGCAGGGCCGGGCCGCAGAGAGGCGGCGCGGCGCGGTGCGGGGCGATGCGCTGGCTGGGCTGGCGGTTCCGCTTTGGTTCGGTCTCGGGGCTCAAGAGTAAGGAGGGGAACAAACACACAGACACAATTAATCGTCGATTCCCCAGAAAATATGGGAAACTATCGGAAGTGGGGGGGAAGACAGAAACCCAGAAAATATGGGGAAATATGGGGAGTTTTTTTGTTTGTGTGTATCTATTTGGTTCGGTCTCGGGGCTCAAGAATTAAGTCGGGCCTGTCCCCTCTACAGGGTGAGTTTCGACGAAAAATAAAAGATACCCCAAAATTGTCAAACAATGCTCTAAAAATAGTCAGGGGACTATTTTTTGAGTATTGGTTGACCTTCTTGGGGTATTTTTGGGGTACTTTTTTTATTTTTCGTCGAACATCCCCCTGTAGGGGGACACGCCCGACATAACTCAAGAGAGACGGGGGTCAACGCAAGCGGGGGTCAGTCAGCAGGGGCACTAGCAATGTCAGAAGCAGAAAAGCGCGGACCTCCGAGTTCTTATGCTTCTGTCATTGTTCGTCCCCCTAGTCAGAGCGCCGGATCTTGCAGGATCCTGCAGGGCCAGGAGTGCACTGGCCCGGGCTTGGGTGCAGGATCCTGCAAGGTCCGACTGACCCGGGTCTGGATGGACTTGGGTCAGTAGACACCCGATTGAGCCAGACGCGGCGATGCGATGTCGATTCGGCTCGGGACGAGTCGCTGCCTGTGCGAGCCGTTTCCGATCCGATCCGATCTCGCGCTTCGATTTCAGCTCAGGCCTTGCACGTTGGCGGCCTTGATCGAGCATGCCCGCTCTACGTCTCGCCGTCCGTAGGCGCGGGGCAGCGTGGGGGTGGTATTGTGAAGGCCTGACGGCCGGTGCCGCCGACCCCGAATTTAAAGACATCGACGACGACCAGGAGGGGGAGGAGGAGGAGAAGGAGGAGGAGGAGGAGGAGGAGGAGGAGGAGGAGGCGGAGATACGGAGGAGGAGGAGGAGGAGGAGGAGGAGGAGAAGGAGAAGGAAAAGACCCCCCCCCCTGGGACTCCCCTCCCCCCCCTCGCCGTAAGCGTGGGGCAGCGTGGCGGTGGCATCTGCCCGACGGGGGGTCAGCGTCGCCAGGCCAGAGCTCCGCGCCAGGGGTCCGGACGCGCCCTCGGCCCGCGGCGGGACGCTCAGGTCGGGGGTCGATTCTCAAGCAGTGGCGAAGCGTCCTGGCGTGCATATCGGCCTACCAACCTACCAACCAATGTTCTAACAACCTTTCGTGGTTAACACATCGGGCTTATGTTCTAAGAACTTTGTTTTTGTTCTTAGAACACTTTGCGGTTTCTAAGAATATGTTGTGGTAGGCCTATAGGTCATGCCGGGACGGTCGGTCCCTGCCCATGGGGTCGATTCGGGGCTCCCGGACGGGGGCGGCGACACCTGGCGTCTGCTGCTGCGAGGCTCGGAGGGTCCCACTTTGAGCAGCGTCGGTCGGGCAGTCTCGTCGGACGGGGCCAGGACGAGGACGAATCCGTTCAGATCTTTCCGGAGCGCTCTCAGGGCGTTCCACAACGCTCTGAGAAGGCCGCGGCGCCCGAGACATCCTCCAGAGCCGCGGGATCTCAGCTGCAGCTTGCTGCCCCCTGCTCTCTCTCTCTCTCTCTCTCTCTCTCCTCGAAGTATCCTTGGTCCCGCGCGCCCGCGGCCTTGCCCCCTCGATGCTGCCTCCGCGGCGGGTTCCGCGGCACGTTGTCGTGGGGATGGTGGCGCCGCGGCTGGCCGCTGTCGCGGGACACTGCCGCGGGATCTTGCCGTGGGGTCCTCCCGAGGACCAGCACGAGGAGCACGAGGAGCACGAGGAGGATGGTGAGGATGGTGAGGATGGTGAGGGAGGGGAGCCAGGAAGGAGGAGGAGGCGGAGGAGGTGGAGGAGGAAAAGGAGGAGGAGGAGGGGGAGGAGGAGGAGGAGGAGGAGGAAGGGGAGGAGGAAGGGGAGGAGGATGAGGAGGTTCGAAATCACCAGGCAGTTCGCCGCTTGGGTCCCACTGTCACCCCAGACGGCGGGCAGAAGTCGGGCGTCGCCCCGTAGAAGCTGCCAGGGCCAAATGCTGGGGGCCCCGTCTTTCTGCTGTCGGCGTCAGTGTCATCGTCGGGGGAGTTACCACAAGGAGTTGATGGTTCCTCCTGTGAGGTCAGTTTAATCGGCTCGGTGCTAGCACAACGCTCATTAATCTGATGCTCCATGGGGTGCGCGATTTGAGGTTTCTGCCGATGATTGCGCCATCCATGGTTTGCGACATCTGCTGCGCCATCCCTGGGTTGCGCCTCGGATTGCGCCATCCATGGGCGCGCCAGAGGTTGCGCCCTCCGTAGGTTGCGTCATTGGATGCGCCATGATTTGCGCCATTCATTGGTTGCCTCATAAGTTGCGCGTACATGGGCTTGGCTGTATCTTGCTCCATGGGTTGCGCCGTAAGTTGCGCCATCTTGGGTTACACCGTAGGTTGTGTCGAGCATATCTGGCTGCTAACGGGCGTGCCATAGGTTGCGCCCTCGGCGGCCGCACATCAATTTGCCTGCTAATGGGTGCTTCCAGTCGGTCAGTCGGCCAGTCAGATGTCAGGCAGCCAGGCAGGGCACCTGAAGACTCATCAAATCCGGGCCACGCTAAGCGGAGTAGGATGCGGACGCAGAGACAAATGAACAGTAGGATGAGGAGGAAACATAATAGGAGGAGGAGCAGGAGGAGCGTGCGGGGCAGGACGATGAGAGATGGAGCGGGCGACGGAAGAGACGGATGAGACAAAACCTGGGAACTCGAATCCAGGACAACGTCATGATGACGTTGAAGATGACGATTACGACAACAATGAAGATGATTGTGATTTTGATGATGCTGCTGCTGATAACCATAGTGATGCTAATGATGACGCTGATGCTGATGATGTTGATGCTGATTGCGCTGATGATGGTGATGCTGATGAGGTTGATGATGCTGGTGGTGTTGATGATGCTGATGACGAGGACGATGCTACCGATTACGACGATGATGCTGTTCTCTATACTGATCCTGTTGTTTTTACTGAAACTGTCTGTATTAATTTTGGCTCATTGTGATGACGATGGCGATGGCGATGGAAATGCTGGTGATGAGGATGCCGATGATGCTGCTGCAGATGATGGCGATGCTGATCCTGAAGATGATGCTGATGATCCTGCTGTTGCTGATGATGATGCTGATGATGCTGATGCTGAATATGATGCTGGTGGTGACGATGACGATGGTGATGACGATGATGATGATGATGATGATGCTGTTGATGATGATGATGATGATGATGATGATGATGATGGTGATTTTGATGATGCTGCTGCTGATAACCATAGTGATGCTAATGATGACGCTGATGATGATGTTGCCGATGCTGATGATGCTGCTGCTGATCATCACGACGATGGTGGCGATGATGGTAGTACAAATGATGCTGATGCTGATGCTGATGATGGTTATGATGCTGATTGTGTCGATGATGCTGCTGCTGATGACGACGATGGCGACCACGACGACCACGGCGACGACGACGAGGACCACGACGACGAGGATGATGCTGATGATGATGATGATGATGATGATGATGATGATGATGATGATGATGATGGTTCTGATGACGATGATGCTGCTGATGATGCTCGTGGGGAGGACGAACCACAAGAACACGGTGAGCATGAGGAAGAGGACACATAAGGAATATGGGAGAGACAGGAGGACGAGCTAGGCGGAGGACGAGGGAGGAGAAAGAAGCGCACGATGGGGAGGATGACCACTATACGAACACATTGGTGGGAATGATGATGCTGATGCTGCTGATGATGCTGCTTTTGATGATGATATGATGAAGAAGACGGGCGATGGATGATGTTGATGTTGATGAGGATGACAGTGCTTATGATGCTGTCGATGATGATGCTGCTGCTGATGATGCTGATATTGATGTTAAGTTGGCTGATTGTGATGCGGCTGATGATGATGCTGATGATGATGCTGGTGCTGCTGCTGCTGCTTCTGATGCTTATGCTGATGCTGATGATGACGGATGTTGTTATGGATGGTGATTGCGATGCTGTTGCTGCTGCTGATCATCATGATGATGGTGGTGATGATGCTGATGATGACGATGCTGATGATGATGATGATGATGATGCTGATGATGATGCTGGCGACGCCGACGACGCCGACGACGATGGTGATACTGAGGTTGATGCTGATGAGGTTCTGTGATGTTATTTGATGGTGGTGCTGCTTGCGATGGTGGTGAGGATGCTGATGATGGAGACGCGGATGCGGCCGATTATGATGGTGATGCCGAGCATGCGGATGATGATGATGAGATGATGACGTCGATGCTGATGACGGCTCTGATGATTGTACTATTGTCGGCGGCAGGGATGACGATGGTGATGTTTATGCTGATGGTGCTGCTGAGGCTGCTGATAATGATGATGCTGCTTGATGATCATGATGTTGGTGATGATTCTGATGATTATGCTGCTGATGATGATGATCAGGATGAGGATGTTGATGGTCATGATGTTGGTGCTGCTCATGACGCTGATGATGATGCTGATGTGGTTGATGCCGATGCTGATGACGCTAATGATGATAATGCCGATGAGGCGGAGGACGAGACAGATGATAATGACAGCTCGAGGAAGAGGACTCATACGGAAGAGTGGGGAGACGGGAGGACGAGCTAAGAGGAGGAGGAGGAGGAGGAGGAGGAGGAGGAGGAGGAGGAGGAAGAGGAGGAGGAGGAGGAGGAGGAGGGAGGATGAGGAGGACGCGCACGAGGGGAAGGACGACCATTATACGAAGGACGATGCGGGGATGATGCTGCTGCTGATGGACGATGATGCTGATGATGTTGATGATGCTGATGATGCTGCTGCTGATGATGCTGCTGCTGATGATGATGCTGATCATGACGATGCTGATGCTTTTGGTGATGTTGATGACGCATGTGATGATGGTGTTTTTCATGATGGTGATGATGCTGATGACGTGTTTGATGATGCTGATGATGATGGTGATGCTGTTGCTGCTGATTTTGATGATGTTGATACTGATGCTGATGAAGATGCTGATGATGTGGTTGGTGATGCTAATGATGATGCTGATGATGATAACGATGCTGCTGATGCTGATGATGCTGCTGCTGATCAGGATGCTGATGACGCTGCTGATGATGATGGCGATGATGCTGGGGATCAGGATATTGATGTGGATGGTGATGATGCCGATGCTTATGAAGCTGGTGCTGCTGGTGTTGATGTTGATGCTGATTCTGATGATGATTAGGAGGAGGAGGACGAGACATAAGAAAATGATAGCATGAGGAAGAGGAGTCATGTGGAAGAGTGGAAAGAGGGGATGACGAGCGAGGAGGAGGAGGAGGAGGAGGAGGAGGAGGAGGAGGAGGAGGATGGAGGAGTATGAGGACGCGCATGAGGGAAAGTACGACCACTATACGAAGGACGATGTGGGGATGATGATGCTGCTGCTGATGATGCTGATGATGTTGATGATGATTCTGATGATGCTGCTGCTGCTGATGATGATGATGATGATGCTGATGATGATGATGATGCTGATGCTGATGCTGCTGATGATGATGATGATGATGATGATACTGATGCTGATGCTGCTGCTTCTGATTATGATGCTGATGTTGTTGATGATGGTGATGATGAGGATGATGAGGATGATGAGGATGACGCTGCTGCTGCTGCTGATGATAACCATGATGATGATGATGATGATGATGATGATGATGATGATGATGATGATGATGATGATGATGATGATGATGATGATGATGATGATGAGGAGGAGGAGGAGGAGGAGGAGGAGGAGGAGGAGGAAGAGGAAGAGGAGGAGGGGGAGTCGGGGATGGTGGCCTATGGCAGGACAAGTCGTCCCGGAAGCCGCGCTGCTTCGGGTTTGTCAAGTTCATGAGCAAGGAGCGCCTCTAGCCCGGCTGCCTGCAGCGATCCAGCCTTCCACGAGCGGTGCACGTACAGTGGAGACCCATGCCACGAAATACTCTGCTTGCCTCCAGGGTGTCCTGTTTTTTGGGTTTCGATGGCTTTGCTATGGAAAGCGTGACGGTCCCACACCAGAAATCAATGGACGTCCTGGGGTCCCAGGGTTGGGGTTCTTGTGGAAGGTTTCTTGTGGTCGAGAACCTGCTGTATCCGTGCCCATGTACTCGCGGTCGCCGCACAGAGACGCTTCGCGTGGGGCCCTCGCACTAAGCCGCCCTGTGTTCATGGCGTCGCGGCCGAGGATTCAAGACCGCGAGGCCGTGGATGTGGTTACGGTTCCTGCGCGCAATCTCCAGATCCTCCTCCGTTTTCGCTCTGGCCGCCTCCTTGCCCCTCGCCCTCTGCGCCTGCTTCTGCGCCCAGCTACTTCACCCTCTGCGCCCATGCCTCTGCCTGTCCATCCCCCTGCCCCTTGGCATCGCTCGGCCGTGTGCATTTCTCCCTCGGCGAGGGCCGTCCAGGAGCACCCTCGATCCTTTGGCGACAGAGCCACGCACAAAGCCGACAAAAAAAAACACAGGGAATGGACGTCCGAGCGACGGCGAGGCCCGCCTGCGGGCGGGCGGCCCGCGACGGCCTTCGGCAGCTGCCGCGCGGGGGGCGCCGCGGAGAGCCGGCGCGGCGCCCCGCGCGGGCGGAGGCCAGGGCTGCCGCCGAGCAGGCTCGGAGGAGCGCGCGGGGCGGCGGGGGCGGCGCAGGGCGGGCGGGGGCCACGCGGCACGGGGCTGCTCTCCGGGGTGGGGCATCGCTCGGACGTGTGTGTTTTTTTTTTTTTTTTTTTTTTTTTTTTTTTTTTTTTTTTTTTTTTTTTTTGTTCCTCGGCGAGGACCATCGAGGAGCATCCTTGAGCATTTGGCGAAAAAGCCACGCGCGAAGCCGAACAAAAACACAGGGAATGGACGTCCGAGCGATGGCCAGGGAGTGGGGCGCCAGCAGCCGCAGCTGCAGCGCAGCTGACTTGCGCGGCGCGGCTCTGCTTGCCTCCTGGCTGGTGCTCTCCCTTGTGGGGCAGGCCTCGTGCCCCCATTCTGACTGTCTGAGTGCCCTTCGGTCTGCTCCTCTGTCTGTCTGTCCGTCTGTCCGTCTGTCTGCCAGTCTGTCTGTCTGTCTGTCGGTCGGTCGGTCGGTCGTCTGTCTGTCTGTCCATACAATGTCTGTCTGTCTGTCTGTGTCTCTGTCTGTCTGTCTGTCTGGCTGTCTCACTCTTCCTGTCTTTTTTAAATATCTCTCTCTATATCTCTCTCTCTCTCTCTTTCTCTCCCTCTCTCTCTGTTGCTCTCTCTCATCCGTCTCGCTCCCCCCTCCCTCGGCCTTCCCCTCTTTCTCGCTCCACCTCTCCCTTCCGTCTTTCTGTATGTCTGTTTATCTGTCTGTCCGTCTCGTTCGGATTCGGACTATTTTTTTTTTGTGTGTGTGTGTGTTTCCTTTTTGTCTTTGTCCTTTGGGGTTCTTGTTTTCTCTGCACACCCCGCGCAGGATCTCATCCCCCCCGTGTCCTCACCATCACCATCGCGCTCTCTCATTCACTCACTCACGCACTCTCATCACCACCATCATCTTCATCATCAGTCACACACACGTGCACTCGCACACCCATCATGTTCATGTTCAAGATCATCACCATCATCATCATTCATTCATTCACCCCTGGCTCCTCACTTTTGGGCTCCTGAGGCGTGAGCCTAGGACGTATCAAGCGGTGCTTCGTTTCTGAGTGAGGAAGTCTCAAGCGGTAGCCTCGTTTGTGAGTGAGTTTTGTGGAATGCCCGGGCGGGAGCATCTTCCCTATGGCGCCCACGGATCATCTTACCAATCCAGGCGGGTCATCCAACCTGACTCTCATCATTTTTGTGCCCCTGACGCTTGAATCCGGACACAGTCTCAAGCGGGAGCCTCGTCTGTGAGTGAGTTGTGAGGAAGTCTCAGGCGGGAGCCTCCTCCTTATTGGGGTCCGCAGCCCATGCTTTTAATCAGAACGGGTCGTCCAAACACATGTAACTGTCGACACTTTTGGGCCCCCCAGGCTTGAATATGGAGGGAGTATCAGACGGGAGTCTCGTCTGTGAGCGAATTGCGAGAAAGTCGTGGCCGGGAGCCTCCTCCCTCTGGGGCCCGCAGTTCACGTTTTGAATCTCAGTGGGCCATTCAAGAATTTTTAATTGTAGTCACTTTTGTGCTCCACAGGCCTGAATCTGGAGGGCATATCAGGCGGGAGCCTCGTCTGTGAGGGACTTGCGAGGAAGCCTCAGGCGGGAGCCCCTTTTAGTGGAGCCCGCCGCGCATGTTTGTGATCCGAGCTGGGCAGCCTGAAACCTGTAATGGTTGACACTTTGGAGCTCCTCAGGCCTGACTTTCGGATGGAGTATCAGGCGGAAACCTCGTCTGCTTGCGACTTCCGAGGAAGCCTCGGGCGGGGCCCCTTTCCCTATGGGGCCCGCGCCCTCGACTCTTTGCGGCTGTCACTCCTGGGCCTCCTGGGTCATTCTTATTATTATTCTTATTCTTATTCTTACTCTTATTATTTTTCTTATTATCATTCTTCTTCTTATTATCATTATTATTATCATTCGTATTCTTAGTATCATTCTTATTCTTAGTATTAGTACTATTATTATTATCATTATTGTTATTATTCGTATTATTATTATTATTATTACTATTATTATTATTATTATTTGAGCATGGAGGACGCCTCGCGCGGGAGCCTCGTCTCCGAGTGCACCTGTGCGGAAGCGCTGGGCGGGTGAGCGCCCTCTCTCTGAGGGCCCCGTGTTGCAGGCATCGAGTCCGCTGCGGGTCGCGGGCCAGCCACCATTGGGGGAGCTGTGGTCCTTACCCCAGCCTCGAACGTAGCCCTATCCCTAAGATTGACACGCCAAAAGGCGATGACAATCTTAGGGATTCGCCCTCAAAAATAAGGGAATCCATAAGATTGGCATCGTGATGAGGATGTGCCCAGCATAGGGATAGGGACATGTTCCAGGCCGGTAATCTCAGGGGCTCAGGCGTGCATACCTTGTTGCTGTCCGCGGGGCCCTTGCTTGAGGTCGTGCCCACTGGCAGGCCGGCCACAACTGGGGGAGCTGTGGTCCTCACCCCCCCTTGGGGGACCCCTCGATTTCGACACCCCTCCCGAGAGATCCTCGATGCGATGGGTTCCCCCAGGGGGGTAAGGACCACAGCTCCCACAGTTGTGGCTGGTCGGGGTCCTCCGCCTACCGGGGCACCCCGAGGCGGCAACACGTGAGGCTGTCTGGCGCGATTCCCGGAGGGTTGATCGGCACTGCGCGGGATACTGACGACGACGACGGCGAGACGGCAGCCAGGCTCAGGGGGTAGCCCTTGTGTCTGGACAGTGGGTGGTAGCCCATCCACGGCCGAAGCGGGCGCAGGGTTAAGCCCTTGCGTCCTGGCCGCCGGTGTTGACCCATCGCCGGCCGAACCGGGGGCAGGGCCGCCACGTGCATGCGGAACATGCCGATCCTGCGGTTGCCGTCGCGCGAGATTCTGGAGCGCGGGCCGCTGGCGTCTTTGCAGATGGCGATTAGAAAGTTCGACGAGATGGCGGAATGCCCCAGGGCTGAGGCCGAGCATTTTGCCGCAGAGCTTGGCTTCGCGTTGCCTCCCGCCCGAGCGCCGCGGCGCGCAGCTAAAGGCCCGCGGGGTTGCCCCAAAGGCTTGATCTCGCGTCCCAGCGGCCCGATGGAGTCTGTCTACGCTACGTGGCCCGCGGGGTTGCCCCAACGGCTTCGCGATTTGGCCATTGGAAAACGAGCTCCTGCCGACTGATGCGACGCCGGTGCCATGCAGAAGCCGACGCGCGTGTCCTTGCTAGAGGGGCTGGGGACGAGGTCGGCGGGGGGAGAGACTCAGGAGGACGAGAAAGGGACAATAACAAGGGGCGGGAAGAGGACCTCCGTTGGGGCGACAAGGAAAAGGGCGATGAGGAAACGGGACGAGAACTCCTGCGCTCACAATGACGACGATGACGCTTACAATCATGCTAGTTCGGGGGAGCCCCATCTGTGGTCCCGCCGTCTGAGTATTTGTTTATAAATATTTCTCTCTTTCTCGCTTCCCCCTTTCCTTCTGTATGTATGTATGCATGCATGCATGCATGCGGGTATATATACATATACATATATATATATACATATGTTAGTGCCCATGTATGTGTGTATGCGTGTATGCATGTCTGTATTTATGTGTATACGCAAGCATGCATGTATGTATGTATGTGTGTATGTAGGTATGTATGTGTGTTTGCTTTTGTGTATATGTATGTAGTGGGTATGTATGTGTGTACGTATGCATGTACGTATGCACGTATGTATACATACACAAATGTATGTGGTTGTTTGTTGATGCCTCCTTTTTGTGTATATGTCCCTCTCTTTGTCTCCCCTCCCTCCATCCCTTCCTCCCCCTCTCTCCCCCTTCCTCTCCGTGTCCGTCTCGCCTTCTTTTTCTGTCCATATCCCGTATCCTCTTCCCCCCTGTCCATCTCCTTCTTCCCTCCTCCCTCCTCCCTCCTCGTTCCGTTCTCCTCCTCCTGCCGCTCCGACACGCGCCCCTCCTGCCCTGCAGCACCTTGCCCCACCCTGCCCTCTCCCTCAGGCCTTGCGGACGCAGCCAGCCGCAGCCTCTTCCCCCCATCCCCGTTCGCTCCTTCCCCTCCCCCCCTCGCAGTGGTTGTCTCAGGGCCCCCCTTCTGCTCCAAGTAATCGCTCCTTCCTCTCCCCCTCGCAGTGGTTGTCTCAGGGCCCCCCTTCTGCTCCAAGTAATCACTCCTTCCCCCCTCCCCCTCGCAGCGGTTGCCTCCGGGCCCCCCCTTCTGCTCCGAGTAGCCGACCCGGCCCACTCTGCGCCTCGTGCGCCGACCCGCTCCTCCGGACCCTCGGGCCGGCGTGCGCTGGCTCGCGCCCCGTCGACCGCCGACGACCGCCCCAGACTCCTGGCATCGCTCGGACGTGTGCGTTTTTTCCTCGGCGAGGACCATCGAGGAGCATCCTCGATCATCTGGCGAAGAAACCGCGCACGAGACCGAAAAAAGCACAGGGAATGGACGTCCGAGCGATGGCGAGGACTGGCTCCTCAACCCCCGTCGTTTTGGGAGTGTCATCTGGGCCCCGCGAGGGCGCCCAGGAGCCGAACATGGTGAGCAGCATCACCTGCTGCTCTGATTTTTTTTGCACACGTAAAGGAGGTCGGGGGGCGAGGAGGCACGACGGCGACGGGCGACGACCGACGGGCGATGGCGGCGACGACGACGACGCCCGACACCGCAGGCGGACGCGGAGCACGCGCTGACCGCCACTTCGCAGGGCTTGGTGCAGCTGCCCGACACGCGCGGGCACGTGTGGCACCTGAAGGCCCCCGCTCCCGTGCCAGCCTGCAGGAGGAGGAGGAGGAGGAGGAGGAGGAGGAGGAGGAGGAGGAGGAGGAGGAGGAGGAGGAGGAGGAGGAGGAGGAGGATCAGGTCATTCTTCGCCCCAGGCCTGCAGGCTGGCCGGCCCGTGTGCGGCCGGCTGCGGCCTGGTGGCAAGCAGCGAGGGGGACGGGCCGCGCCGCGTCGCCGAGGCATCGGCGATGCGGCTCGCAGTGGAGCCCGATGCTCTCCTCACCGACATCGGCGATGCATCGGCGATGCATCGGCGATCCTGCGCGATCCTCCAACCCCATCGGCTCGGAGCCTGCCAGGGAGGTCTCTACCCTCTGCCCGGGAAGCCCTGGAGCTCCCCTTTGGGCCTTCCAGACGTCCGACGCCTTGAGTTTCTCAACGCGGGCCTCCTCCTCCTCCTCCTCCTCCTCCTCCCTCCCTCCTCTCCTCTCCGCCTCCTCCTCCTCCTCCTCCTCCTCCTCCTCCCTCCTTCCTCCTCCCTCCTCCAGGCTCCCAGCCACTCCTCCTCCTCCTCCTTCTCCTCCTCCTCCTCCTCCTCCTCCTCCTCCTCCTCTTCCTTCTCACACACAAGGGGCCCTGGGACACGCAGATCAATGCTCACAAAGAACCGGATTCCCCATCTTCTCCCATATTTCCTGGGTTTTTGTCCTCCCCCCCCCACTTTCCCATCTTTGCCCATGTCTTCTGGGGAATCGACGATTCATGGTGTCTCTGTGTGTGTTTTTTTCCCTCCTGCAGGCTCCCGGCCCGCGGTGCGAGGCGCGGGCGCGGCCGGCCGATCCGGCCCCTTCAGTGTGGACATGTGGGGGTCGTTCTGGACCGCCCCCACAGTGGGGGCCCCTTCAGTTTGGACATTCGGGGGCCCCTTCAGTTTGGACATGTGAGGGCACCACGGGGGCGGGGGCACCTGCCCTGGAGATCGAGGCCCCGGGGCCGAGGCTCGAGGAGGTGTCTGTCAGGAGGAGAAAATATACACACACGGACGCAACGAATCCCCCGATTCCCCAGAAGATATGGGAAAAGGAAAATAGGGGAAGCTGGGGGGGAAGACAGAAACCCAGAAGGTATGGGAGAAAAGGGGGAATCATGTTATTTGTGTGTGTAGTTATTTGTGTGTCCCAGGGCCCCTTCAGTGTGGACATGTGGGGGTCGTTCTGGACCGCCCCCACAGTGGGGGCCCCTTCAGTTTGGACATTCGGGGGCCCCTTCAGTTTGGACATGTGAGGCCACCACGGGGGGGGGGCACCTGCCCTGGAAATCGAGGCCCCAGGGCCGAGGCTCGAGGGGGTGTTTGGACATGTGGGGGTCGTTCTGGACCGCCCTGAAGTTTTTTTGTTTTTCTTTCAGGAGGGGAAAAAAACACAGACACAATTACTCGTCGATTCCACAGAAAATATGGAAAGTGGGGGGAAGACGAACACCCCAAAAATATAGGAAAATATGGGGAATATGTTTATGTGTGTGTGTGTGTGTGTATTTTTTGTGTGTCCCAAGGCCCCTTCAGTGTGGACGTGTGGGGGTCGTTCTGGGCCGCCCAGGAGTGCTTTTTTGTTGGGGGCACTGATCCGTCCGTCCCTGCGTGGCCGCCACCCTCCCCTCTGTGCGGCCGCCCGTCCTGCCCCGTGTTCCCGCTCGTGCATGCTGGCCATTTCGCCACGGCGGCGCCCCCGTGGAGTCAGATTTTTTTTCGCCAGCGCAGACGACCACTGCCTACTCCAGATTTCGTAATAAAGGGAGGGGGGTCTCATTTCGGGGGGGGGTCTCCTCCAGGCTATCTTGGAGGGCCTGGGGGGTCTGGGGACGATGTTTTGGAGGGTTCTCGCACGGGGGAGGTCTGAAATGGCTTGTCTTGGAGGGTACAGACCCCCTCCCTTTTATTACGAAATCTGGAGTAGCCGCCGACGCAAAAGAGTTTTGTGGGGCCCCTCTGCCCCGAGGAAGTGGCGTCTCCCAGAGGAACTGGCGGCCCCCCCAGTGGTGACCCCCTCCTGGCAGTGCTGCACCCTTGGCCCGCGCCGAGGTCTCCGACGATCTGATTCTTGCTAAATCCTGGAGCCTCTGCTTCACTTCGGTATCTGGGGTGCCATTCCCAGATCTCCGACTGAATGATTCTCTCAATCCCGGCGTTTCTGCAAGATTGTGAAGGTCTTACGGCCGGTGCCGCCGACCCAGAAGGACGACCACGACGACGACGGCCATGAGGACGACCACGACGACAACGGCAACGACGAGCTGATGACATGGGGCGGGCGGTGGAGGGAGGAGGAGGATGACCAGTGCAAACCGAAGAGCCATCAACGATGTTGGAATGTACCCTCCCTCCAAGTTTCCTCGTCATGGGCCCCTACAGCGGCTCATTTCCATTGAGGGAACTGCCCCATTGGAAGATAACCGTTCGAAGATCTTGAAGCATGCCGAGGCATTGTTCTCGGGATTTCAACGCCACGTATCAACCTGACTGCTGTGTTTTGGCGATTCGAAATCGTGCCATACCGCCATTTTCTTGGATTTCAACATTGCGGATCGACATAATTGTTGCACCCGCATAATCCAGAATCCTTCCAAGACGCCATTTTGGTACGTTGATCATGGGAACCCGTGAAACTCTTGCATTTTTTTGCACGAATGTGCGCGGCGCAAAGGCGAGAGCCACATTTTGAAAACCACCTGCCCTCAATCCGTGAAGCTCTTGCATACTTGTTAACGAATGTGCGCGGCGCAAAGGCGAGATCCACATTTTGAAAACCACCCGCCCTCAATTCGTGAACCCCCTCAAATTTTTAGAATAAATGTTCGCGGCGCTAAGACGAGAGCCACATCTTGAAAAGCACCCGCCCCCAATCTGTGAAACTCTTGCAAATGTTTAAAACGAATGTGCGCGGTGCCAAGGCGAGAGCAAAACCTGTGAAACTCTTGCATTTTTATACGAATGTGCGCGGCGCTAAAGCGAGAGCCACATTTTGAAAACCACCCGCCCTCCATGTGTGAAGCTGTTGTCGCTTTTTGGGCTTCAGAGCCATAACATGGTGAGGATGTCTCAGGCGAAACGCCAGGCCCGCCCTAAAAGCTGGCCTCGGGGTGCGACAGGGAGAAGTTATCTACAAGGAAAAGGAATGGAGCAGGAGGAGGAGGAGGAGGAGCAGGAGGAGGAGGAGCTGGCGTAGGAGGAGGTGGAGCAGGAGGAGGAGGACCAGTGTAAACCCAAGAACCATCAACGACATTGCAATCCATCCTTCCTCCAAGCTCTTTCGTCATAGGCCCCCACAAGGGTTTAGTTTCATTGAAGGAAATGTCCCATTGGAAAGCAACCGTTTGAACATCCTGAACTGTGCCAGGACACCGTGCCTGGAATCTCAAAGCCGCGGGTCACCATTATTGTTGCATCTCGACGATCCTGAATCGCGCAAGAACACAATTCCTGGGACTTCAACACCACGAAGCAACGTACCAGTTGCGCCCTGACGGTCCGACATCGCGCCGAGACTTCTTACAAGTTAGACATGCACATCCCTGCGCTGTTGTAAGCTCTTGAACCGACTGTGTGCGGCGCGATGGCGAGAGCCACATTTCGAAAAGGAACTGCCCTCGATTCTTGAACTCCGCAATTTTTACGACGAATTTCCGCCTCTTTTCGACAGGAACAACATTTTGAAAACGATTTGCCATTCATCTTGAAACTCTGGCATTTTGTTACGTCGGACGTGCGCTGCGCGAGGGGGAGAGCCTCATTTGAAAACGGCTTGCACTTTATCTGTGAAGCTCTTGCAGTGTAAAAAAATCCGAAAGTGCGCGGCGCTACGGCGGGAACCACATCTTTAAAGCGATCCGCCCTTCATTCATTTAATTCGTGCAAGTTTTGGAGGTGGATGTGCGCGGCCCTACAGCGGGAACGACACTTCGAAAACGACCCGCCCTTCATCCGTGAAACTCTTGCCGATTTTTAGGTCGGATGTGTGCGGCGCTGCGGCGAAAGCCACATGTTGAAAGCGACCCGCCCTCCATCCGTGAAACTGTTGGAACTTCGAAACTCAAGCGAAGTGCCCAGCCCGCCCTTCCCACTGGCTTCGGCGTGCGACATGGAGAAGTTATTTCTAACATCTATCAAGAAAAGGGAATAACGAGGAGGAGGAGGAGGAGGAGGAGGAGGGCGAGGGGGAGGAGGAGGGGGGGGAGGAGGAGGCAGGAGGCGGATGATGATGATGAGGAGGAGGAGGAGGAGGAGGAGAAGAGGAGGAGGAGGAGGAGGAACATGAACAGGAGGAGAGCCGTCTGTCTCCTCGGAGGCGGGCCGGGGCTGGGCCAGGGCCAAGGCTGGAGCTGGGGCCGGGGCCGGGGCCGGGGCCAGCCCAGGGTCGGGATATCCTGTCTTTGGGGGCCGTTGCCAGATCTCCGGCGAGATGATGTCTCCAAAGTCGACCCGGGGCTGGTGGCTTTCAGCATCACCAGGGCGGGCACCCTTCTCGGCTCAGCCAACAGGGGCCCCCTGGTGCCGTCTCAGCAGCAGGCGCCCGAAGGCGCTCTCGCTTGAATTTGGCACATGTGTGTTTTTGGTGCACGAGGTCAATCGGATGAAGCAACCGTAGTGAGGCACACGCTCAAGATGGCTGCCTTCATGCCAAGAATGAAAACTACATGCTGAGAGGAGGAGCAGGAAGGCACGGGGAGGAGGGTGAGGAAGATGGGGGTGAGGAGGAGGAGGAGGAGGAGCAGAACGCGACTGATGGAGGGCAAGCTCGGCAGCGCCCCCCCAGGCCGAGTGGACCCGGTCCGGCGACATGGTGGTGGACGATTCCGAGACCGAGCAGGAGGTCTGCGCGTGCGGGCGCGCGCGCGATGCCTCTGCGTGCTGCCCAAGGGGTATCGTGTGAGTCGGCATGGCGCCCAGAGCCCCTCACGTCGTGAGCAGAAACGAGGTATCACCACTGACGGTCTCGAGGGGCCGGGGCCGTTGCTGGCCCCGTGGGACTGTCGCAGTACGGCTCGGGGATGACAAGTGCGTCCCGGGGAGGAGAGGGGGCTCGAGCCTTCCCCAGAGGCCAAGGCTGCGAAACGCTCACGACGTCCCCAGACGATGCTTCTTGTCCAATCCGCGAGCTCCAGATCGACCCTTTCCCTGGGGCCAGTGATGAAGAAGAGGAGAAATCAGAGGACGAGGAGCGGACGAGAAGGACGTAAACGAGTGGAACACGTTGTGACAGTGCCCAAGAACAGAACACGTACGCCAGATTTCGTAATAAAGGGAGGGGGGTCTCATTTCGGGGGGGGTCTCTTCCAGGCTATCTTGGAGGGCCTGGGGGGGTCTGGGGACGATGTTTTGGAGGGTTCTCCCACGAGGGGGGGTCTGAAATGGCTTGTCTTGGAGGGTCCAGACCCCCTCCCTTTTATTACGAAATCTGGAGTATTTTTTGAGCAACGCACGAGATCTCTCAGGGCAGAAAAAAAAAACATTGGTGAATTTTCCCAGGGCGTGGCCCCCGCTCAGGCCCAATCAGGAAACGCCCTGGGGGCTCTCCGGACAGGGGCCCGAAGAAGCTTGCATGGCCAGAGCGCACAGTCGGCCAAGAAGAAGCATCTGGGGTCTGCAAATCAAAGCAGCGGAAAAAAAGCTGGCATGGCCCTCGCCCAGAAAAAGTTTATAGGGTCCAGCAACGGAGCCATCCTTTGCGCGACCCCGCCTCCCCCGCTCAAGCGAAAGCATGCACTGTGCAACCCCTGGTGGCGACGGGCGAGGCGTCGGTGAACAAGGCGATGATCTTCGTATCAAGCCATCTAGTGACGGATCCAAATGAAGGGGCACCGAATATGTTTATGTAAACATAGTGTGTACGAGAGTTCGTATGTTTTTCCCGTTCCTTATTTACGTCGAAGCCGCGACTGAGGTGACCCACTTGCCCAATAGTTGTGCCAGTGCCCCGTGCGCAGGAAGGTACACCCACATCTTATAATCGGTCATGTCCAATGCACCGCCCGCTTCTAGCATGCTTGGGGGAGTGGCAGCGAGCAACAAGAGAGGAAAAGGGAGGATCCGGTCCTGGCGCATCATTGAGAGAGCGAGGCAAGGCAGGACAAGCAGGAGGAAGAAGAGGAGGAAGCCAGGAAGGAGGATGAGGTAGTGCAGTACCCAGTGCACCCGATGTCTTGTTTTTTCAACACGGTTTCCTTGAAAGTCCCTCACATGACGAGGTTATGTCGGTCCGAAGCGTTCCGCAACGCTCTCACACCGTTCCAGTGCGCATCCTCCAGACCCGCCGCCTGTCAAAGATTTCAGATTCATCCACATCCGGATTTATCCTCACCTTGCGTTGGTCTTCCCTGAGAGCCGACGATGCGAGGAACAATGCAACATCGCAAAAAATCACGGCCGCAGCCCTAAACCCCATCTTTATTCGCCACTTTTCGAGCCGGATCGATCTGTGATGGTCACGGGTCCCGTGATTTGGCGCAAACGCCTAGTGTGAAACAATTGACGCCCTGCCCTCTATCCCCCCCCTGGAGGCCCGGAGGTCTCGACGCATTCCATGGGATTGGTTTTTCAGCCTGAGTATTGTTTGACGGTCCCCAGGCCCAACGAGGGCCCCAGAGGCCGAAAACGTCCAAGAGCCTCCAATCGCGATGTCTTCCCAACGCAAGAAGTTGTTTGCGTATCCTTTGGCGCGTCGTTTCCCAGGCCAACCCCTCCCCTGGGTAACGGTAACGATTGTACGTTCTGGGTAGGGTTGCCGGTGCTCGCAGACGCTTTGCCAGTGCTCGCAGGCTTTGCGCGCAGGTGCTCCACCCCGCGCAAGAAGCGTCGTCACTACCTGGGGCCCCCCACCCTCCCCTGGGTAGCGACCGCTACGCGGAAATTGCTAGATGTAGCACCCCGCAGTTACGGATACGAGCTTGGCATCGCTCGGACGTGTGCATTTTTCCTTCGGCGAGGACCATCGAGGAGCATCCTTGATCGTTTGGCGACAAACCACGCGCGAAACCAACAAAAAACACAGGGAATGGACGTCCGAGCGATGGCGAGCGAGCGAGGGGGCCAGCGCGGGGGGGGTCGCGGGAGGGCCGCGGGCGAGGACGACGACGGCAATGCCGCGGCAGCCCGCACCGCGGAGCCCCTTCTCAGCCACGCGCCCAGGGGGCCGTGCACGGCCGTGCGGCCCCCCCGCCCTCTGGTCAGGGCCTGGGCCGCCTCCCCTCCCTCGCTCGCGGCCGCCGAGGCTCCTCCTCCTCCTCCTCCTTTCCCTCCTTTTCCTCCTCCTCCTCCTCCTCCTCCTTTTCCTCCTTTCCCTCCTTTTCCTCCTCCTGCCTCCCCCTCCTCCTCCCCCTCCCCCTCCTCCTGCCTCCTCCTCCTCCTCCCCCTCCCCCTCCTGTTCCTCCTCCTCCTCCTCCTCCTCCTCCTTTTCCTCCTCCTCCTCCCCCTGCCTTGCCTGTCCGTTCCTGGCTCGGCAAGAAGTGGCTGTCCGACCGGCGGCGGCGGGGCCGTGCAGGCCGCCCGCGGCCCGCAGCGCCGCCCCCCTCTCGCCCGCGTCGGGCGGCTCAGCCCCCCGCCTCGCCCCCCCCGCCGCCCACCAAGCCACCCCACCCCAACCCGAAGGCCTCCATATTCAGGAGGAGGAAAAACACACAGACACAATTAATCGTCGATGCCCAAGAAAATATCGGAAAATATGGGAATTGGGCGGGAAGACAAAAGCCAGAAAATACGGGAAAAGATGGGGAATCATTTTATTAGTGTGTATTTATTTGTGTGTCCCAGGGCCCCTTCAAATATTTGCCCTCCATTTCCAGTGTGGTGGGGGTGGGGTGGGGAACCTCGACAGAAGCACGCGGGAAGTCCGTACCCCGCCACCCCCCCAACCCGGAAAAGCGGATCTTCGGGTTGGGTTGGGGTGGTTTGGTAGGTAGTCAGCCCCCCCCCACGCCCGCTCGGGCGCGCCCGGTTGCGGCCGCCCTCCCCGCCCCGCTGCGGAGCCCCTGGCCGCCACCTTGCGCCGACGGCGGCGCCTTCGACGTCGACGGCGTCGCCCGCGTCGGCGCGGAAGCAGAAGGCGTCGGCTTCGAGCTCGAAGTCCAGCTCGGATTCGCGCTGGCACTCGGACTCGAAGGTGAACTCGAAGTCGTCCTCGTCGTCGTCGTCGTCGTGGATGTCGTCATCGTGGCTGTCGTCGTCGTCGTCGTCGTCGTCGTCGTCGTCGTCGTGGCTGTCGTCGTCGTGGTGGTCGTCGTCGTCGTCGGCGTCGGCGGCGTCGGCCTGTTCGGACGTCAACGACGGTCTTCGATGAGGGCAAGGTCGTCGAAATCGCAGACGTCGACGTCGAGTCCACGCCCAAGGTTCACCACGAGGTCACCAGCTTCTGGAAATCGAGGTTCCAGGATCGAAGCTCGAGAAGTCTTTCGGAAGTCTGGGGTCGGTTGGGGAGGCCCCGTAGTGTTCTCGGAGCCGACGTCCACGAGAAAATTTGCGTTTCCTGCAGGAAGCCGCGACCCCCCTGGTTGCGATCCCCCTTGGCATTGCCCCAGGAGCCTCTTGCCGCCACCGGCGCCGACGGCCGCGGCTTCGACGTCGACGGCGGCGGCGCGGCAGTCGAAGTGGTCGACGTCGAAGTTCAGAGGAGGAAGCGGTACTGATGCCGCTATCCCTCCCTCGTTTTCGCCTTCTTGAGGCCTCCTGGGAGGCCTTTGTCGCCACGGCTGGATTCACCTCGAGATCCTGGTCAGATTGCACCCCAGGAGAGGTCCAGAGAATAGTGGTATTTGGGCTTCTTTTTTCGTTTTCAGAGAAGTCGTCGTCGTCGTCGTCTCTGTTTTTGGAGGATCAGCGGTCGGGGGTCAGGAGTTTGGTTGGTCGTAGATCGACGTGCTCGTTTCGGAGCTTTTCGTTCTAGTGTATGTGGTACTGTTTGGGATGATTTTTGGGGCTGCGTCGAGGCTCGAGGCTTCGGACTCCAGAGGCTCTGGAGGCACTTGCTGGAGGTGGAGGAGGAAGCCGGAGGTCGGCGTCGAGGTCGCCATACGTCGGCGCCCCTCGTCTAGGGGGATCGAGGACAAGGAGGCTCGATGCGTGGCCAAGGCTCTCGATTCTCAGGCTCCGGTGGCCCTGCTCGGGCCTCTGCACGCCTCCCGGGGGGCCCGCGGCCTCCCCAGGAAGAGGGGAGGAGGAGGGGGAGGAGGGGGAGGAGGAGGAGGAGGAGGAGGAGGAGGAGGAGGAGGAGGAGGAGGAGGAGGAGGAGGAGGAGGAGGAGGAGGAGGAGGGGGAGGGGGAGGAGGAGGAGGCAGGAGGTCGCCGTCGACGTCGACGACGTCTACGTCTTGTTCTGAACGCTCTTTCCAGGCGTCTCCAGAGGTCCTCGTCGCCGCGGCCGGACGCGGCTGGACAGAGTGGCCAGGGTGGCCGTCGGGAGGGGTAAAACGACGCGAAGATCGGGACAAAATCGGATCGGGATAACTCGAAATCTCTGAGAATCGGCGGGTTTGGAGGATGTATTGGGCGCCGCGGCCGCTCCAGAGCGTTCCGGAACGCTCTGAGAGCGCTCCGGAACGCTCTGGAGCGATTTATCCCGATCCGAGCCCTGTTTTAAGGGGCCCCGGCATCGTTTTTGAGCAGATTCGGGGCGAAGCCCCAAGGGTAAGGTGAGGAGGAGCAGGAGGAGGAGGAGTCCGCCATTCGGTCGTCCCCTCTTTCTCTCCTTACCTCTTCATTGTCTCTTACCCTCCCGGCGTCGCCAGGGGGAGGGCTGCGCGGGCTCCAGTGTCGTTAAACACAAAACACGTCCGCAGCTCGAATCTCGAAGCTCGCAGGAGGAGGAGCAGGATCAGGAGGAGGAGGAGGAGGAGGAGGAGGAGGAGGAGGAGGAGGAGGAGGAGGAGGAGGAGTCACCCCAGCTTTCAGGCCTTCGAGGGGGCTCTCCTCTGGGCTCCGGGGCCACCAGGGGCGCTCCGCGGAGCAGAGGCGATCCCCGTGGTGGTGTCCAGAGGTTGGTGGGGTGGGGGGTGGGGCGAGGAGCGCCGTGTGACGGAGACACGGCTTCGGCGGTCTGTGGAGGCGAGCGAGGAGGGGGCCCCAGGCAGGGCTCGTTTCGATTCTTCCGATTCGATTCGATTCGACTTCGATGGTTTCCGATATCGATTGGATTCGACTTGGGATTCCGATTTGGGATCCGATTTCTCATTGGAGGCACACTTGCCTGCCCATGCGACCGATCCGACTTATCGATTCGAGTCTGGGCTCTCCTGCCCAGGTGGGAAGGGCCCAAGGAGGGTGCCCGTGATGAGGACGTTGCCGATGATGTGATGATGATGGTGCTGGTGAATATAGAGGTGATGCCAATGGCGACGGCGGATGCGGTGATGGTGGTGGTAGAAATGGTGATGGCGACGACGGTGAATCTGCGGATGCCGAAGGTGATGGTGGTGTTACGTGCGATGATGCTGCTGATGATGATGACGATGATGTTGACGATGTTGTTGTTGATCATGCTGGTAACGATGATGATGATGACGATGTTGACGATGAAGATGATGTTGGTGATGATGGTGATGGTGATGGTGATGGCGGTGGCGATGCTAATGCTGGATAATGGTGGTGATGATGATGGTTGTTGATGGTGATTAGGACGGTGGTGGTGAGGTGTGATGATGGTTGTGGTGGTGATGATGCTCATGAGGATAATGACGGTGATGTTGATGTGGGCGACGATGATGATGATCATGAGGATGGTGATGGAGATGATCACGATAATGATTGTCACGATGATGAAGAAGGATGCTGATGAGCATGCTGCTGCAGATGATGACGATGATGATTGTTATGATGATGATGCTGCTGATGATGATGATGACGATGATGCGGATGGCGATGATGATGGTGCTGATGATGCGTGTGATGATAGTGATGGTGATGGTGATTAGGGTTGTCGTGATGGTGATGATGATTGTGATGGTGCTTGTGGCGATGGTGGGTGATGCTGATGATGATGATGACGATGATGATGATGATGATGATGATGATGATGATGATGATGAGGAGGAGGAGGATGATGATGATGATGATGATGATGCTGCTGATGATGATGATGATGATGATGATGAGGCTGATGCTGATGCTGATGCTGCTGCTGATGCTGATGCTGATGATGCTGCTGCTGATGATGATGCTGATGATGATGCTGCTGCTGCTGATGATGATGATGATGATGATGATGATGATGATCGTGATGAGGAGGAGGCAGATGATGCTGCTGGTGCTGGTGGTGATGATGCTGATGCTGATGATGATTAGTATGTTGTTGATGATGCTGATGCTGACGATCATGATGAGGCTGGTGATGATGACGATGCGGATGGTGATTCTGATGATGATGCTGGTGATTCTGATGCTGATGATGATGCTGTTGACGGTGATACTGGTGATGATGATGACGATGATGACGATGTTGATCATGTTGTTGATTACGATGCTGCTGTTGATGGTGATGCTGATGATGATGACGACGATGCTACTGATGGTGGTACCGAGGAGGATGAGGAAGAGGATAAGGAGGAAGAGGAGGATACGGAAGGACCTGGCGGGGATGAAGGAAAGGAGGTCCCCGGATGCCTCCAGATCGGCCCAGGCCTCCACGTAGGGCAGAAACATGTGAAAGCCCCGGTCCTCGGGCTTCGAGGATCCGTTGGAAGAGGAGGAGGAGGAGGAGGAGGAGGAGTAATAGAAGGAGGAGGAGGAGGAGGAGGAGGAGGAGGAGGAGGAGGAGGAGGAGGAGGAGGAGGAGGAGGAGGTGGAGCGCGAGAACGGCACTGGACGGCACGAGGCGGGGAGGGTTGTGCCGCCCGCATGGTGCCATGAGCTACAGCTACCGGGACGCCTACGTGCCGAGGGGCGTGCAGCTGCCGGGGTCCAGCTACCGGGCCGCGTCGGGCCCGAGGACCTCTCCTCGCCTCTGCACGAACGAAATTCGGGCCGGACGAAAGGGGGGGATTGCCCTGGCCTTCCAAGAGGGCCAAACAATAACACGCGACTTAAAAACCTATCCCAAAGCCATTCTACGTCTTGGTTTTAGGCTGTTTCGCTTAGTTTTTTAGGTTTCTAGGCCTCCAGTGCTAAAACATAGCTCTCTGGAAGGTCAGGGTGGGAAAGGGGGGATTACGAAATCTGCTGCATGCAGCTGGTTTCGGCCCCACCGAAGGGCCCATTCCTCGAGACATGGCCTCCTCCGGCGCCGGGAGGCGCCAGGAAAATCAGCTACCTGAGCTGATTTTCACCCCTCCCCTTTGCCATCCCCCCCTTTCGCCCGGCCCGAGAAATGGGCACGGAACAAATGGGTACAATACCCAACAGCAGTTCCTGTGCATTCTGAACAGGCCTCGCCGTCCGCGCCGCCGTGGCCCGTGTCCTTCGAGACAGGAGGCCGCCCGCCCAACAGCGGCCGCTGTTGGTTCGGGACAGCATTTGTTGTTGGGCATTGTACCCAGTTTTTCCGTACCCATTTCGGGCGTCCAAGGACCTCTCCTCGTCGGTTGCCCTCGCCTCCTCTTCTTCTTGGGGGAAGCGTACAATTACAGATCGCCTGCGGTCGGGTTTGCCAGCCTTTCTTTTGCACGCACGAAATGGGTACAGAAAGAATGGGTGCAATGCCCAACAGCAGTTCCTGTTCATTCTGAACAGGGCTCGCCGTCCGCGCCGCCGCGGCCCGTGTCCCTTCGAGACAGGAGGCCGCCCGCCCAACAGCGGCCGCAGTGGGTTCGGGACAACATTTGCTGTTGGGCATTTTATCCATTCTTCCCGTGCCCATTTCGGGCGTCCAGATCTCCTCGTCGGTTGCCCTCGCCTGCACTCCTTTGGGGGAGGCGTAAGATTCCAGATATCCCGAGGTCGGGTTTGCCAGCCCTTTTTTTGTCGGGCCCGTCTTGAGTTCTGACGTTCCAGCGTTCCAGTTTTCGGGGGATGATCGCAGCGGGAGTTCACGTCAAGTTTCAGATTGGGTCTCGTCATTTTCCTGGCGGCTTCCTCAGGCAAACCTGAGTCCCCCGAACCCGAATCTTGCGTCTCCCAGAGCTTCCGTCCTTCGCCTGCTAAGTAGGGGTGGGTGGGGTCAGGTCTTTCGGGCGGCAGGGAAAGGTCAGCTCAATTCCTTGGATCTTCGTCGGGCCGTATCTCTTCCACCGACAGCAGATGTGGTGCCCTGGTCGTATTTGTCTCGGGTTGCCGCCCTCGCCGCCTCTTTTTCGACGAACCAAGCACGACATGAACATCATTCTCCACGCTTCAGAAATCCAGCCCATGAGAGCTGGCGAGAAAAAGGAACGAAGAGACACACTTTGTGAAACAAAGCGGGCCACCTTGTAAACAGAGAGATTTCTGGGAGCAAGGAGATGGCTTTGGACGGCCTCGTCGGGCCATCCCTGGGGCCCGCGTGGGGACGATGGGGGAAGGAGAAAGACGACGACGACCGCGACGACGAGGAAGAGGAGGAAAGGAAGAGGTAGACGATGAGACCAAGGACGGGGGCGAGGACGAGGTGGAGGAGGATGAGGAGGACGAGGATGATAACGGGGACGAGGACCCATGGAGCCCTCTTATGAGGATGTGTATTAGGACGAGGAGGAGGAGGAGGAGGAGGCGAGGACTTCTAACGACATCAGGGATCAGGAATCATCAGGAGGAGGCGGAGGAGGAGGAGGAGGAGGAGGAGGAGGAGGAGGAGGAGAAAGAGGACTACGAGGATGCGGACGAAGACGATGAGAAGAGCAAGAGGGGGCAACGACTCTGGCAGCCATATTTGCATATTTTTCGATCTCTTGGGGTCCTCTTGGGGCTCTCTCGGGGCCCTCTTTGGGCCGTCTTGGGGCTCTTTTGTCGGGGATCGGGGTCCTCTTGGGGCTCTTTTGGTGGGTCTTGGGGCCCGCTTGGAGCCCTCTTCATGGCCTCTTGGGAGCCCTCGATGGCCTCTTAGAGCCATTTTGAAGGCCATCGATCAAAAGGGTGGGTCCTACATCTGGGCCCCCCTCAAGAGTCCTCAACACCGTCTCTGGAGACCCTCAAGACCGTGTTCTTGGGGCGCTCTTAAGGCCGTCTTGAAGGTTTTTTGGGCCCCTCTTGGGGCTCTCTTGGGCCATCTTGGGGCCATCTTGAGGTCTCAATAGCGCGCTGGAAGCCAAAAGGCGGGAAGGTACGAATCATTGAATCTCCTCGGGTGTTCGAAATATTTTGGTCTCTTGGGGGGGGGGCTTGGGGGGCTCCGAGAACACTTGGAATCGTCTTGGAGCGCTCTTTGGGGCCTGTTGGAGCATGTTGGAAGCCATCTTGAGCCATCTATCTTGAGCCATATTTGGGGCCATCTTGGAGCATCGGACGCCCTTTGGAGCCATCTTGGGCGAAAAATGGCCTTCTGACACCTCTCCCCGAATGGAACAGGGGTCCAGGAAGAGGGGAAATAACGATACCCTTGAACGTACCTGCGCCCAGATGGCTGGCGGGAGTTGTCGGAGGCCCGCGCGGACTTCTTGGAATTGGCGCTGGGCCCCACTGGCGGCGCCTCCGGCGCAGTCCCTGGGGCGCCCCTTGGGCGTTGCTTCATGAGGGGGTCATAAAGGGGGGGGTCGAGGGTGGTCCGAAAAGGTACCCAAACGGTACCTCAACGGGCCCCCTGGGGCTCCAGAGGGGGCACGACAGGAGACCGCTTCTGACCCCCCCCAATTTATGACCCCCCCGTTAAGCCACGCCCAAGCCCCTCGCGCCAGGGGGTCCAGCGCCGGTCCAAGCCACGAAGAAATCAGAGCTGCCCGCCGGCGGGCCGTGGGCCCGCGGACTACCCGCCGGTGTTTCAGACATCGGACCTTCAGAGGCAGGTTCCGCATGCGGTTGCCTGTCTCTTCTGCTGTCCTCTCTCTGGGGAAGAGCAGGAGGAGAGGAGGAGGAGGAGGAGGAGGAGGAGGAGGAGGAGGAGGAGGAGGAGGAGGAGGAGGAGGGGGGGAGGAGGTGGAGGAGGGGGAGGGGGGGTGAGGAGGAGGAGGAGAAGGAAGGAGGAGGGGGAGGGAGAGGAGGAGGAGGAGGAAGAGGAGGAGGAGGAGGAGGAGGAGGAGGAAGAGGAGGAGGAGGAGGAGGAGGAGGAGGAGAAGGAGGGAGTGATGGTCAAGGATCGTGTTGCTTTTGGAGTTCTCGAAGAGCCTGTTGGGAGCTTCGGGAACCTCTGGAGACCTCCTGACACCCCCGAAGGCCCTGCTCCCTCTGCTTTCGCATCCCACCTTGCCTCTGCAGCCCTCTCTCTTCGGATCCTGCTCTTTCCCTGTTGCGCTGTTCTTCGGCATTCGTGATCCCGATCGCATATCCCGTGTCCCTGTTTTTCCTTATCGTCGCGCCTTTTTTGTTTACTGTGTTGTTGGTGCATTTGTTGTGTTATCCGCATCCAATGTAGGGTTAGTGCTTTTCTGGACCCCCCGGTGCAGGAACGAACGCACACAACACCATCGTCACCATGACCATCATCATCATCATCATCATCATCATCATCATCATCATCATCAGCATCAGCATCAGCATCAGCATCAGCATCATCATCATCATCCTGATCATCATCATCATCATCATCATCATCATCATCATCATCATCATCATCATCATCATCATCACTAACTCACTCTCTCCTTTTGTCCCCCTCCTCCTTTAACACTCACCATCGAGTTCACCACCACACCCCTCACTCACCATCATAATTAATTCAGCCCCGCGCAGGAACAGGAACCCACACCATCATCAGCATCATCATCATCAACATATCAACATCATCATCATCATCGTCATCATTACCAATCACTCACTCACTTACTCACTCACTGACTCCCTCACTCGCTCACTTCCTCACTCCTGCACGCTCTCATTCCAAGAAACTCTTCAGCGGGAGCTTCGTCAGTGAGTGACTCGCGAGGAAGTCTCGAGCGTGAGCCCCTGTGGGGTCCAACTTCCATGTTCGATTCCGAGGTAGCCATAGAAAAAAACATGTAACAACACAGGTTTGGTGACACCTGGGTGCCTGAATTCCGAGGAAGGCTCGAGCGGGAGCGTCGTCCGTGAGTGATTCGCGAGGAAGTCTCGAGCGGGAGCTCCTTCCTCTGGGGTCCCCATTTCCATGTACGAATCCGAGGTAACCATGAAACAACAAGATGTAACCCCACAGGTTTGGTGGCACCTGGAGGCCTGAATTCCGAGGAAGTCTCGAGCGGAGTCCTCTTCCACGAGTGAATCGCTAGAGAGTCTCGAGCGGTAGCCCCTCCCTATGGGGTCCTCCCATGCGGCTATCGGAGGCCCATGAAGAAACAAGAGGTTTGGTGGCACCTGGGGCCCTGAATCCAGAGGAGGTCTCGAGCGGGAGCCCCGTCCCTGAGCAAACTGGAAGGACCTCTCCGGCGCTCACTCGTCTCTGCGTGAATCGCGCGGAAGTCTCGAGCGGAAGTCCCACCCTATGACGTTCGCACCTTCGTGTTCGAATCCGAGGCGGCCAGTGTAAATTGAGAGGATGTTCCTGGTGCTCGCGTGTAAGTGAATTGCGAGGAAGTCTCGAGTGGGAACCCCTCACTGTGGGCCCCCAGGCTCATGCTATTCATCCGATGCGGCTATCGGGAGTCCTTGTAAAAGCATAGGTGTGGTGACATCTGGGTGCCTGAATCTTCAGAACATCTCGAGTAGGAGCCTTGTTCCTTTGTCGAGTGTCCCTTGTAATCCGAGGTGGTCATCCTGAATCAAGCCTGTAAGCGTCGCGAGGACCAGCACATACCAGACAGGAACAGAGCCTCCGCAGTCATAAGGACGACGATGAGGATTTTTTCCGGATCGGTTTGGGAGGGTTTCTTAAGGGGAGTATGCTTGTTGTGTTGTTGTTTGTTTGTTTGTTTTTTGTTTGTTTGTTTGCTTGCCAGCATTTATTCGTGTTTTCCTCCCGCTCTCCCTCTCTCGCTATGTTTTACACGCCTACATATACATACACATGTATTTATGTATGATTGGTTGTTTGTATGTGTGTATTTTTGTCTGCCTGTCTGTCTGTCTGTCTGTCTGTCTGTCTGTCTGTCTATCTGACTGTATGTATGTATGTAAGTCTGTATGTATGTATGTATATATGTATGTATGTATGT
>CAUYUJ010019871.1:421197-423697 GCA_963575745.1 Prorocentrum cordatum | reverse complement strand
GGGGCCGCAGCCAGCCGCGCACTGAAACCACTGCACCGCGGCCCGCTGTTGGGTTTTGGCCTCGCGTTCCCCCCTTTGACCCCCCAGCCGGCTGGCGGCGCTGCACACGTACGGGCGCCCACGTCGCATTACCGCCGTCGGTCGTTGTCGTCAACGTCGTCGTGTGGTCGTCGTCACTATCGTCGCTGTCTTCATCGTCGTCGACGTCGTTGGTGCCGCCGACGTCGTCCTCGTCGCCGCCGCATTCGGTGCAGTCCCTGAAGTCCGACGTTGCGGAAAACGTTCGACATCGTCAACATAATGGTCAGACCCGAGACTTGGGCCCCGTCTTGTCCTGGGGCCCAGCACGGGGCACCCGGATCTCAGCGGTCGTCGTGGTCGTCGTCGTCGTCGTCGTCGGCGGCGGCGGCGGCGGCGGCCGCGGCGGCGCTTCGTCCCGCCAGGAACCTCGGCGGCACCGCCCACCTGCGCGGGGGCCCTGTCGGCGGCGGCCCCGCGCCCCAGGGCCGTGGAGGCGGCGCCCCACTCGGCGGCCGCGCTGCCGCCGCCGCCCTCGTGTTGTCCCGACGGCGCCGTCGCCGCGCTTGTCGCAGCCGCCGTCGCCAGCGTGGTCGTCGCCAGCGTTTTCGCCGCCGCCGCCGTTCAGAGGAGGGCGAGCCTGGCGATGGCGAGCACATTTGTCTCCGTCTCGATCTCGGCATTTCTCGCTGTAGCCGTCGCGTCGGACGGGGCTGCCCAGGCGCCGGCCCGGCTTTTGCCGCCCACTTTGTAATCTTGTCTTCGGCTGTCATCCTGATGACCCAGGCTCCCGGGGAAACGGAGAGCGGGGAGAGAGGGGGGGTCTCAGGCGCAGGGAGGCGGGCGCGAGGGAGGGGGCATCGGCAGGGGGCGAGGGACGGGACCTCCTGCTCCCGTCCCCCCCCCCCGTCAGACCTCGCAGGTTCGCGCCCGCGAGGAGCAGCTCTGGCGCCTGTCCTGTCCTGTCCCCTCCCCCTCCCCGCCTGGGCATGCATGCGCCAGAGCAGCCACGGGTAACCGCAAGGATCACGTCGACCGAGCCGCCCGGTGCCTGAGGCCCATGGCGTTCGGAGCGGAGCCGAACTGGCCAGCAGGAGGCAGCGGGTTGCTTGTTGTTTGAGTGGCTCCATTCTGAAGCGACACTGCCGCCATTCCCGTGGCTCCGCAACCCCCTCCCCTCAGCATCGTTCAACCGATCCCCAGCCTCATCCCCATCCCCATCCCCATCCCCATCCAGACCTCCACCATCTCAGCACTCCAGTTGGGGATATACCCCTCGAAACTCCGAGGAACCAGCATATATCCCCATGTAGGGGGGGTGCATCGGCCACTGGGGCCCAGGCCACGCCCACTGCGGACAGGGGTCGGTCACACGATGCTCATTTCCCGTCTTCCCCGCCTCCCTGGCCTCTTGCTCCGTGCCGCGCCGAGGGGGGACGCGTGACGAGGGGGAAGGCCTCCTCGGAAGGCCGCGGGGATCCTCGAGAGGAGGCCCTCCGGAGCAGCCCGGAAGCCTTCTGCGCCTCCCGAGAAGCAGGCCCGCCCTCTCGGCCTTCCCCCTCCCGTGCGCGCCCCCGGCCGCCGCCTCCTCCGCCTCCCGGGCCCCTCCTGCCCGCGTACCCGCGCCAGTCTCCGGCTTCGAGTGGGGCGCGGCCAACCCGGCGGCGGGCCTGCGGGGCGGCTCAGGCGGGGGGGGGGGTGCCGCCCCTGCCGGCTGGGGGAGTGCCTGCTCGGGTGCGTTCGTGGCAGGCCAGCCACAGCTGGGGGAGCTGTGGTCCTTCCCCCCCTGGGGGACCCATCGATTTCGACACCCCTCCCGAGAGATCGTCGATGCGATGGGTTCCTCCAGGGGGGTAAGGACCACAGCTCCCCCAGTTATGGCTGGTCGGCGTGGGTTGATCGAGGCCTCACATGCGAGTTGAGTGGGTCGGTGGATCGCACCGCATTGCCGATGCGTCGGCGATGCGGCTCGATGTGGAGCCCCATTTTCTCCAGGCCGACGTCGCCGATTCCTCGGCGATGCGGCGCGATTTTCCGAGCCCATCTACTCGGACCCCATGTGGGAGGCCTTTGTCCATGTCCCGCTCGGGGGGTAGGGCGGGGCTTGTGGCCTCCTATCGGTCCTTGTCAGGATCCAGATGGCCAGCATGGCTTGCTCGGGCGCGATGCGGTCGGCCTGAGACGCATGCAGCGGGTAATCATCAGCCGAGGGCCTGATCGGTGAGCGAGGACTGAATCGGCCTCCCAGTGATTCACAGAGGAGGGCTAGTTGAGATGGCGTTAGTTGGACTTCGGGGGGCCCCTCGTCGCTGGGGCTGGACGCAGCTCGGAAACTGGTTGCGGTTGGACCCCTGTGAGGGCTCCGGGAACCGCTGTCGAGTTGCTGTTGTCTGAACTCGCCCTTCTCCGAAATTCCCGACGAGAATCGTGAGACGCAGCAGCAAGCGGCACAAGCATAGCCGCATGCCCGGGATGATAAAGC
>CAUYUJ010019871.1:383697-418697 GCA_963575745.1 Prorocentrum cordatum | reverse complement strand
GATTTCCGCCGATCCGATCCATTTCGATCGCCGATCCGACTCATCGATTCGATTCTGGGGTCTCCTGTCCATCCCGCTCGCGCACCCTCTTGGGATCATTGCCCTGCTCGACATCCGAAGGTGCGAATCGAGATGAGATCTACACCATGTTTAAGGGAGGGACCTGCAGCTTGCCCCCGTCCCCCTCCCGCCTCCCCCTCCATCCCGCCGTTCCCCCCCCCCCAGGGCTCTTTTCGATTCCTCCGATCCGATTCGATTCGATCTCGATTGCTTCCGATTTCGATTCGATTTGATTTTGGGCTCCGATTGGGACTCCGACTTCTCATCGGAGGCACACACTCGCCTCCCGACTTCCGCCGCTCCGCCTCGTCGATTCGACCCATCGATCCGCTTCGACCTCGATGCTATTCGATTTCGATCTCGGCTCCTCCGATTCGAGATTCGATCGGACTCGTGGACTCGGTTCTGGGGCCTCCCATCCACCCCTCAGGAGCGAAAGAAGGACGTACACGTACATGAACCCACGCTGGTTTCGAGAGTTCGCATGGCGCGAATGTTCGTATCGCGCGGCCAGCCTCGCGTTTCAAGGGGCCGTGTTCATGTACATAGCTGGGCGCGTACGTCCTTTGTGGGCTCCCTAACCCCGCCGCCCCCCCCCCCCGCGGCGAGAGGCCCCTCCTACCACGGCGGCGCCGCCGCGCGCTCGCACACGGTGGGCGGCGGCGCCCACCAGGCGGGCGGGCGCGCCCGCGCGCCGGACGGCCGCGCCCCGCCGCGCCGAGCTCGCGGGGGGGGGGGGGGGCAGTGGGGCCCACGTGGGGGGGGCAGGCTCGAGGTTCGGGGCTGCACGGACCTCGATGCTTCCTCCTCCTCCTCCTCCTCTCTGCCCCTCCTCTCTCTCCCCCCGGCCCTCCCTGGATCTCAGATCCTGCTCTCTCCCCCCACCCCCCGCCCCTCGCGCCTTCCCCCCCCCCCCTGGCGCCGGACGATGCGTTGCCAACCACCCTGTGATGTTGGGTCCTCGTCTTGAGGAGAGACCGCCCCGCTTTCCTCGCCGCCTCTCCTCCTCCCGCTCCTCCGTCCTCCCATCCCTGCCTTTGCCCTCCGCGCATGCCTGTTTCGGCACACCACGCGTGTCCACTTCGGCACACCCCTCGCACGCTTCGTGGCCCCATAGGGAGCTCCACCGAAGGCCCCAGCAGCGGCCGCATGCGGATCCACCTTCCATTTTGAATTTCGGTTCGCTCCTCACACGCTTCGTGGCCCCATAGGGAACTCCACCGAAGGTCCCAGTGGCAGTGTTCGCATGCGCCATACGTCATTTCTGCACACATCACACGTTTCGTGGCCCCATAGGGAGCTCTACCGAAGGCTCCAATGGCAGGGTTCGCATGCGCCCGACGCCTATTTTGGCACACCCTTCACACGTTTCGTGGCCCCATAGGGAGCTTTACCGCAATCATTGTTCTGGCCCCCCTCCTTCGTCTCACCGACTCACGAATCTCCTCGCAGCTTCCTGTGATTGGGTTCTTCGTCAGGCTATATGTCTGTATGTATATATAATTCGTCTTACTTAGCCTTAAGATGATATAAACAAATACGCCCCCCCCTGTCGGCGTCCACCACCTCCGCGACATCTGGGGTCAACTCCTGGTACCGCGCCCCAGGTCCTCCCAGGGAGGCCCCCAAACGCCCCAGGACAGCCCAAGACGCCCTTAAGGAGCCCCCAGAACGCGAAGGGACGGCCCAAGACGCTCCCAAGTAGCCCAGGACAGACTTCGACGGTTCTCCAGAGGCCCCAAGCGAGCTTCGAAAGGCGTTCCAGGAGCGCCCGAAGAGGGCACAATCGTCGATTTTCATTTGTTTGTTTGAAAGCTTGTTCGAGCTTCCAACGCTCCAAGACAGCCGAAAAGGCCACCAAGACCGCTCCAAGACCGCCCAAGAGCGCCCAAGACGGCTCCAAGACGGGCCAAGGAGGCCCCAAGACAGCCCAAGAGCGCCCCGAGGCAGCCCAAGAGAGCCCCAAGATGGCTCCCCAGAGCGCCGAAGAGGCCCACAAGCGGCCCCAAGAGGCCCCAAACCAGCTCCCAGCGGCCTCCAAACCGCCTCCCGAGAGCTCCCTGCACGCCTCTTAGGCCCCCCCAATTCCTGCGCACTGCATGTTAGGAGGCCCCATTTGACGGAAATCCAGTGATACTCTTTTCGCTCAAGTTCACCCCGAGCCCCATCAAGACTTCGGGGTCACATTGCCTATATATTTTTCGGGAATCCTGTTGAACTCCCTGACGCTGTCTTGGCACTCTCTTGGGTTGTCTTCGCGTCCTCTTGGCTGCCCCTGAAACCACCGTAAAGTCGAGATCCCATGAGTTCACCTGTCCAGCCAAGCTAGAACGTCAGCGCGCGCGCGCGCCAAGAAAGAGACACAAGAGGGGACCTCCCAAAGCCTTACGAGCGCTTTGCCTCAAGGTGGCCCCACGGTTCTCCCAGGGGTTCTCGAGGCGCGCCCCAGATGCTTGCGGAGACTCCCGGGAGGCTCCCAGGAGGCACCACGAGCCCCCCAAGAGACCCCGAAATATTTCCAAGACGCCGCCAAAATGCCCCCCAGAGGCGTCCCAACAGTCCGCGGCCTGTATTCAGGAAACTTTTGACCCACGGCCCAGGCACAGCAATTGGGAAAAAAGGAATTCCAATAATTCATTTGTTCAAACTTACCCCTGAGTTATTCTTGCATAACAGACTATAGTTAAGGCCCCCGTCACCACCAATGCCTCCGAGGGTCCCTAAATCATCAAACACCTAAAGGAAATGTATGATGTAGTGTCCGCATTTCCCCTTCTATACGCTTCCGAGTCTTGTGCAGGGACGCCAAGAAGCTCGTTCGATGAACAAGGCACTTGAACAACGGATATTCCATGCGTTAGCCTGTCGAGCCTAGCTAGAACTTGAGCGCGCGCGAAGTGTGCGCGATGGTTATTGTATAAAGGTATGTAGATATTGTTTGTCTACTGGGGGAAACACGTATTGACATGCATTTTTCTTAGATGTGTTCGGGAAGCTTGCGCGAAACCTGTGGTTCGGGAAGGACTTCGACACGTTTTTGGCAAGGGTTTCTTGGAAGCTGGTGATGCTTTGTAGACGAGCTCGCGCGAATTGCATCTTTCGCAGGGCATCATGCAGTTCCACCCACATGTCGGCACACCTCTCACACGATTTCGTGGCCCCATAGGGAGTCCCACCGGAGGCCCCAGTGGCAGCGCCCGCATGCGGTTCCACCCTCCATTTCGGCGAACCCCTCACACGCTTCGCGTCCCCATACGGAGCTCCACCGAAGGCCCCAGTGGCAGCGCCCGCCTGCGGTCCCACCCCCTATGCGGGCGGACCTCCCACACGTTTCGTGGCCCCATAGGGTGCTCCACCGAAGGCCCCAGTGCCCCCTGCTGCTGGCCCCCCTCCTTCATTTCATGTTCCTCGCGATGCTCGGCGGCCCCAGTATCAGCGCCCGCATGGCGGCCCCGCCACATATCGGTACACCCTTCACTCGCTTCGAGGCCCCACAAGGAGATCCACCGAAGGGCGATGCTCACAACGACGGTATTCACAACTGCATACGGCTCGATCCGTCGCCGGGCTAATGTTTTGGGGCAAGCGTCAGGTGTGGACAAGCTCAGTTGGGGATGGGTTTAGGATGCGTTTGGCCTCCGGGGGGCCCTCGCGGGGCCCCTGGACAGTCCAAGAACGACTTAGGATGGATGTCACGCTCGAGATTCGAGGTTTTCGAGGTTCTCGTCCGTTCTCAGCGGCTTTCCAGCCTCGGGGTGCCTTTCAGCAGCTGCGCCTCGCCGTGAGCGCTGCGGGGGGTGCCAGGATCGCCCCGAACGGCCGCTGGAAAGCCGAGTTAGTCACGGCCCGAAAACCAGGTGGCAACGTTAGTAGGGGGGGGGGATAGGCCCATGGGCAAAAACCATCGATCCCGCATAGCCTATTCGTCGCCGATGAAAGGGCCCGCTCCTGCTCCTCCTCCTCCTCCTCCTCCTCCTCCTCCTCTTCCTTCTCCTCTTCCTCCTCCTCCTCCTCCTCCTCCTCCTCCTCCTTCTCCTTCTCCTCCTCCTCCTCCCCCCCTCCTCCTCCTCCTCCTCCTCCTCCTCCTCCTCCTCCTCCTCTCCTCCTCCTCCTCCTCCTCTCCTCTCTCTTCCTCCTCCTGCTCCTCCTCCTCCTCCTCCTTCTCCTCCTCCTCCCTCCTCCTCCTCCTCTTCCTCCTCCCTCTCCTCCTCCTCCTCCTCCTCCTCTCCTCCTCCTCCTCCTCGCTCCTCCTCCTCCTCCTCCTCCTCTACTCCTTCCTCCTCCTCCTCCTCCTCCTCCTCCCCTCTACTCCTCCTCCCCTTCTCCTCCTCCTCCTCCTCCTCCTCCTCCTCCTCCTCCTCCTCCTCCTCCTCCTCTCCTCCTCCTCCTCCTCCTCCTCCTCCTCCTCCTCTCCTCCTCCTCCTCCTCGTCCTCGTCGTCCTCGTTCTCCTCCTCCTCCTCCTCCTCCTCCTCCTCCTCTTTCCTCTTCCTCTTCCTCCTGCTCCTCCTCCTCCTCCTCCTCCTCCTCCTCCTCCTCCTCCCTCACTCGCCAGCCGCCAGCGCGCGCGCGGCCCCCGTCGCCGAGGCCTCCCGGTACCGCCCTGGCGCGGGCGCGGCCGGCCTCCACGAGAGGCTCCGCCCGAGCGTGGCGGGGCGCCGTGGGCGGCGTCGGCGGCGGCGGCGGCTCTCGGCGGCGAGATTCAGACCGTGCTGGCGAAGCAAACGTTAGGCGACCAGGTTTTCGGCAAGTCCTGGCGCCTCAGTTTTTTCGAGCCGGGCGTTTTCGCCTTGGATCGGGCCCAGGACCCTCACAGCTCGATCCAGCTCGAGAAGTGACGCAGAAAGATGGGGCCCAGGGCCCCGGGCGTGATTTTTCACGATGGAAGCAATTCTTTTGGTTACGTCGGATCTCAGGGATGTTCGGCCCCGATGGCTGTGTGAATCGGGCCCTGGGGCCGTCACAAAAGGTGTCCGGGGAGGAGAGCTGCACCAGATGGACCCACAGGGGGGTTCCAGGGACCGGTCTTCGCCCGATCAACCATTCAGGCAACTCGATGGGCGGCGGGAGGCAGGGTTCGGGATTCGTCGATCACGTGGAGAGGTCCGAACTCTACCCCCGCCTTATGTTGTTCCCATCGTACTTAAGTAGGTAGGAACATCATAACCCCGCCTCCTATCGTTTCCGGAGAGTCGATGGCTGGCTGGGGTGAGGCTCGGGTTTCGCCACCCAGTCTCAGACACGCCCGCGCCGTGAAGAAAATAGGCATCAGATTTTTTTCCAAGCAGAGGAGCCGTCAATACACGACTCGGGCTTCCAGTAATGGGGCCCCCTCTGGGGCCTCGGGAGCCCCCCTGGGGTGCCTATTGGGCTGTATCGGGGCCCTCCTGGGGCATCTTTGCAACTTTCGATCCGCAGGACGGCTGCTTTCTTCTTCAGGCCAGGGTTCACTACACTACACGAGTTTGCCTATTGCAGGTCGGCTTGGGTTACGTCTACGGTTTGCCCGGCGACCTATTGTTTTGCGCTGTGGTGGTAGCCGCGATGTGCTGAGGTCGTGTGGTAGGGTTCTCCCTCCCCCCCCAAACAGCAAAAACATGGGGTCCCTTTGGGGCGTCTTGGGGGCCTTCTGGGAGCTTCTCGGTCTACCTTGCGGCGATATTGGGGGACTCCAGGGCCGTCTTGGGGATCCGAAACACAAACAGACGATAACGCGAAAATCCTTCAAACTCCTAAGGGAAACCAACTATCTTTGCGCTCGGGGCTTTCTTCGGGGCTCTGTTGGGGCTCTCTCGAGGCGTTTCGAGGCGTCTCAGGCCATCCAGAGATCATCCTGGGCACTGATCCCGCTCTTTGGCCGCTCGTGGGCTCTCTTGGAGCTTCTTTTTGGTGCCTCGGGGCTCTCTGGGGGGCCCCGAGGACGGCGCCCAGGAGCAACGCCGCCATCTCTGAGGGGACCTTGCTGGGGATATCCTGGTCGCTCAGGGATCTCCCGGGGCAGCCCCGCGCGCGCGCGCGAATTACAATGATTCGATGCGTGTTGTTGAAGATCTCAGCACGCCTCCTGCCCGCTGGGCTGGCGAATCTGGGAGCCCAGGAGTACAGCCCGTGGTTGGGGGTAGATCACGGGTTTTCCGGTGGCATTTTGCAAAATACGATTTGTCGTTGGAGGGCCTTGCACGAATCAGGAGGGGAAAAACACACACAGACACAATTAATCGTCGACTCCCCAGAAAATATGGGAAAATACGGGAAGTGGTGGGGAAGACAAAAAACCCGAGAATATAGGAAAATATGGGGGATCCGGTTATTTGTGTGTATTTATTTATTTATTTATTTATTTATTTATATATATATATATATATATATATGTGTGTGTGTGTGTGTGTGTGTGTGTGTGTCCCAGGGCCCCTTCCAACTGAGGCCGCCGCCCCCTCCCCCTCCCCGCCCCCCCCTACTAAGATGATCCCGAACCTTCGTCGCGGGAGTTTTCCACAGGCTATCGTTCCCGAGCTCCCACGCTGGTCTCTTCGGACCGGTGAGTGGGGAGGAGGGGAGTCGAGAGCCGAGGGTCGAGGATCTTTGACACTCGAGACTCGGCGGTGAATTGTGTGTTTGCTTTCTCTTTCCCAACCATCTTGTGTTGTCGGGTTTTATCGTTCTGAAGAGGCAGCGCCCCGCGTCTCCGCTCCTCTCCTTCCTCCTCCCCCTCCTCCCTCCTCCCCGTCCTCCCATCCCTGCCTCTGCCCTCCGCATCCAATACAGCGTTTCGCGGCCCCATAGGGAGCTCCACCGAAGGCCCCAGTGGCGGTGTTCGCATGCGTCTCCCCCGCCCAGTACCGCGTTTCGTGGCCCACGGGGAGCTCCACCGAAGACGTTGCTCGCGGACGCCGTAGTCACAGTTGCATACGGCTGGGCTTTTGGCCAGTCGAACCTATTGTTACCTCTCTCGACGCTCTGGACACCTCCTTCTCCAAGGGCGCCCTCGAGGGCGCGAAGTTATTCGCGCTTCGCGCTTCGCGGTTCGGCTCCGATTCCTCCTCATCCTCTGCTTCTCCCCTGGGAGGCGGCGCGAGGGCGCGAAGTTATTCGCGCTTCGCGCTTCGCGCAGCGCGAAGCGCGAAGTTTGGAGCCCTTGGAGCTCCAGGAGGTGGCAGGCGGTCGCGGCTTCCAGGCGTCCGGGCGCACTCTCTGTGGCCTCCCAAGGGGCGCGGCCCTCCTGGCCCCCGCGGCCGCGGGGGGGGGGGGCCTCCACGCCGCAGGAGTTGGCCGGCTCCGCGCTCCGGGGTCTGGGGGCCACATGCGAACCCTACCCCTACCCCCCACGATTTCTGAGGGGGAGGGTGGGGTTCACTTCTTTTTTCTCGAGCGAAGTGAACCCCACCCTCCCCCTCAGAAATCGTGGGGGGTAGGGGCAGGGTTCGCATGTGGCCCCCTAGGGGTCCCTGTCAGAGCGCGCTCCAGGACAGGTCCGGGGGGTGGGGGGTGGTCCGTAGCAGAGCACGGGGGCCTGGTCTACCCTTTCGATTCCGTCTTCAGCGTCGACTGGCGTCGACTAGCGTCTGGGAGTCGATGAGATGGCGCCGCGCTCCGCGCGACAGGGAGCGGGGTCTAGCGCCGATCTGCGAGATTCGCGCTTACCTCCGAATGTTTATGCGTATGCATTTTTTGTCCCTCGCATGCATCACGTCGGGAGATCGGAGTTCCCCTTCCCTCCAGTACAACCAGTTTTTGGCGTGGCTCTGCTGCGGTACAAGTGTTTATGTCACGGGATGCCTCTCGAGAGAAGCGGGTCATGCGAGAAGAGGGCAGGGTGTGGAGGGGAGGATGATGATGATGATGATGATGAGGAGGAGAAGGAGGAGGAGGAGGAGGAGGAGGAGGAGGAAGAGGAGGAGGAGGAGGAGGAGGGGGGGGAGTGTGAATGATTAGAGCCTGACGAGGATGGGAAGGAGGAAGAGGGGAGAGTCAGGATTGCGAAGCCGTCGAAGGCTGGAAAGCTAATTCTGTTCGGTTTTGCCTTCATCCCTCGTCTTCTCCTGAACTCGGGTCTTTCTCTCGAGCTGTCGGCGGGGGCGGTTGGGATGGTGATGGAAGGATTCGGACTGGTGTGGATGGCTCGTAATTTCTTCTGTAGTTTTTGTGAATTCACTCGAACATATTCAAGGGTCAGCGTTTTCGGTGGTCTCGAAGCTCGGGAAGGTCGTAGAATTCTCAGAAACAGCTCGGGAAGGTTCAGGACGTTGTCGAATGGCTCTGGAAGGCTGGTGGTGGTGTCGCAACATTTCCGTGCCCATGTTGGCTCACGCGATGCTGCCTCCAGCTGGTTGGGCGCGCTCTCGCCTTCTCCCGTGGTGGATCCGGCCTTCTGCTAAACTCGCCCGGCCGCTCGCAATCGATAGTGCGTTGTCCCCCACGACATTGGCCGCGCCTCCGCGCATTCCAGTGCGCACCCGCCCCTGTATGTTCGGCCGTCGTCGTCGTCGTCGTCGTCGTCGTCGTCGTCGTCGTCGTCGTTGTCGTTGCAGCCGCCAGCCGGCGCCGCCGTGCTCGCTGCCGCCGCCGCCGCCGCCGCCGCCGCCGTCGTCGTCGTCGTCGTCGTCGTCGTCGTCGTCGTCGTCGTCGTCGTCGTCGTCGTCGTCGTCAGCGTCGTGGTGGTCGCTGTCACCGTCTCCGTCGTCGGAGGCACGGCTCGAGCTCAATCGTGTTCATGCGATTTCGTGGACCGTTTTCGTTTTTTTTCCCCAACCCTGCTGAGGTGTTGGGTTCTCGCGTCGAAGAGACAGCGCCCCGCGTTCATCCTCCTCCTCCTCCTCCTCCTCCTCCTCCTCCTCCTCCTCCTCCTCCTCCTCTCCTCTCTTCCTCCTCCTCCTCCTCCTCCTCCTCCTCCTCCTCCTCCTCCTCCTATCCTCCTCTTCCTCCTCCTCCTCCTTCTCCTCCTGCTCCTCCTGCTCCTCCTCCTCCCCCCTCTTTCCATCCCATCCCTGCCTCTACCCTCCGCGTGTCACTTTGGCGCACCGCTCGCACGTGTCGTGACCCCTAGGGAGCCCCACCTAAGGCCCCAGTGATTGCGCCCGAGGGCCGCCGCCAGTTCATTTTGGCGTACCTCGTCATACGCTTCGTGGCCCCATAGGGGGCTCCACCGAAGGCCCCAGTGGCAGCGCCCGCATGCGGTCTCACACCCACCTCGGTGCACCCCTCACACGTCTCGTGGCCCCATGGAGAGCTCTACCGAAGGCCCCAGTGGCAGCGCCCGCATGCGGTCCCACTCCCAATTCGGCACACTCCTCACGCGCTTCGCGGCCCCGCACGGGATTGCGTCCAAGGCCCCAGTGGCAGCGCCCGCATACAGTTCCATCCTCCATTTCGCAACACCCCTCACACGCTTCGTGGCCCCCTAAGGTGCTCCACCGAAGGCCCCAGTGGCAGCGCCCGCCTGCAGTTCCGCCCCCATTGACCTTCACCCCTCATACGTTTCGTGGCCCCATAGGGAGCTCCATTGGAGGCCCCAGTGGCAGCGCCCGCATGCGGTTCCACTCCCATTTCGGTGCTTTTCTGACACGTTTTGTGGCCCCATCGAGGGAGCTCCACCGAAGGCCCCAGTGGCAGCGCCTGCATGCAGTTCCAACCCCATTGAGGTGCACCCCTCACACGTTTCGAGGCCCCACAGGGAGGGAGCCCCATCGAAGGCCCCAGTGGCAGCGCCCGCATGGCGGGCTCCGCCCTCCACTTCGGCGAACCTCTTATACGCTTCGTGCCCCCAAAGGGAGCTCCGCCTAAGGCCCCAGTGGCAGCGCCCGCATGCGGCCCTACCTCGTTTCGGCGAATCCCTCACACGTTTCGTGCCCCTACGGGTAGCTCCACCGAAGGCCCCAGTGGCAGCGCCCGCCTGCGGTCCCACCTCACATTTCGGCGGACACCCCACACGTTTCGTGGCCCCATAGGGTGCTCCACGGAAGGCCCCAGTGGCCCCTGCTGCTGGCCCCCCTCCTTCATTTCATGTTCCTCGCGATGCTCGACGGCCCCAGTGGCAGTGCCCGCATGGCGGGCTCTGATACATTTCGGCACACCCTTCACGCGCTTCGTGGCCCCATGAGGAGGCCCACCGAAGGGCGCTGCTCACAACGACGGCACTCACAACTGCACCTGGTTGGGCCTCTTCGCCAGGCTAGTTTGATACCTCGTCTTGCAGCCAAGGCGGGACGAAGACCATACGCTGTAAAACACGCCCTGGTTTGGAGGCGGAGGCGCCGTCGTCGCCGCCGCCGCCGGCGTCGCCGCCGAGTGGCCGCTCGGCGGGGGCCCGCCGCGCAGGCCGCCGCCGCCGCCGGGCGCGACCGCGCCCCCGCCGCACCCGGCGCTCTGCGGGCCGGCGGCGGGCGGGGAGGCGCAGCTGCTGCGCCAGGCGCCCGGGCTCGGGGCGCCGGGTGTTCGGCAGCGGCTCGCGGGTCTGGACGCCCGAGGTGGGCACGGAAGGAATGGGTACGATGCCCAACAGCAGTTCTTGTTCGTTCTGAACAGGATTCGCTGTCCGCGCCGCCGCGGCCTGTTTCCATTCGAGACAGAAGGCCGCCTGCCCAGCAGCGGCCGCTGTTGGTTTGGGACAACATTTGCGGTTGGACATTGTACCCATTTTTTCGGTACCCATTTCGGGCGTCCAAAGCGGGGGCCCCGCGTGTCCTCGGAGTTCCCCTTGGCACCGCTCGGAGGTGCGCACTGCTGCCTCGGCGAGGCCCGTCATCAGCGCGGCGCGTTCCGCGTGCGCCAGCGTCTGGTAGGCCACGAGGCGGCGCCGACTGAGCGTCGACTGAGCGTCGATTCAGCGTCAATCAGCGTCGATTGGCGTCGGTTAGCGTCGACTCGAAAGAGCCAGCAAGATGACATGGGAGGCTCCCACTAGTTGCCACAGAGCCAGTGGCAGGGTCCGCATGCGGTTCCACCCCCGATGTCGGCGCACCCCTATACGCTTCGTGGCCCCAGGGGGAGCTCCACCGAAGGCACCCGAAGCAGGGTCACCGTGCAGTTCCACCCCCCAGGTCGGCGCATCCCTCATATACGCTTCGTGGCTCCTCAGGGGGCTCCACCGAATGCACCCGATGCAGAGTCCGTGTGCGGTTCCAACCCCCATGTCGGCGCACCCCTCATATACGCTTCGTGGCCCCTCAGGGGGCTCCACCGAATGCACCCGAGGCAGAGTCCGTGTGCGGTTCCACCCCCCATGTCGGCGCACCCCTCATATACGCTTCGTGGCCCCTCGGGGCTCCACCTAAGGCACCCCAGGCAGGGTCCTTGTGCGGTTCCCCCCCCCATGTCGGCGCACCCCTCATATACGCTTCGTGGCCCAAGAGGGACTTCGCCGTCCTTCTTGGCGGCGAGCGAGAGAGGCCAAGACCCCCTCGAGGCGTGGACAAACATCACGGCGGCCTCTGGGAGGAGGAGGAGGAGGAGGAGGAGGAGGAGGAGGAGGAGGAGGAGGAGGAGGAGGAGGAGGAGGAGGAGGAGGAGGAGGAGGAGGAGGAGGAGGAGGGAGGAGGAGGAGGAGGAGGAGGAGGAGGAGGAGGGAAGGCGGGCCGCCTCCCCGGGCACTGCGCGTGCGGCCCCCGGTGTTGGCAGCCGCGCAGGGCGTGAGGCCTCACGGGGTGGCCCTCGCTGGCCGGGCCCACGATGGTCCTCACCGGGCGGAGGGGAGAAGGCTACGCAAGGGTGCCCTCGAGGGCGCGAAGTTGTTCGCGCTTCGCGCTTCGCGGATCGGCTCCGATTCCTCCTCATCCTCCCCTTCTCCCCTGGGAGGCGGTGCGAGGGCGCGAAGTTGTTCGCGCTTCGCGCTCTCGCGCAGCGCGAAGCGCGAAGCTGGGAGCCCTTGGACACACCCGAGGAGGGCCGTGCTGGAAACGTAAACCCAGGCACGAGAGAGCCCGCGATCCCACGGAGCGGGGGGGCTCCACGGGCGGGGAGCCGCGCCGCAGCCGCCGCCCCCCCTCGCGGCGCCCTCCCCGCCTGCCCTCGCGGGCCCCGTCCCGCCCTCGCCCCGACGGCCGCCCCCCGTCGCGGCCCGGAGGTCTCCCCGCGCCTCGACGCGCAGGCCGCTGGCGGGCTCCCGCAGGATCGGCGCACGCGCGCGCCCTCGGCAGGCGCGGCCCCCTCCGCCGCCGCCCCGAGCTGCCCCGCCAGCGCCCTCCGACTTCCAGGGGCAACGTCAGGGGGGGATGAGGAGGTGGTGTGGAGGAGGAGGAGGAGGAGGAGGAGGAGGAGGAAGGAGGAGGAGGAGGGAGCAGGACAGGGGGGGAGGCATCGACCCGCACTCGCCTATGGATCGCTGGCGAAGGTCGTGCGGATTTGCAGTGGGTGGCCTACCGCAGAGAGGAAGTGCAGGAGGAGGAGGAGGAGGAGGAGGAGGAGGAGGAGGAGGAGGAGGAGGAGGAGGAGGAGAAGTGTAAACCCAAGAGCCATCAATGATGTTGTAACACACCCTCCCTCCAAGCTCCCTCTTCATAAGCCCCTACACAGGTTCATTTCCATTGAGGGATCTGCCTCGTTGGAAGACAACCGTTTGAAGACCTGGAAACATGCCAAAACATTGTTCTCGGGATTTCACCGCCACGGATCAACCTGACTGTTGCGTCTTGACGATCTTGGGGATTGTGCCAGAACGCCGTCCTTCGGACTTCAACAACGTCAACCAACGTAACTGTTGCACCCGCAAAATCCAGAGTCCTTCCCAAACGCAATTTCTGGTACGTTGATCGCTGGAATCCTTGAACCTCTTGCACATGGTATGCACGAATGTGCGCGGCGCTGAGGCGATGGCCACATTTTGAAAAAGGATCCGTCCTCAATCCGTGAAGTTTTTTGTTGTTCCCCACGTTTATGTTTTTTTTTCGTTTTGTTTTTTGTTTGAACGAATGTGCGCGGCGGTCAGGCGAGAGCCACACTCTGAAAACGGGTGGTCCTTAATCGGGGAAGCTCGTGCACATTTTCTGGAACGAGTGTTCGCGGCACTAAGGCGAGAGCCACATTTTGAGAACGGGTTATCCTCAGTCCGTGAGACTCTTGCAACTCTTTAGAACGAATGCGCGCGGCGCTCAGGCGAGAGCCACCTTTTGTAAACGACTTGCCCTCCATGTGTGAGACCGTTGCCCAATTTTTCAGCTGCAGAGTCCTAAGTGGTGAGGAAGTCTCAAGCGAAACGTGCGGCCCGCCCTAAAAACTAGCCTCGGGGTGCGACAGGGAGAAGGTTACGGAAAAGGAATGAAGGAGGAGGAGGAGGTGGAGGAGGAGGATGAGGAGGAGGAGGAGGAGGAGAACCAGTGTAAACCCAGGAGTCATCAACGATGTTGAAGTATACCCTCCCACCAAGCTCCTCTTCACAGGCCCCTACAATGTGTCATTTCCACTGAGGGAACTGCCTCGTTGGAAGACTGCCCCTGAAGCTGCCAAAATATTGTTCTCGGGATTCCAACGCCACGGATCAACCTGACTGTTGCGTCTTGACAGCCCTGAATAGTGCCAGATCGCCGTTTCTTGGACTTCAACACTGCGAATGAACGCAACTTTTGCACCCTCATAATCCCGATTCCTTCCAACACATCATTCCTGGTTTGCTGACCATGGGAATTCGTGAAACTCTGGCATTTTTTGAATGAAGCTGAATGTGCGCGGCGCTAAGGCGAGAGACATATTTGAAAAGAAGCCGGTCTCAATCCGTGAAGCTTTTGCAAGTTTTGAGAACGACTGTGCGCGGCGCTGATGCGAGAGCCACACGGTGAACACGATCCGCCATCAATACGTGAAGCACCTGCACACTTTTAAAACACTTTGAAAACGGCCCGCCCTCCATCCGGTTGTCATTTCTTATGCTCCAGGGCCATAAGTAGTGAGGAAGTCTCAGGCGAAACGCCCAGCTCGCCCTAAAAACTGGCCTCGGGGTGCGACAGGGAGAAGTTATTCATAATGAAAAGGAATGGATGATGATGATGTGGAGGAGGAGGTGGAGGAGGAGGAGGAGAAGGAGGAGGAGGAGGAGGAGGAATAGCACCAGGAGCATGAGGAGGATTTCGTGTGAGGAGGGGGACAAGGAGGAATGAGAGATGATGAGATACAGGAAGAAGACGAGGAGGAAGAAGAGGAGGAGGAAGAGGAGGGAGAGGAGGAGTAGAAGGTGGAGGAAGAGGATGGGGAGGAGAACAGCAGGATCAGGATGTGGAGGATGACGTGGAAGGGGAGGAGGAGGAGTTGGCGGAGGAGGAGGAGGAAGTGGCGGAGCAGGAGCGGGAGGAAGAGGGAAGGGGGATGCTGCTGCTGTTGCTGCTGCTGATGATGATGATGATGATGATGACGATGATGATGCTGCTGATGATGATGATAACATTGCTGATGATGCTGATGATGATGTGCTGCTGCTGCTGATGCTGATGAGGAGGAGGAGGCGGTGTGGAAGGGGGAGGGCGAGGGCGAGAAGGATGATTCTGTGGATGCGAGGGAGGAGGCCGACGACGATCACGATAAGCTGGACGACGCCGCCACAGACGCAGGCGACTCAGGAGCAGGGGAATGCGCGAACATTCCTTGGTGCCGCCTTGACTACAGTCGGGGCGCTGAGGAAGGAACCCTTTTCGTTGGGGAGGGGCTCGGTGTTCCTTAGTTGTTTTGTAGTTCGCCTTTGGTTGTGCTTAGGGTTTCGATGGGAAATCGAAGTCTAACTTATGGGAAAAAAGGGGCCTCGTTCCTTACTTAGGGTTCCTTAGGTCAACGCTCCGACTGTATGAAGACTGCGCTTGGGGATACTGGACAAGAGGCTATATTTTTGTATCCGTCCCGGATGGAGTCCTGATGTCTCCGCGGCCCGAGCAGGGGCCCTGCGAGATCGTGGAAACGCAAGAGGTGTTGTCAAAAGTCATGTCGTCGCAGATCTGGGTCTCCGGAGGTCCCCTGAGATCCGACGTTGCGGGAAATGTGCAGCATCGCGAAAGATCACGACCAGATCTCTAAACCCCATGCTTCTGCAGCACTCTTAGAGCCGGATCGATCTGGGACGGTCCCCGAAACGAGGCAAGATCGGCGCAGTATTCTGCCACGTGGCAGAGGGGGGGTGAGGGAGTTTGGAAGGCTTCTTTGAAGCACCTCTGCTTCTGAGAAGGTGTGGGCCTTGTCGGTAGGCGTAAGTCTGTGGGCGCAAGGCTGGCGCCTTCTGAGAAGCGGCCTCCTTTGAAGAAGCCTTCCCCCCTCCTCCTACCCCCCCTGTCCCTGCTCGTTCTGGGACACCTGGCCATCGCGTTCGCAGCAGCACCCGTCCGCTTCGATGGTGTCCCGCTCGTCCCTTTGGCTCGGCCCCGTGTACCTTGGCGTGCTGCCCTGCTCTGAATCGTCAGCTCCAGGCTCGTGGGGGAGCTCTGTGCGGGCTGCCGCCTCTGGCAGTGCTCGGAGGGTTCGGTCTATGCAAGCCCGAGATGTGTCTGTTGCTCTGCGGACGTGCGTCCTCATTTCGGGGGTGGACAGACCTCCTACCCTGACACGTCGATTAGTGAATTGTCCGTTTTCGGTTCTCAGGGCGTTGCGGCCGTCATTTTCCAGGTCTGCGCCCGCCAGGTTTGGGGCCGAGGGCGTCTTCACTGAACCACGTTTTGCTGAAGGGAGGTCTGTCCATCCCCGATCACTGCGCGCCGCCAACGTATCGTGAAAACGCTGCGACGCCAGGATATCAGGGCCAAGAGCGCCGGGACGCCGGCGGACGGCAGCGGCCGGCGGCCCCTCCCCGCGGCCGGCGGCCGCCCCCGCAGGGGCCGAGCAGCCGCCGCCCAAGGGCCCCGCGGCGGCCGGCCGCGGCGGCCTCGGGCGGCTGCTGCGGCAGGGCGGCGGCGCGGCCGGCGCTGGCGCGGCGGCGAGGAGCACGGCGGCCTGCGACGACGACGACGACGACGACGACGACGACGACGACGACGACGACGACGACGACGACGACGACGACGACGACAGCGACGACGACGGCGACGACGACGACGACGACGACGACGACGACGGCGGCGGCGGCGGCCTGCGACGACGACGACGACGACGACGACGACGACGACGGCGGCGGCGGCGGTGGCGGCGGCGCAGACGGCGGCGACGGCGACGACGACGACGGCGGCCGCTACCACGATGACGACGGCGGCGGCGGCGGCGGCGGCGGCGGGGGGGCAGGTCGCACCATTGGAACGGGTACTTGAATCGCCGCGGGGGCACGGGCGCCGTCGTCGTTCGCAGAAGCGCGCACGGCGTGAGCGTAAACTGTCGAAGCCCCGCGCCGATGTCGTCGTGGATCGGCGGTGGGCCCCCCCCCCAGCGGCGTCTCTGGCGCCGCCCCTGGCGCGCTGCGAGCGCCAGGGTTAAGTCGGGCCTGTCCCCCTACAGGGGGATTTTCGACGAAAAATAAAGGTTCCCAAAAATAGTTACAAAATAGTCCAAAAACGGTCTGGGGTTAATTTTGTTGAGCATTTTTTTTTTTTGTTTAAAAAAAAAAATCGTCGAAAATCCCCCTGTAGGGGGACAGGCCCGACATGACGCCAGGGAGGGGGTCCAGCGCCGATCCGAGGAATCCTCGCGGAGCTCCGACGGGTTATGTCTATGCAGTATTTTTTTTGTTCCTCTACATCGTGGCGCGGGCTGCCAAGGGGATCATTAGGTCGTGGACGCCGCCGTCGTCGTCGTCGTCGTCGTCGAGCCCGCCCCCGCCCCCATCTTCCGCCCCAGTGTCTCAGATCTGGGCGCTGCGTTTCTTTTGGCACCGGTCGTTTTCGCCCGTTGCCGGGCCCCGGGGACCATCATTGCTCGGCCGGGCTAGAAATTGCCGCAGACAGACGGGGTCCTTTGGATCGTCGCGGGGGTTGCTACGGGGATAGGGGGGTTCTCAGTGCATGCCAAGGTGATCAGACCTGGCCTGTCCTGGCTTCTTAGCAAGTTCCAAGCGCCCTAGGTGGCTTAGGGGGGTTAGTTAAATCCGCCACGTGGGCGGAGCCCACTTCGCCCAGATCGCTATCCACTCCTAGCCGCTTGCGGCATTTGTAACCCTTTTTGTAGTAAGTGAGGTGCGGCCAAATGCAGCCCACCCTTGCATCCGCCGGTAACCCCCTTATCCCCTCAGCAGCTCCCACGCCGATCCAGGCACGGAGGGATCAGGGACTACAAGACTTCCTCGCGTCGTGAACAAAAACAAAAACACAACTGAGGTTTTTTTTTCCTGTTGTCGGCCCGTGAGGGCCGTCGGCGGGCTCCAGGACTGTCAAGCAAGGACTCGGGGTGCAACATCGGGCCCAGTCAAAAGGGTTGGGACCTCCGGATGCCCCAATTCCCAAGCAGTCAGGACATCGCATGTTTGGGAATGGGTGCGAAACGAATTGGGATGCTGTCAGGGCCGGGGGATAGTCAGAAACGAATTTGGGCGATGGCAGGGCCGGGGGGCACTCCAGATCGATGCAGCTCGAGACATGCAGCAGACAGATGGGGTTTCCAGGGCTGCTGCCGATTTTGTCTAAGATGTTTCTCTTCGTCGCATCGGAACTCGGGGAAGGCCGACAGCCGCTCCATGGATTGGAGGCCTGGAAATGGGCACCAACACCAAGACAGGGGGCTGCCTCCACAGGGGGTAGATGATCCTAGATTTCAGTGTTGGTGGTAATATTTCGGTCACCTTGGCAGCCAGAATATTGCCACCATCACCGAGATCGGGATCTTCTTCCCTCGGTGGAGGAAAACCGCCGATATTGGTGTTGGTGTCAACCTCTAGGCCTGCCAATGGAGACTGTTTTTGTTTAACATTCCCCCGGGATCTACGGGCGTTGGCGGGGTGGATGGGCCTGTCCAGCATTCGGCGGCGAGCCCGGGGGGAAGCGAGAAGGGGCGGGCCTTCTCAGAAGGCTCGGAAGTCCCCCGACCTTCTGAGAAGTTTCCTAAGACTTCCTCGAATACACAGAAAAAGCTCTCTGAAGGCGCGATGGCTTCTGAGAAGTCCCGCCGCCTTCTGAGGGGGCCTTCTCCTTCACACTTCCCCCCTCGCTCGCCGCCGAAACATCCCAGTTTGTCCCCCCCGCGGGGTCTGGGATTGCCTAGATTCCTAAACATCCCCAAGCGGCGCCAGCGGGAACCGTTCTGTTGCGGGTATAAAGTGTGGTTCGCGCCCGATGGTGGCTGTCAACGCTCGGAATGCAACAACGTGCCCATGTCCATCATGAACATGATTGATTGTCGGTTTCGCAGTGGCCGCTGTCGGCTTTGGGCAACGTGTGCTGTTGGTCATCGTGCCCATTTTCTCCGTACCCATGTCGGGCATACCAAGCGGAGTTATCATTGGCGGGGCGGTCTTCGCCGGTTCCTGGATTCCTTTCTGCTGCGGGGGTGCTCTCCAGCAGCCGCGCCCCGCCGACGGGCGTCCAGGGGCGCGCGGATCCTCCCGAACGGCCGCGGGAGGCCCGAACTGTGACCCGAAGCCGAGGCACCGATAAGGGAGCCACACGTGTGGACCCTGCCCCGACCGCCCACGAGTGCTGAGGGAGGGGACCCCAGGGCCGATCTCGACGACGAGGAGGAGGAGGAGGAGGAGGAGGAGGAGGAGGAGGAGGAGGAGGAGGAGGAGGAGGAGGAGGAGGAGGTGGAGGAGGAGGAGGAGGAGGAGGAGGAGGAGGAGGAGGAGGAGGAGGAGGAGTAGGAGGAGGAGGAGGAGGAGGAGGAGGAGAGGAGACTCCCCCCAGAGGAGGAGGAGGAGCAGGAGGAGGAGGAGGGGGGAGGAGTTCCTCTCGAGGGCCCAGAGGCCGAACGTAACGCATGCGGCCTCACTGCGCCGAGCCAGCCGCTCGGGCGGCCCCCTCGCCGTTGGCGAACCTCGGTCGTGCCGTGCAGTCCACGCGTCCGCCCCGCAGGGAAAATGGGACGAAGCTCGCGCGGCGATCTTCCGACGGACCTCCGGCGTGGTTTCGACGCACATCCGACGTGCCTGTCTGGCGTCGGGTTGCCGCGCGGGGCGTCCAGGATCCTCCTCTCACCACCCACCAAGCCACCCCAACCAAACCCGAAGGCTCAGATTAACCCTCGATTTCCAGTGTGGGGGGGGGTCGGGGAACATCGAAACAACACGTGTGGAACCCTTATCCCCCCCGACCCGAAATTCGGGTCTTCGGGTTGGGCTGGGGTGGTCTGGTAGGCAGTCATCCTCACGACGATCCGAGAAGTCCGAGCGGGCATCCGAAAGTTCTGCGTACGCGTCGGCATCGCCGACCCCCGCTTCGGCCGCGGCCTCGGCGTCGTCCTCGGCCTCGGCGTCGTCGGCCTCGGGTTTTGTCGGCCTCGGCGTCGTACGCGGCGTCGTCCGTCGTGGGCGCCGTCGGTCGTGCGTCGTGGGTCGTCGGCATCGTCGGTCGTCGGCGTCGTCGGCGTCTGCAGCGCCGCCGCCGCCACGGCCGTGCAGGGCGGGCGCCGCGGCGTACCTGCCTGCCGACGAGCCGCGCGACGCAGGCGGGGCCGGCTGGGGGGGGCGGGGGTGCCCCCTCCACCTTCTTCTCTAGACTCTACTTGGCATCGCTCGGACGTGCGCACTTTTTCAAGGCGGAGACCCTCGATCGAGGAGCATCCTGGATCCCCGAGCAAGAGAGTCACGCACGGAAATAAAACGTGTACGGGGAATGAGCGTCGGAGCGATGGCAAGCCCGACCTCCCAGATGGGGTCAAGGTAAACAGAGTCGGAGGATCGCGTGATGCATCGCCGATGCATCGGCGATGCGGCTGGGTGTGGGGTTCTTGATGCTCCACGCCGACATCGCCGATGTATCGCCGTCGTCGATGCATCGCTGATGCATCGGGGATGCATCGACGATTCGGCGCGATCCCTCGACTCCATCCGCTCCGACCCCTTTGAGAGGCCTCTGTCTTCGGACTGCCCCTTGAGTGTTGCAGACAAGCGGGTTCGATTGTGCCGACATTTGCGAGTATTTGATCGCGTAAGGTCGCGCGTCAGCGCCTTCGTTCCCGGTGTAGCGTAGTATGGACGCTATGCCATCTCGCGTAATTTTGGTTTCTGTTCGTCGCTCACTTGCCGCAGCTGCGAAGCAGCTGCGGCAAGGAGGAGGAGGAGAAGGAGGAGGATCAGGAGGAGGACCCTCCTCTCGGGCCTCCCGGCCCTCACAGTGCCCACGGAGGCCTCCCGGGCCAAGGAGGAGGCGGAGGAGGGGGAGGGGGGATGAGGAGGAGGAGGAGGAGGAGGAGGAGGAGGAGGTGGAGGAGGAGGAGGAGGAGGAGGCGAAGCATCTCCACTGAATGAACTGCCTCGTCGGGAGACAACCGTTTGAAGATTCTGCAGCATGCCAAAACATTGTTCTCGGGATTCCAACGCCGCGGATCAACCTGTTGGTTGCGTTTTGACGAGCCTGAGTCGTGCGAGAACGCCACTCCTTGGACTCCAACGCCGCAAACTAACGTACCTGTTGCACCCGCATGTTCCTGAATATTTCCAAAACACCATTTCTGTTACGTTGATCAGGGGAATCTGTGAACTCTTGTAATTTTTTGAACGAACTTGCGCGGCGCTCAGGCGAGAGCCGCATTCTGAAAAGGAACCGCCATCAATGCGTGAAACTCTTGCCGATTTTTAATGCTACAATGCGCGGCGCTGAGGCGAGAGCCACATTTAAAAAACCACCAGCCTTCAATCCGTGAAACTCTTGGCCGATTTTGAAAAAAAGGTGCGCGGCGCTGAGGCGAGAGCGACATGTTGAAAAGGAACCGGCCTCAATCCGTGAAACCTTTGCCATGTTGTGAAAACGAGTGTGCGCGGCGCTAAGCGGTGAGCCACATTTTGAAAACCAGTCCCTCTCAGTTTGAAAAGCTCTTGCAACTTTCTAAGACGAAAATTCTCGGTGCTAAGGCGAGAGCAACACTTTGAAAGCCGCCCGGCCTCCATCTCTGAAACTATTGACATATTTTTCCGTTTCAAGGTCTTAAGCGATGAGGAAGTCTCAGGCGAAGCGCCCAGCCCGTCCTAGAAACTGGCCTCAGGGTGCGACAGGGAGAAGTTATTCACAAGGAAAAAATGGAGGAGGAGGAGGAGAAGAAGGAGGAGGAGGAGAATGGACGGGCAGTGGCAGGAAGGAGGAGGAGGAGGAGGACGAGGAGGAGGAGGAGGAGGAGGAGGAGGAGGAGGAGGAGGGGGGAGGAGGTAGAGGGAGGGCTATCTCAAGGCGGGGCTGGGGAGCGGGCCCAGCGGGATGCTCCCGTTGAGCGCGTGTCCTTCTTTCAGGGGTCGTCCGGAGCGATTTTCCCTCCACCCCCATCCTTACTTCCTATCTCTGAGTCGAACTTTTCTCAAGCGCCAGGCGAAGTTCAGTAACGTCATCGTCCTCTGGCAAACTCAGGCTGAACCCTGAAAAAGGCTGCGGAGCAGGGAACACGACTCTGGCGAGAACACCCCCCGTGACTCCGCGGCTGCATGAAGGCCAGCACATATAGAACTAAACGCCCCTCAATCCCCATCTAGCTGGCCGATAGCAATCCCGCCGTCCCAACTTTTTAAAGAATCACGAACTCAATTTTTTCTTGCCAACATGTCGTCGAGTTGCGAAAAGTGTCGCAGGAATAGGACGGAATGAACATCGCTTGGGTAACCGGAAGCGGGTGGTCGCGTCCCACTTATTAAAAACAATACAAAGTCAACGTTTTTCTCGTCAACATGGACTTTCTTGTCGTCGACGCTGCGAAAAGTGTAGCAGGAATGGGACGCGGCGCACATCGCGCGCGGACGCCTGGCCAACCCTACTCGGGACCCCCCGTCCTACCTGTCAGAAAAGACCGCGATGTCGACGTTTTCCTTGCCAACATGTACTTTCTCCTCGTCGGCGCTGCGAGTCGCGTAGCGGGACTGGGACGCCCCGCGAATTCCCAAGAGGCATTCTCCTCATCCTCAGTTTCTCCCTCCCTCCCTCTCTCCCTCCCCTCCTCCTCCTCCTCCTCCTCCTCCTCCTCCTCCTCCTCCCCGTCCTCTATGCGCGGCAGGAACGAAACGATTGGCGGTACAACACGCGTGGCTTGAGTGAGACGCCGCGCACTTTGCGCGCTGGACATGTTGTCGCCGACGAACGAACATGAGAGGCTGGAGCGGGGCGCGGCGTACATCGCGCGCGGTCTTGTTTTTCGTCGACGTTGCTCAATAAGCGGCAGGAGTAGGACGCAGCTCATGTCGCGCTGAAGGTCTAGCCGCCCACGATATAAGATGAACGACAGGTGTCGGACGCGACGCGCTGGCTTCTTATGTTGTGGGAGGGCGGGTGGGAGTGGACGGGACCTTCTGGCCCGTTCTAGCTGACTAACTTGACCTCTGTCCCTACCCCCTACCCCACCTTTCTGCCCCCCTCCGGATTTTCGAGGTTGATCGATCTGTGAGGGCCCCAAGGTCCCGAAACTGTGCGCAAGCGCCTGGTGCAAGAAAGTCGCGGGCCGGGACCGCATCAAGGAAACTCGCCTCCATTATTGCGTGTCCTCTTCCCCTTCTCTCCTCCTTTTTCTCCTCCTCCTCCTCTACCTCCCCCCCTCCTCCTTTCCCCTCGTGCTGGCTTAGTCTCCGGATGTTAGTGGCAGTGCGATTGCGCTCGTAATGCGAGCTTGTGCATGCGATTTGAGAGGCTGCAAATCAGCGAAGGAGCTCGTGGATGCGCCGTGCGAGGCTCCAGACCGGCGATGCACAACCCGTCGGCAGCGGGCCGTGCCCGTGCCGAGCTTCCCTCTCCCGCCCCGCGCGGGGAGGCAGACGCTGCGGCCGCGGGGGAGGCAGCGCCGGTAGCGCCTCCGGGGCGGAACTGAGGAGGGAGGCCCACGGGCCACCCCGGTGGCCTGGCATCGCTCGGTCGTGTGCACCTTCCCTTCGGCGAGGACCATCGAGGAGCATCCTTGGACGTCCGAGCGATGCCCCGGTGGGGGCGACGAGTTTTCGGCGGCGCCTCGCGCGCGCGGGGGCGGCGCGAGGGCGCGAGGGAAACGCGAGGGCGGCCGCGCGCCGCGCACCGCGGGTCGCGGGGCGCGGGGGCGGGCGGCCCGGGGGCCGCGGGGCGGCGGCGGGCCGGGCCCGTGCCCAGAGCTCCGGGGCGCGGCGGCGGCGCTGCGCCGCGTGGCCCGGCGGAGGCGGCCCAGGTGTCCGAGGCGGGGAGTTCTGCGCGACCACCGCCTAGAGGGTCCTTGGCATCGCTCGGACGTGTGCATGTTTCCTTCGGCGAGGACCATCGAGGAGCATCCTTGATCATGTGCCGACAAACCACGCACGAATCCGACAAAAAACACAGGGAATGGACGTCCGAGCGATGGCGAGGCGTGACCACCGCCTAGAGGGTCGGTTTTCGGAGCCTCGGCAGGCGGTGGATGTGGACACACATCGGGGCCCCTGGGGGCCGAAGTATGTGTCCACAGCCGCCGCCCACCGGGGCACCAGGGCGTCGGTTTCCCAGGCGATGGATATGGATGAATCCCCGCGTCGCAAGTTGGGGCCGGAATGCCCGTGGGTCGTTGAAAGCAGGCATTTTCGTGGATACCCGGATCCCAGTCTGCTTCTGGCGCCTGCCTATTTCAAGAGCCAGTTTGGTTGTGATGTGTGTTCGTTATTCTTTGGGAGGGCCCGAGCCCAATTTAATTCATCCGCCTTCCTACTTTCATGTTTTTACCTACTTCTTCCGACCGACGTGTAGGGGATCACGCCGCATTGGCGATGCGGATCGGTGTGGAGCTCCGTTTGCGCCGATACATCGCCGTTGCGGCATGATGCTCCGATACCATATACCTGGACCCCATCTAGGAGGCCTCTACATGGAGGCTCAGCTGCTGTTTGACGGTGCTGGGGCCTGGTGAGGACCCCGAGAGGCCGAAGATTGGCAGAAGCCTCCCGTCGACTCTTTTCGTCACATCGAGAGGGGATTGAGCGAACGAAGCGAACGACCACCGCTGCGGACAAGCGTGCGGCCTAGCTCAGCCCGGGTGCGTGAGGCCGCGGCCTCCGGATGTTGGCGTGCCTGGACACGTGCAGGAGAGGAGGAGCACGAGGAGGAAGGCCGTGGTGCCAGGACCATCGGGTAGAACGTGCAGCGTGCCCCCTTTGTCAGCCTTCGAGGAGGAGGGAGGGGGTAAAACAGGGTTAGGATCGGGATAAATCGCTCCAGAGCGTTCCGAAGCGCTCTCAGAGCGTTCCGGAACGCTCTGGAGCGGCCGCGGCGCCCAAAATAAATCCTCCAAACCCGCCGACTCTCAGAGACTTCGAGTTCTCCCGATCCGATTCTGTCCCGACCTTCGCTTTGTAGGAGTGACCCTTCGCCGGAGTGACCTTCGGTGCGCGCTCACTGGGGTCCCCCGATGGCCGCGCTCAGTGCGATAGTAGCGTCTTGCGCGCTTGTGTTTGGCCTCCTCGCGCCTCCCAAGAAGCCGCGCACCAAAGGTCACTCTTGCCCAGGGTCACTCTTACGTGCAGCCGAGAGGTTAGCCTTCGAGAGGAGGGGCGGGAGGGGCAGCTGGGAGCGGGGCGGCACTCTGGGGCGCGGCGGGGCTGCGGGGGCCGCCCCTCCCGCGGTAGGCGACGCGGCGGCGCGCGGGCACCCCCCGCCGTGGGCGGATGCGGGGCCGGCGCCGCCGCTGGAGAGCACGGCCAGCGCCCCGGTGTCTCGGGGGGGGGCCTCCTCCTCATCCTCCTCCTCCTGCTCCTCCTCCCCCCTCCTCCTCCTCCTCCTCCTCCTCCTCCTTAACCAGCCATAGCGCGAGCTTGTTGACGAACGAGCGACACACATCCACACCCATAGGGGGGTCGTTGAGAGGGGGACTGGCTATGGGTATGGGTGCGGGTGGTCGGACCCGTGGGGGACGCTCCCGTTCGAGCGGGGACCCCCATGCGACAACACGCGCCCATAGCCCTCTCCGACCCCCTTATGGGTATGGGTGTGTGTTGTTGGTTCGTCACTTGTTGCAACAGCATGGAGCATTGCAGGATGCAGGGCAAACAAGGAGGAGCGCCCACTTGGCGGTGTGAGGAAGGCATTCGACCTGGCTGGCGCGGCGGAACAAGGCGTGCCAAAAGAGCAGGAACAACAAGAGGGCTCAAAGGACACAGGGTATGCGCCAGCCAGGCGGTCTGCGAGGAGGAGGGGAATTCACGACCGAAAACCTTAGTAACAACCATAATGATCAAGAGGGATCCGATCGACGAAGAGGGACCGAACTTCAGAGCGTGAATTACCTACCCCGCTTTCGCTTCCAGGCAAAACCAAGTCATACCACGCGCCTCCTCGTCAAGCGGCCTGACCAGTACAGGCCGTAGTTTGGCATCGCTTGGTATTTCTTGGAAGCGAGGGTGGCCAAAAGCGAGGCAGGTCTGTTTCCCCCCAGAACTACGCGCGCAGCAGCAGCTAAGCGAAGCGCTGCTGTGCCTGGAGTTGTCTTGATTTTCCCTTGCCAATGGTAGCCGGTCAGAGCCCACCTTCCTGTACCTGTCCAGGCGGGCAGCGTCCGAGTCAAAGAGTCGCACCAAGCAAGGGTAGCAGTGCAGGCGACGCTGGGGAGGATCAGTGCGTTGTGCCGATTGGCAGAGCGGCAAGCAGTAGCTTGGCATCGCTCGGACGTGTGCATTTTTTTCTCGGCGACGGCCATCGAGAACCATCCTTGATCATTTGGCGAGAAAAAACACGCACGAAATCGAAAGATACACGAGGAATGGACGTCCGAGCGAAGGCGAGGTAGAGCGACCTACGGTATTGGTGACGGCTGGCCTGCGTTGCAAATTGCAGTGTTGATGCCCACCTCAGTGGCTTGCATGGGCTAGCTCGAGTGTGGCCTCCCTGTGGCTGTTTGCTGCAATCAGACTGGCCAGTCGCTGGCAGTGAGACTGGGTAAACTTTCTGGTGCTGCCTCCCTCCCCCCTCATAGACAAACTGCTCCCGTCTTCAACCCCCACTCCCAGTATAGAGGCAAGTTGCGTAAGAGGCGAGGCTTAAGACTGTGTATCAAAACAAGGGCTAGTGGTGACAGCTCTTGGGTTGCTGCCCAGGGTTTGTCGCTCTTTTGCAGACTTGTTTCGTACCAGCAGATGTATGGCTGAGGATGGCAAGGACTGTACTTGCTGATCGGTGCTGCTAAGCGTACAGCCATACATAGGCCAGCGCTGCAAAGGCTGGCCTGTGTAGGCTGGCCCGTGATTTTGTTTGATTCAAGTCTGGAGCCAGTGGAGCCGAAGAAGGGGGGGCCACTCCCTGTGTGCCAGGGGGTCCCGAAATGAGAGCGAGCTTTGATCTCCAACGCACCTCCCCATACCCAAGCCCCACCTGCCAACCAATTCCATGCCAACCCCACCAAGTGCACGCTGTTGGGCCAGCGCTACCTGGCCTTGGACCGTAGGAGGGCCTGGTAAGACAGTGACGAGGCAAACTTAGCAGAGTAAGATTCTAGAAGATGCTAGAACAATGGTTGTGCGCGGCAACTGCTTACAGAAATTTGTAAATAGGCAGAGTGCATCGACTGTTCGTATTATTTGGTGCTGTGGTAAGTAGCCCACAGTGGGGTGGGCCCTGATGGCCAGCCCCCCACTTACTCGCCACCATTGCATCGAACAGTAGAACAGTTATGCGCCAGGATGGAGAGTGCAAATGTGAGGGCCTAGGTGTGTGCGAGGGCTGGCTTCGTCTGTGCTGGCTGGTCCGTTGTGTCCGATGGCTTGCGCTCCAGGCCACCTGATCGCAGCGTCCCCTCCCACCAGCTGACCCACCCGATACACCCATCACCAATACCCCATCCACGCTACACTAAGATATGTCAGGCTGTGGGAGTAAAACAGAGAGACGCGGTAACTGTGTGTCGGCTGGCACAGGCTGTGCTGGCTGGCCTGTGGCGGCAACACATGGCGCGAAGAGATGAGCAGAGCATTGGCGGGTGCGAATGGGCTGTGCGAGAGCCGCTGAGGTGTGAGGTGGAGGTGTTGGGGCACGACTGCCATCAGCGGGGCAGAGCCCATCCGCAAAAGACCAAAATGGCCAGAAGTCGGTCCCCCCCCCAATCCCCTCGACCTGTCCCATAAGTTCCTGACGCCTCCTCCACCCGAACGTAATACGGCCGATGATGGTGATGGCTACCTGGTCGGTGTGGCGAATGCTGGTGACTTAAACTTGTTGGCGAGCAAAGTATGCGTCAGGGTCGTCGATAACAGTACATGAGGAGCGCTACTCGGGGGATCATGAGAGGTGCGGACCTGGAAGATCAAAATGTCAATCGCAGAGGCTGCTGGAGATAGAAGTGTACCTGTTGCGGCTCTTCAGCAGGCAGCAGCGACGGGGAAGAAGTGGGGAGGGATCAGGGGGGGGGTGACACACCGAATGAGGCGAGCGTCGATGTTCTATGTCTCCGCAAGCGGATCAGCCAGACATAATTTCACAGCCAGACACTACCAGTGAGAAGTGCCAGGAACGTGATATGCACATAGCGTCTACTAATTTTTAGCCCCTGGATGAGTAGGAGGGAGAGGGATCAGTGGGGGGGACACGAGGAGGGGCAGAATGGGGGGGACAGGAAGAGGGATGAGAGCGTATTCCTAGCACATGCTTCCCCTGTACATCTTTCTCTCTCTGTCTCTCTCTCGTGAGGAGGAAGAGCGGATGGAGGAGGAGGAGCCAGATGAGGAGGGACGTGGAGGATAAGATGGAGGAATGGGATGATAATGCCGGGGAGGATGAGGAGGATGGCGACGACGACGACGGTCGGTCGCGCACGTCCTCGGGGGCGCGTCCAGGCGCGCCTGCGCCCCTTGGGACCCTGATGGGAGCCTACCTAGTTCGCCATGCTCCTGCATGCTCCCATGCTCCCATCCAGGAGCTCCCATCCATGATCCCCCATGCTAAAAAAGGATCGAGATGGCATCCACCCCTCCCTCATGAGGAGGGAGGTGGATGCCATGCCGATCCTTGTCGCTCCCATGGCTGGCCCCTTGGCCGGGGCCACCTGTGGAGGTCCGGGCCCCCCCCCTCCCTCCGTTGGCGGGCAGGCGGCCCCCGCCGGCGGCGGCCGGCGCAGCTCCAGCAGCCGGGGGCACGCCGCGGCCGGCGCCGACGCGGAGGCGGCGGTGCGCCGCCGCCCGCCGCCGCCGCCGCTGTTTGGGGGGCGTCGGGGGCGCAGGCTCCGGAAAAGGTCGGGGGAGGGCGAGCTGAGAGCTGGGGGCCGAAGGGGGGAGGAGGGTTCCCAGACCTCGGGCGTCTCGAAAAAATCGAGACAGAAGTTTTTCATAGTTTTTGGCCTCTCGGGGCCCTCGCCGGGCCTCGGGACCGTCCAAAAACGACTCGGGATGAAAAACCGGCCCCAGGGAAGTGGTCGGGAGGTCGGGGGCCCGCGTCTCTAAAAAATCGAGACGTCGGATGTCTGGGTTGCCGCCGCTCGTCCCGGCGAGCCCTCGTACTCCACCCATGCAGTATTCCACACTGTTTCGCGCGCGTGTGCCTCAACGCAGGCGCCTCGGTGCCCCCTCCGCCGCGCCCTCATGGCGCCACGCGTGCGGAGCCGCAGCCGTTCCCGTAGCCGTTCCGGCGAGCCCTCGCCGCCACGGTCGGGTTGGCCTCGGAGTCCTGGCGGGAGCGCCCCCCAGGGAGAGGTCCGGGGAGCGAGCTCCTCGCGCACCGAGGAGATCGGCGGAAGGCGGGCTGAGGCAGCGGCAGCTGGCATTAGTCAGGAGGGGAAGAAACACACAGACACAATTCATCGTCCACTCCCAGGAGAATATGGGAAAATATGGGAAGTGGATTGGAAGACAAAAGCCCAGAAAATATGTGAAAATATGGGGCATCTTTTTATTTGTGTGTATTTATTTGTGTGTCCTGGGGCCCCTTCAATTAGGTGGGTTTCTGCGCAAGCAAGCCGCACCCTGGCGCTCTCCACTGTGTTCTGGGTGCCGATGGAGAGGCGGCGGTCCGCCGCCGCCGCGGTTTTTCATGGTCGAAGGCGCAGGCCTCCAGACGTCAGAGGATTCGAGTCAAGTCGGGCACGTCCCTCTACGCAAGGACAACTCGAAAACAGTCAACACATAATCAGGTGCCGATTGTTTTAGAGTATTTTTCTAACTATTCTTGAATCTTGGTGGACGATTCCTCATCTTTCGCCCAACAGCCGCCTGTAGGGGGGCATGCCCGACCTGAGATGAGAGAGTAAATCACGGAAGCTGCCGCTCGTGTTGGATGGAGTGTGCTTCGGCGAGTCGCGCCTTTTGGCGCCTTCCAGCGCCCAGGTTCGCCCAGTAGCGCTGAATGGTGCCATGCGAGGGAGATGCATCGTGTCCGCTCCGCGCGCGACTGGGCGCGCTATTGGGCGCCACAGAGGCGAGAAACCGCTTCCGTGAGTGGCATTCTTACAGAGGAGGCAGATGCACCGACACCGCTATTCTGCCCTCTTCGCAGCGACATTCCGGTCAGAACGTACCCAGGGCGAGATCTGGAGAGCAGCGGTAGCGGTACCTTTTTATCCCCCCCCCAGAGGTCCTCGCGTCGCGAGAAATCAGAGGAGTGCCAGTTTAGCTAACTGTAGTTTGCCTTCGGGGGAGCCCTCGCCGCCACGGCTGGACGCAGCTCGGAAACAGGTTCGCCTGGACCCCGGGCGGGGCCTGGGCACCTGTTTTGAGCTGCCGTTACCTCCACTCGCCCTGCTCCAAGAAGGGCGTCCAGGGAAAGAAACGCGGCACCACCACCACCACCACCACCACCATTACCACCACCACCACCACCGCCACCACCACCACCGCCACCACAACCACCACCGCCACCACCACCACCACCACCACCATCACCACCACCACCCCACCACCACCACCACCACCACCACCACCACCGCCACCACCACCACCACCACCACCACCACCACCACCACCACCACCAATTCACCATCACCTCCACCACCACCACCACCCACCACACCACCGCCACCACCCACCACCTCCACCACCACCACCACCACCACCACCACCACCCACCACCACCACCACCGACCACCACCACCACCACCACCACCACCACCACCACCACCACCACCACCACCACCACCACGATTACCACCACCACCAGCACTATTACCACCACCACCACCATCACCACCAGAGAAGACACCTTCAGCGAGGAGGTCCACGATGCCCCTTTCTGAGCTGGGGACAGGGGGACGTCCCCATCGGGGAGGGGGCTCGCGCTGCTGGTGGTGGTGGAGCCGCCCTCGTCTCTGCTGTTCGTGGTCGCCTCTGCTTGTCTGCTCTGCTGCTGGGCGATGTCCTCCGTGCCCGCCCCCTCGGTGCCGCTGTCGGGCACCCCCGGGGGTGGAAGGGGGCGCTGCGCCAGCCCGCTCCTCCTCCGTCCTCCTCCTCCTCCTCCTCCTCCTCCTCCTTCTCCTCCTCCTCCTCCTCCTCCCTCCTCCTTCTCCCCCTCCTCCTCATCCTCCTCTTCCTCCTGCTCCTTCTCCTCTTCCTCCTCCTCTTCCTCCTCCTCCTCCTCCTCCTCCTCCTCCTCCTCCGGGGGATCCGTCGTCGTCGGCCCTCGCGGGCCTCGGCGGGCCTCGGCGGCGGTCGGAGGCCTTTCGGTGGCCCGCAGAGGCCCAGGGGCATCGTCGCGGAGGTTGTCGCCGCTGGCGCCGCTGCGGCCCTCGTCGAAGTCGTCGCCGTCGCCGTCGTCGCCGTTCGGTATCGTTTAACCGATCCCCATCCCCATACCCATCCCCTTCGAGACCCCCGCCAAGTTCCCACCCCAGTTGGGGGTACACCCCTCGAAACCCGAAGGGAACGACCCATCTCCCCACCGAGGAGGGTAAATCGGCCAGTGGGGCCCATGCCACGCTGCTGGGGATGAGGATCGGTTCAACGATACTCAGCCGTTGTCGTCTTCGTTCGAGGTCCGCTGGCCTCCTCCGCCCTCGTCCCTCCTTTTGCTCTCCTCCTTTTGCTCCTCCTCGTCCCTCCTCCCGCTCTCTCTCTCGTTCCCTGCAGCCCTCCTTCCGCCCTGAGGGGCCCTCGCTTGTCCTCTGGCGGAGAGGGCCGTGGCAGCCTGGGGCCGATGCCTCCCGCCGAGGGGTCGAGGCCTCGGCCTCTCTCGGGGGCCCGGGGCCGTCTGTCATGGGTGAGCTCGCGGGTTGACACCAACACCAACATCGCCGGTGTGCCTCCACCGAGGGAATCAGATCCCGATCTCGGCGACGGTGGTACTACTCCGGCCTCCGAGGCGGCCGAAGTATCTGCACCAACGTCGGAATCTAGGATCGCCTTCCCCCTGTGGAGGCAACCCCCTGTGTTGGTGTTCGTGCCCACTTCCAGGCCTCCACAAATCAGAGCGTGAACTACCACCCCGCTTTCGCTTCCAGGCAAAACCAAGTCATGCCACGCGCCTCCTCGTCAAGCGGCCTGAGCAGCGCAGGCCGTAGTTTGGCATCGTTTGGTATCTCTTGGAAGCGAGGGTGGTCAAAGCGAGGTAGGTCTGTTTTCCCCCCAACTAAGTGATCCCAGTCGAGATGCCCGAGGGCCCCGAGGCCTCGACGCTGCAGAGGGGCAGGCCGCCGCCGTCGCCGTCGCCGACGCTGCCGCCGCCGCCGCCGCCTCGAGCAGGGTGGTGCTCCCTCGGGGGTCCCTGGGGGCCTCGCCTCGTCTCGGGCCCCCGGGGCCCTCGAGCATCGGTCCGGGACCGAAGAGAACACTTGACTTGCATGTGCCGCAGGATTCAAAAGGGAGGGGGAGGGGGGGAGCTAAGCCCCCCCCCCCTTTTTGGAAAAGAGGAGGGGGTGGCGGGGAGCTTCCGGAGCGCGAAAGGGGGGCAGGGGGTTAGCGTTCCAGGGGCAACAAAAAGGGGGGAGGGCTTCCGGCAAGGGACGTCCATGGGGATGGGGGTGCGGGGGGTGCGGTCGTGGGACGGCATGGGGCCGGCGGCGGCTCGAGGCTCGCAGGTCGACGGCTGCGTCGTTGGGGGGGGGGGCCCTGGTGGGGCTCTCCTGGGCTTGGCATCGCTCGGACGTGTGCATTTTTCCTTCGGCGAGGACCATCGAGGAGCATCCTTGATCCTGTGGCGAAACAAACCACGCACGAAACCGAAAAGAGCACTGGGAATGGACGTCCGAGCGATGGCGAGTGGGCCCCGGTGGCCACGGCCCTCTGCCGGGAGAGGTAGGAAAGGCAGGCTGCGATCCCCAGGGGGCTGTCCGGGCCGACCCCACGCGGGGACGGAGGCCCCCCCGTCGTGAGGTCTCGGAAGCCCCGCGCGGTCGCCGTGCCCCCGTCACTCTCAGGAGGAAACAAAAACACACACACAGACACAATTAATCCTCGATTCCCCAGAAAATATGGGAAAATATGGGAAGTGGGGGGGAAGACAGAAACCCAGAAAATATGGGAAAATATGGTGAATCTGTTTATTTGTGTGTATTTATTTGTGTGTCCTGGGGCCCCTTCACTCGTCCCCCAGGATCCACCAGGCTCGAGCGACCTGCGCTAGCGGTCCTCCAGGACCGTCCCGCCGAAAACCACAAAAAAAGTCGGGGACTAGGGATTGTCATACCTCCCAGTCGGCGGCCCGGGATCGGCTGATGCCGAGCGATCTGCATCGTCTAGGGGGCCACATGCGAACCCTACCCCTACTCCTCACGATTTCTGAGGGGGAGGGTGGGGTTCACTTCGCACGGGAGCTCCCGAGCGAAGTGAACCCCGCCCTCCCCCTCAGAAATCGTCGGGGGTAGGGGTAGGGTTTGCATGCGGCCCCCTATTATCAGTCGTCCAGGATGGTGCAGCCGAGAGTCCCCCAACGTGGGGAACTGGGGTCGCCATGCCCGGCGGCGCGCTGAAGAGGGTGGCGCCAGGGATTGGCGCTCTGAGGAGTCCGGGGGGCTTCTTGGAAGTCAGCGGGGCTTCCTTGTACAGTCGGGGCGCTGAAGAAGGAACCCTTTTCGTTTGGGAGGGGCTCAGTGTTCCTTAGCTGTTTTGCAGTTTGCCTTCGGTGTTCCTTAGGTTTTCGATGGGCAATCGAAGCTTAACTTGTGGAGAAAAGGGGCCTCGTTCCTTACTTAGGGTTCCTTCGGTCAACACCCCGACTGTGAGCGCCCGGCGGCGTCTGAGCAGCCTCGTCTGAGGCCCCCGGGGCCCTTGGGAGAACGCCCCTGCCTTCTCCAGGAAAGACAAGAACGCACCGATGCAGACAATCGTCGATCCCTCTCTGGACAGCTGGAACACCTGGGAAGCGGCAGAGCAGACGAGCGTCCAGAGCATCGGGGAAGTGGGGGGAATCCCAGGACTCGTGTCTCTTCCTTCGTGTGCCCCTGGGCTTATGTCGGGCGTGTCCCCCTACAGGGGGATTTCCGACGAAAAATCAAAAATACCCCCCAAATGCTACAAAAAATAAAAAAAACAAAAGAAATAGTCCCCAGACTATTTTCGGAGTATTTCCCAACCATCCTGTGGTGTTGGGTCCTCGTTTTGAAGAGACGGTGCCCCGCGTCTCCTTCCTCCTCCCCCTCCTCCCTCCTCCCCCATCCTGGCTTTTGCTCTCCGCATGTCTCTGTTTCGGCGCACCCCTCACACGTTTCGTGGCCCCATAGGGAGCTCCACCTAAGGTCCCAGTGGCGGAACTCGCATGGCGCCGCCGCCCCATTTTGGCACACCCCTCACACGTTTCGTGGCCCCATAGGGAGCTCCACCTAAGGTCCCAGTGGCGGAACTCGCATGGCGCCGCCGCCCCATTTTGGCACACTCCTCACACGTTTCGTGGCCCCATAGGGAGCTCCACCTAAGGTCCCAGTTGCGGAACTCGCATGGCGCCGCCGCCCCATTGTGGCACACCCCTCACACGTTTCGTGGCCCCATGGGGAGCTCCACCTAAGGTCCCAGTGGCGGAACTCGCATGGCGCCGCCGCCCCATTTTGGCACACCCCTCACACGTTTCGTGGCACCATAGGGAGCTCCACCTAAGGTCCCAGTGGCGGAACTCGCATGGCGCCGCCGCCCCATTTTGGCACACCCCTCACACGCGTCGTGGCCCCATAGGGAGCTCCACCTAAGGTCCCAGTGGCGGAACTCGCATGGCGCCGCCGCCCCATTTTGGCACACCTCTCACACGTTTCGTGGCCCCATAGGGAGCTCCACCTAAGGTCACAGTGGCAGAAGTCCCATGGCGGCGCCGCCCCATTTTGGCACACCCCTCGAAGGACCAGGATGAAGGATGAGGACGAAGAGGAGGAGGAGGAGGAGGAGGAGGAGGAGGAGGAGGAGGAGGAGGAGGAGGAGGGGGAGGAGGACGAGGAGGACGAGGAGGACGAGGAGGACGAGGAGGACTCCGCTCAGGCTTACCCGGTCTCAGTCTCGCGCACTCAGAGCGATCGTCTTTGTTCGTATTGGGGACCCCGCCACGCATTTCGGCACGCCCCCTCACACGGTTCGTGGCCCCATAGGGAGCGCGAGCGAAGATGAGATCCACAATCACGGTATTCACAATTGCATATGGTTGGGTCCTTCGCCAGGCTAATTTTTGATTGTTTTTAGGGTATTTTCTAGTTTTCGTCGAAAATCCCCCTGTTGGGGGACAGGCCCGACTTAACCCTGGGCCCCCCTCGCTTCTGAGGAGCGGCCTGTGCGCGGCGCAGAGAGCACGGGGCCGTCTGCACGGGCACGGGCGCGCAGGCGGGCTGCCCGCGCGAGGTCGCGCGCGAGCGCCCGCGGATTTTGGTGTGGTGCGCCGCGCGGGCGGCCCGCGAAGGCTGCGTCGTGAGGTCTCTGTGTGATCGCGCGTAACCGCTTCTTCTTGGCTGAGCCAGTCGGGGACGGAGGAGGTGGAGGATGAGGAGGAGGAGGGAGGAGGAGGAGGAGGAGGAGGCGGAGGAGGAGGAGGACGAGGAGGAGGAACAGTAGTAGAGGAGGAGGAGGAGGACGAGGGAGGAGGAGGAGGAGGATAAGGACGAGGGAGTAGTAGTAGTAGTAGTA